>CAUYUJ010020352.1:13910-18910 GCA_963575745.1 Prorocentrum cordatum
TCAGCATCATCATCAACAACAACAGCAACAACATAATCATCATCATCATCAGCATCATCATCATCACCATCATCATCATCAGCATCATCATCATCGCCAGCATCATCATCATCAACAGCATCATCATCAGTAACATTACCATCACCATCATCATCATCATCATCATCACCATCATCAGCATCATCATCGTCATCATCATCATCACCATCATCATCATCATCATCATCCACATCCTCATCCCCATCCTCATCCTCATCCGCATCCTCATCCTCCTCCTGCTGTTCCTCCTCCTCTCCCTCCTCCTTCTCCTCCTCCTCCTCCTCCTCCTCCTCCTCCTCCTCCTCCTCCTTCTCCTCCTCCTCCCCCCCCTCCTTGACCCCTCCCCCACCTCACCCTCCTCCTCCTCCTCCTCCTCCTCCTCCTCCGCCTCCTCCTCCTCTTCCCCCTCCTCATCAGCATTATCATTATCAGCATCATCATCATCACCATCATCAGCATCATCATCATCCCCACCAGCATAAGAATCAGCATCATCACAATCATCATCATCATTGACATTAGCATCATCGTCATCATCATCATTTTCCTCATCATCCTAATCAGCAGCAGCACCACCATCATCACCACCGTCATCATCATCATCATCATCATCATCATCATCATCTGCATCACACGCATCATCTGCATCATCATCATCGGCATCAACAGCATCAATATCATATTTCTCGTAATATCCACCCTCCTCATCCTCCTCCTTTTCCTCGTCTTGCTCCACTTGCCTCATCCCTCTTCCGCCTCCTGCTCCTCCTCCTGCTCCTTTTCCTTCTCCTCTTCTTCGCCCCCCCTCTCAGACGCCTGCCTGGAGATGGCCTCAACGCGCCGTCCAAGCCAGCCTCCCTCGCTGTTTGATTATGCGTGTCTCTTCCCCTCTCCCCGCGTCAGCTCTCATCGGCATCGTTTCTGGATGGGTTGGCGGGGATACTTTTTGGTATGCGGGCGCGCGAAGACGAGCCGAACGCCGTGCAAGCCAAAGCGGGCCGCGCCGAAGCAAAGGAACAAACAGCGAAGCGAGCGGCGCCCGGCTCAGAGCGGAAGTGGGCTCAACGCGGCCAAAATTGCGCGGGAGGCATCACCAAACAGCACGGAGGTCACGACAAACAATGCTGCGGTACCAGGTAACGCAGGGCGTGCCCACTGAGATGCCAATCAGGGACGCAGGTACGGCGTGGGAGAGCGACCACGCAAAAAGAGAAGTCGGCAAGTCGGGCTTCCAGGTCGCACTTGCCGAAAAAGGTGTCCTTGAAGGATCCGGCAGCCACGAGCTCCCAGCAACCATGCGGCAGCCAAACCAGCGAGAGAATACTGTCGTCCATTGACTGTCGAGAGTTTTCAGCCAGCTGTTTCCGTGCCCGTGGACCGTCAGAAGACCGCTTGGAAGAAGAGCCTGTTCAAGGGAAGGGGCCGAGAGGTCCCGGGTGGGAGGGGCACGTCTTGAAAAAGTCGGCGAGTCGGGCGTCTGGACTGGTCTCAGTGGGGCTGGAGGGGGAGCATGCATGCTGGACACCCCTCCCCCAACGAGGCCCGGAGCCGGATCTTTGACCATGTGCAGTCTACCTTTGGCCAGGGTAAGTGGCCGCGGTGCACGTGTACCTTGTTCAGCCCGCGGCCCCAGAGGTCTCGAGCGGGAACCTCATGTCTAACGTAAAGCGTCTTCCTTATACATATATAGATATGTGTGTGTATGTGTCCCCCCCCCCCCAAAAAAAAAAACGTTCTTGAATATCTCAATTATTCGAGGATGTCTCAGGCGAAACGGCCGTGTTGGGGGCGGCGCCCTCCTGGCCGAGCGCTGGGGCGGCGGCGACGGCGCGGCGAGCTCCGCGGGCGGGCGGCGGCGGCAGCGGCGAGGGCGGCGGCGAAGGCGGCGGCGGCGGCGGCGGCGAGGGCGGCGGCGGCATCCTGGTGCGGGTGCTGTTAGGAAGTGCCCCTGGCCCAAAGGTGCCCACAGGATCTGCAGAGGGACCTCCGCGGCCTCCAATGCACCCCTCACAGAGGCCCAGGGGGTCCCAGGGGCTCCAAGACGGAGCGAGAAGTGGGGGGCACCTTGGGCCAGGGGCACCTTCAGCAACCCCCGACTGGTGGGCAGAGGCGGGATCCCCACGGACCACCCCGGGACTCTTAGGGCCTGGCGGCGAATGTATGCTGGGTGGGAGAGGCGGGTGGGAAGCGCCTCTCGGGCCTCGGGCTGGGGGAAAAACACACCACAGGGCACCAGCCCCATCCCGCACCGAGCGATGCGTCGGGGGGGCACAGTTGTCCGCCTGGCAAAACGATGTATGTCATTGATAAGCTCGTGAATTCGAACATCCAGCTCGCACGGTGCCCTGTAGACTCGCGAGGCCCCGCCCACCCCCTCCCGCACATGCTCCACCATTAAGGTGTGATGACAGCTGGCTCGAACTGTCCAGATCCACTCTCTCAGAGTCTAGATAGTGGCCTGCTACGCCGCGATTCGACATTCAACTCTTCTGGAATCCACGCTTTTATACTGCAGCCTGGTACGGCTTCGGAAAAAGCGAGCAGACCGAACGAGAGGCCTCACAGCTCGCGAGTGCGAGCACGATCAGGGAAGAACGGAGATACACTGCCCCGACAGGCTTCCTCCACATTTGGATCCTCGTCGCTGAGTCCGATGACCACCCCGGACCCCTTCCCACCTCCACCCATCACATCACTACTGTGGGGGCATTGGATCAGGAGGCCTTCGATAAGGAATCCAGGGTCTGGAAGCCGGTGAAACTCCGAGCGCGGATCGGCCATGGATAACAGTGCCGTCCACCGCAGATAAGGAGTCCCCCAGGGTCTGAAGCCTCCTGGGGCCATTCCTTAACGAATGCCCCCACCCATCACATCGCTATGCAAGCGCAGCCTCGTTCTCCGCGTGGATGTCGGCACCAGCAGCAACCAGGAGGCGAACGACCTCGCGGCACCGTACACCACCATTCCCTTTTGTTTGTGCCACATAGTGAACGCCTGCCCCGTTCCGAAACATGATGGGCCTCCTTTCCACCACCACCACCAAAAGTTGGAGGGGGGAAAGGAGGAGGAGGAGGAGAAGGAGGAGGAGGACGAGGAGGAGGAGGAGGAGGAGGAGGACGAAGAGGAGGAGGTGGAGGTGGCGGCGGAGGAGGAGGAGGAGGTGGAGGAGGTGGAGGAGGAGGACCCCCTCCCCCTCCAACTCATGGTGGTGGTGGTGGTGGAAGACAGGCCACCTTCCAGCACAGCCCTGGCAGGATCGCGCTCTGTCCGTGCTCCGATCCTGCTCCGCCGCCCGCGGTCCGCTTCCCCTGCGTTAGGAGGCAACTACTGGAAGGGCTTCGTCGGAAAAACTAAGCCCCCTCTGGGGGGCTGTTATGCCGGAGTGGGCCTCGGAGTAAGCCGGATTAAGCGGGAGTAATCGGGATTGAGCCGGATGAAGCGGGATTAAGCCGTATGAACCCGGATTAAGACGGATTTCGGACCAGGGCAAAAACAGAATTTGACCTCCCAGGAGTTGCATCCGAACCTGCGCCCCCATAGTCCAAAAGCGACGCGCAAGCGTCGTCGTCGGAACGTCGCAAGACTCGACACCCCGTGAGCCTCAAGCCAGGTGATAATCGAAGGCGCAAGAGCGAGTCCGAAACCAGGGCCAACGAAGGATGAGCAGAGGAACGATGGATACATGGACGGATGGGTGAGTTGGAGAGGGGACACCCTTTGGAGCGAAACACAGAAACGAGAAGGATACACGGGGCAGAAGGGAGAAGGGAAAGACTGTATGACATCCCACCAACCCTTTGGGCTAAGCCCCCTCCCCTCCCCTCCCTAAGGTTTCTGGGGCGTACCGCGATCGGTTAGAGCGTCCAAGATGGCCCAAAATGTGCCGATGTGCCGAGATGGCCTCAAAGGCGGTCTAAGATAGCCGAAGATTGTTCAAGATAGCGTCAGACGTGCACCCGAGAGGCCCGACGATCAAATCTCAGAAAATCTATGCCGTGTGACTTCTCGCCATTTCACTTCCGTTGCGCTTCTCTGAGGCCTCAAGATGGCCCAAAGATGACCAAAGAGAGCCCCCAGAGGGTTCACGAGGCCGCCAATACGGCCCTAAGAGCGACCAAGAGCGCCCCAAGAGCGCCCAAAGAGGGCCCCGAGAGGCGATCCCGATGGTTTTTGGATGGGGGTGCTAGGTAAAGCCCTCCCCCTCTTTGAGCGACGGCCTCCACGATGGCCCCAAGGCCCTCGAGGGCTTCCAAGGGACCCCCAATAGGGCCTCACGAGGGAATAAAGAGGGCCCTAAGAGGGCCCCCAGGCACCCAAGAACGCCCCAAGAGCGTCCCACGACGATCCCAAGAGGCGATGCGGTTCTTCCTCCTCCTCTTCCTCCTCCTCCTCCTTCTCCGCCTCCCCTTCCTCACACTCTGGTTCTTCCTCCGCATCCTCCTCCTTTTCCTCGTCCTCCTCCTCCTCCTCCTCATCATTCTCCCCCCCTATCCCCCCACCCCCCCACCCACCCCCCGCCCGCGGGCCCCAGGGATGGCCCGAGGGCACCCTCCAAGGCCAGTACCTTACTCCCAGAGCTCTCTCTCCCTCTCCCTCTCTCTCTGTGTCTCTCTGTTCATCATGATTGCCCGCGCTCGTTCACTGTATGTGTCCTGTCGTGCACCCTTTTCCCCGTCAACCCGCATGGGCAGGGTCTCTGGGCGGGCTGCTGGGGAGACCCAAAGCGTGAAGAAATTCGAAATGGTGGTGCATCAAACAGATTGCCAAGTTGTGCTTGTCCCCAGGGTACCCCATGTGTGAGTTTAGTGTGCGCACATGCCTGTACACATACCCTTCATGCGCTAGGCGCTAGGCGTCCACATGCACGTGTACAAATGCACGTATATAAGATGGCGCGGCCTACGTGTCACCGACGCTGCGCGTACGCGCGAAAGCGCACCAACCATGTAAATGTACAGAGT
>CAUYUJ010020352.1:21410-67325 GCA_963575745.1 Prorocentrum cordatum
GGACCAATTTGAACCCGAGACAGCCCTCGCGCAGCCCGGGCAATGAAAAAACAATGGCAGCTCGTTTGTCCAGGACTGTTGCTTCATATATGTGGCATAGTTGTCAATGTACTGTTGCTGCGGCGCGAGTGCATCAGACCTCCAAGCGGTTGTGTCACTGAGCTTGCGCGCGTGCGAGCATCCCCCTCCTCCTCGTCATCATGATCCACAGATTCCTCATTCGTTCCCCCGGGTATCCCCGCAAGGCCGTCAAAAGATCGAGTGTGTGCCACCTGTGTGTCTTCTTTCCTTTGCTCATGCACAGCATGTTCCGTCTCCTCGCACTCTCACATTGTATGCTTCCCCCACCTGATTCCTGCAGCAGCCTCTCCTCGAGCTCTTGTGACTCATTTGTTCCCAATCATCCTGTGGTGTTGGGCCCTCGTTTTGAAAAGACAGCGCCCCGCGAGTCCTCTCTCCTCTCCGTTCCTCCTCCTCCCCATCCTCCCCTCCCTCTCCTTGCCTCTGCCCTCCTTGCCGCCATGTGCATCATCATCATCGTCTGCATCAGCATCAGCATCATCATCATCATCATCATCATCATCATCATCATCATCATCATCATCATCAGCATCAGCATCAGCATCAGCATCAGCATCATCATTATGACCATCATCATGGTCATCATCGTCTTAATCATCGTCATCACCATCGTCATCATCATCATCATCATCATCATGGCACACACCACACACGTCTCGTGGCCCAATAGGGAGCCCCACCCGAAGCCCCAGTGGGAAGCTCGCATGCAGTTCCGCACCAATCGGCGTACCCCTCACACGTTTCGTGGCCCCATAGAGAGCTCTACAGAAGGCCCCAGTGGGAAAGTTCATGTGCAGCTCCACCTCCGGATTCGGCGTACCCCTAACGCAGTTCGTCGCCCCACAGGCAGCCCCACCAAAGGCCCCAGTGGGAAAGTTCGCTGCGGCGCTCTGCAAGCGAGCGCGCATATCGGCCGCGCGAAAAGCGGTCACGCGCGCACGCGCGCCATCCGCGAGCACGCGCGCGCGCACCGGGGGGCAGGAGGGAAACGAGGACGGAACATCGGGGAAAGACACCGAGATGCATCGGCGGCACCCGCAGCAAGTGAAGGCAGTGGAGGAGGAAGGGGGCGCGCACATCTGACGAAGGCACACTGCGCAGGCGCCCGAACGAGACAGCAGCGCCAGAGGCCACAACCGTGCAGCCCGACTTTCGCGCAGGGCCAGCGGCAAAAAAGTCAAACGAGCACTGGCACCCGAACGCACGCGAATGCAGATGCGAAGCAACCCGTCGGCCAATAGCATTCCAAGCCCCTTTCCTTCTGTCGCGGCGACAGGAACGAAAACGGCGAACGTGCATCGACAGCAGCTGGAGCAGGTCCAATTACTTGGGCCGCTTCTCTAAGCCGCGGGCCCGCCAGGCTCCAAATGGCTCCGCCAGCGCCGCGGACAACAATTCTGGTCTGGAGACCCCAAGGGCAACATATTCACTGCGCACCGAGCAGGCGCAGAAAATGTCGACATGGTCGATCCGGCACGGGCCCATTCAGAAGCCTCGCGGAAGCACTGGCAAGCTCTGCGCGCGGCAGAGTCTGCCAGACCCCCAAACAGCATCTTGCCGTAGATACTGGGGCGTTCGTAGCGCTCCAAGTGGCCAAGGCTGCCAGACAATTCGCGCAGCGAACGCAGCACTTAAGAATTGAAGTTCACGCAACGCTGAAGGGCACAAAGAGGTACCGCGTTCTCGCTGAAAACGTGTTGTGCTACTTGGATAATGACATTGCGCGATGCATATCGCTCGGGCACGTCGACAACTGAATGGATTCGAATGGGGCATTTTCGCAAAAGAGACAACTACAACTTAACTTATACAGTACAAACTAAGGGGTGCAACCTACGGGGCGCCCTCTTATTATGCATGCGTGTCTGGGGTTCTGCAATCCAACACAATACAGAATACTTCCATTCTCTGGCTACGGAAGCGCGCTTCGCCCGAACGGTGTCAACAATGAAGCACATGAATGAAAACTGAAGCTGTATACCAGCTCTGCTGTGTAAAAATATGGGTTGCATGTCGTAGCTTATGCGAATACTCGTCGGCCGTATCGCTGAACTCACCAGAGCAACCGACTAGACCAGACTAAACTCACCATGGTCGTGTACTCGTGCGTGTAAATGCGTATATGTAGATACGTATGCAGATATGCATATATGGGCGCAGGTACACAATTGTAAACGACTGCAAGCTTGTATGTGTATATGCATGTGCGCATGTAGACAGACGCATGGCTGCCCAGTCATGTAGTTACGCTTCTCCATACGTGCACGCTGGCATATGTGCGCGAATGTCTAGGAACTTTCGTACCTACGAGACTACGAGCCGCAATGCGCAGGCTTACCAGCATACAATCCGCCACAACTTGAACTGGCACGTTCATACTCACATATATGCACATCTGCCCATGCGGCTTCACATGTGAGGCATATTAACGCATACACAAGTTCAAACGTGAATGTGGGCCTGTGCAGGCGTACGCCCATGCGCTTATACACGCATATATGAATAAATGTATAAAGAGTACATATCTGTATGTACACAGACAGACTCACGATTGCACGTGTAGCTGAGCAAACATGTGTCGATTATTGCGTGTTGGAGCTGTACTGCGCATGTGGCTGTAGATGTGCTGCGCCTCAACAAATTCACGCATGCGGGTGAACTTGGATGAGCGTGTATGCGCCAACGTATGGGTAAATGTATTTGCATGCCCACAGGTACGAATGCCATTGGAACACGTGTGCAACCAGGTGCGTGCGCACATGCCCAAATGCGTGTGCCCATGCATTTTCACTGCAACCACGTGTACACCTGCAAACGCACGCTGAGCTGAGAACGCCTGCCTCTGCTCGACCCTGCTACGCTATCCACAAGCTCAGGTTGCACCTCCACGCTCTCTGTGTTCACTGCGTAATGCAAGGGCGTGTCACCTCGGCGAGCAATCCGCCCCATCTTCCTCCTCCGATACTGCCGCCCCTTCCTCCTCCTATTGTGCCGTCTTCTTTCTCGGTATACACAAACCCTGTCACCATACCTGTGGATTCCTCCTTCTGCATTATCATACATCGTTATGTCTCTTTCACTTGCTTCCTCCGTTCTCTTCCCTCATTCACCATATGTGTGTCATTCCTTCTGCGTCTCCCTCTCTCTCTATATATGTGTGTGTGTGTGCGTGTCGCTATCTCTCTCTCTCTCTCTATCTCTCTCTCTCTCTCTATATATCTGACTCTATATATGTCTATCTCTCTTCCTTCCATCATCCTCATACGATGTCCTCCGCCTCCTCTCCCTCCCCCTTCCCATCATGAACACTGCCTTAGTCACACAACCAGGAGTGTCGTTTAGGTTGTCGGGTTCCTCCCGATCGACCCTGGGACTAAACAAGCTGACCAGCATCCCGCACCTGTTGTTCAAAGCCTCCATCCCGCCATCACACAGCGAACACTCGGTCATGCAGAACACAAGTTGGAAAACGCCCATCCAGTGCAACGATAAGTCACACGTGAGTTTCAAGCATGGCTCTCGCACTAGCCCGAAAACTGCAAACCGTTATACGGATGGAACACCAAAATCCATAGAAAACCTGGCTCACTTGTGCTCGTCTCTAATTCTTCCTGGCCCCCTAGGGGCCAGGAAGAGGCCCAGGATAGACCAATTAGAAATGAAAGGACCTTGCCCCCCCAAAAAAATCCAAGAACTTTCGAAGAATTAGACATGAACCAGGTGTACGGATGGAACACCAAATCCCTAGCAAACCTGGCTCACGCCTCTTCGCTGCGCACACTCGTCATGACAGATCTGGCCGGTTGTCGTGGCGCTGCGCGCGTTCGCCGTGGCGCGCTGCGCGCAGTCGCCTCAGAGTGTCCATCGGCCAGCTTCGAAGAGGGGGGCCTGAACGTTCTCGATGCCTGGCTCTCGCTTGCAACGACCTTACACTCTATGACCCTAGCGCCTGAAATCCTCGACCGCTAGAGAGAGGTCGAGGACATTCGCAAAACCACTATCTCGCCATGGAGTTCCTTACGACCAAGGTTATCGGTGTGCTACAGATACACGCATGCAGATGGGCAAACGTCCATTCAGCACCTAGCACTTAGCATCTTCCAACAGTGCGGGGATCATATGGCCGTAGATGTCCGATCAATTCCAACTGGCAAGGCGGGTTTGTTCGAAAAACAGGCTGTCACGTAAGACCGCGCCAGCATTTCTATGACCATTGGGTTATACGGATGGGCGGCCACTCCTTTTCAAACTCGTGCTCTCGGGTCAGCTCCGCGCACCTTGTCTCAAATAGTTTGGATAGGACACCCTTTCGCACTCATTGAAATGTGTGGCCTTACGTGGTCAAGTATTCACAGCGCTCATGTGAAAGGATCAAGGCGGCCATCATAGAGGCTCATAGCTCCCTGGGACTCTCATCTTTCCAGTGGGCGCTCGCTTTACTGGAAACACCTCGCAAGTCGAGGGGTGTGATCGAAGTAAAACGGAGTGCCCATTACCAGGGAATCTATTTCGGCTCGTGCCACGCGTGTGGGCGAAGCGCAGCAGCGCGGATGCGAGGGAGGTATTCGGCCATTCCGCCAACTAGATACATTAGCCAATGTCCGCCGCTCGGCTCCCGAGTTGTCACGGGGTCATCCTGTGATTGTGCCAGGTTTTCCCGAGGTTCTTCGTGCGACTGTCTTGTGCGGCTGTCACATAGGATTGTCCCATGGTTGTTCGAACATTCGTTCCGTTCTTTTCCCGTGGCTTGATCTGCGTTTGTTCCGCAGTTCGCCGGTGATTGTCCTGCAACTACATGCAATGGATCTGTACAGCGCGATCGAGACTAAAACCGGAAGAGCGAGATTACCATTAAGCTGGGCGAGTATCAGATCATGCAATCAGATGGGAGGGCACCTAGATGGGTAGCTAGATCGGATGGTAAACCAGTTGCCCAGTATATGCATCAACCCTTGGACACATCGGTAATTAGAAATGTGAACCGGATGAAATCGTAATTTGTACCACGTTGGTTGCACCACGCTCTTCTAGGCTACGACAATTCCTTATGCCGTAGTTATACTTTACTATGATATGATATGCGATGCAAAGCTATGCTATGCTATGCTATGCTAGTCTATGCTGCGGTCAGCTGTGTCATGCAGTGCCATGCTATGCAATGCCATGTTATGCTTTGCTATGCTATGCAATGCGAGTGGACGAGTGCGAGTGGACGAGTTTGAGTGGACGAATGCGAGTGGCGGCGACGAGCCGGCTGGACCGGCACTGGGGCCCAGTGCAAGTGGCGGCGACGGGCGGCGGCGACGGGCGGCGACGGACGGCGACGAGCCCGCTGGACCAGCACCGGGGCCCCTTTACCTTTGAACACAGGTTAAGCCCCCCAAGTGCCAGCGTACTAGTTGGAGAAAATTACACGAAAGAAAAATGAGAAGCGTCGGCAGACCCACACACTTCACATGAACAACCCTACAAACAAATGCATTGCTCGAAAATATGAAAACATCAGTATGTTCGACACCTCGGGGAATCTTCAGCGCGGCCAGAGAAACGCCCACAACAAACAAAGCACAACAATAACAACAATCATGCTACCCTCATGCACGATGTTTCCACACGAAGCATGCGGCCATCATGATAACCATCCACGTCATGGGGGACTCTTGTTATATAGCGGGGTCCGTTATTCCCATTCCCAGATATCCCGCCCAATGAGGTCTTGCAAACACCTCCTCCGAGGAATTTCAACATATCCCGCCTCGAAAATACATGCCCGCGCCTTGCTGCGCCGATGCGAGACCACCAGTGGAACCCCAGCGAAGGGTAAAGCACAAGGAAGTATCGAACGACAGGATTGCCTTGGTGGGGATGGGCGCTGTCGGCGGTGAGGCAAGGACCTAGCCCTGAATAGAAAGGGAGGCAGTCTCGAGCCGGGTTGCTGTTGTTGCTGGGAGCGGCGCCAATGCTGAAAAGAGTAGGGCGCCAGTCCAGCGTAAAACGGAAGGAAGTCTCGGGCGGGAGCGCTGGTTTTGTTGGGACGGCGGCTTTCGGCGGCCAGGAGGAACACCGCCTTGAGTAAGAAAGGAAGAAGCATCGAGCGCGAGCCGTGGTTGTGTCGGGACGGGAGTTGTCGGCGGCGGGGAACAGAACCGCCCCGAGGAAAAAGAGAGGAAATCTCGAGCGGGAGCGTTGTTCTTGCTGGGAGCGGCGCCAATTCAAAAGAGAGTAGGGCGCCAGTCCAGCGTAAAACGGAAGGAAGTCTCGGGCGGGAGCGCTGACATTGTCGGGGCGGCGGTTTTCGGCGGCGAGGAGGAACACCGCCTTGCGTAAGAAAGGAAGAAGCATCGAGCGGGAGCCGTGGTTGTGTCGGGACGGGAGTTGTCGGCGGCGAGGAACAGCACCGTCTTCAGGAAAAAGGGAGGAGGCGTCAAGCGGAAGCGATGTTCTTGCTGGGTGCGGCGCCAATTCAAAAGAGAGTAGGGCACCAGTCCAGCGTTAAACGGAAGAAGTCTCGGGCGGGAGCGCTGGTTTTATCGGGGCGGCGGTTTTCGGCGGCGAGGAGGAGCACCACCTTGAGCAAAAAATGTAGGAAGCATCGAGCGGGAGCGTTGTGTTTGCTGGGGGCGGCGCCGATGAGAGAAAGACTAGCGCGCCAGTCCAAGGTAAAATGGGAGGAAGTCTCGAGCGGGAGCGCTGGTTTTGTTAGGACAACGGCTTTCGGCGGCGAGCAAGAACACCAGAAGAAGGCTCGAGCGGGAGCGTTGTTGTTGTTGTTGTTGCTGGGGGGCCGGTTTTGGCGGTCCCCCAAACCGCTCGAGCGTGAGCCTCATGTTCAATGAAAATGTAGCCGGCGCCTCGGCGAGAGCGCCAGGGCGCAAGTAAGGGCTTCAACAAGAATTGTTTTGTAATTAACACTCAACAACAGCAACAACAACAAAACAACACCAACTACAACAATAACAGCGACAACATCAACAACCAAAACATCCGTAGCAACAACAACAACAATGACAGCCACAAGAACAACAGCCATAACAACAACAACAACAACAACAACAACAACAACAACACCAACAACAACAACAACAACAACCAAACACACAACAGCAGCAGCAACAACAACAACCACAACCACAACCACAACAACAACAACCACAACAACAGCAGCAACAACACCAGCAACCGCAGCAACAGCAACCTTGGGGGTGTAGCTGCCTTACCTGCTACGTGGATGTGGTGCAGCCCCTACGACAGCGGAAGAAAACGCAGATGAAAGCTGGAGGGAGAAGAATGGAGCACGAGAGAAATTAGCAAGGGGAGGGGGCCAAGGAGCAGAAAACACGTGGCCGAACCAGACGGGCAGACTGGGCGGGCAGACCCTAGCGGCCGGGTCGGGAGGGCGGGCCCAGGCGGCCAGATCGAGCAGGTGGGTTGCTGAAGCGTGAGTCCTGCATGCATCACGAGGAAGTTGCGAGCGACAGCGCGTTTCCCAAGTAAATCGTGAGAAAGGCCAAAGCGAGAGTGTGATATCTGAGTGTCGAGGGCGCGGCGTACAAATGAATTGCGAGGAAGTCCCACGCGAGAGCGCGATTCCCGCATACATTGTGAGGAAAACCCGCGCGAGACCGCCTTTTTCGGCAGCCGACTTTCCCAGCCGTGGGGAAATTCGAGTTCGGCCTGGGGCAGCTATCACGACTTGCAGGGGTTCGCGCTGCCAGCGAATTTCTGGCGACTTGTGGGCACCCCTTCTTTCTCTACAGGTCGTCTCCTTTCAAGGGTTTTTTGGCAGCTGAACCTCAGTTACTAAAAAAATTCTATGATTGGCTGAACCCCCAGGAAGTGCTTTGGCGATCTCGCCTCGGCGCCGGCTGCATTTCCTTCGACATTGAGGCTCACGCCCAAGCGTTTCGAGGCACCACCCAAGCATGCCCCCCAACAACCAGAACAACAATGTAACAACAATCTCCTCCTCTTCCGCTGTCGCCACGGACCCGGGGAGGCTCCCCAGGGGCCCCGGGTCTGCGAGGTGCTCGACCTGCACGGCTCGACCTTGGTCGGGCGGACGCCTGCGGGCGGAGCTGCGGAGACGACAAGGGCATCGATGCCGCTGCTCCCATGGACCTCTCCCCGGGTGCGTTCCGACAAGGGTTTCGAGGTGAGCCCAGCGGTGGCGACGATGGCCTCCCAGGAGGCCGAAGAGGGGGAAGACGAGCGGAGGGCAGCGCTATGGGTACCTTGCCCTCCTCTTGAGGATTGGCCCGACATGTCGCACGGCAGGTTCGCTGCAGTCCAAAAGAGTCTCCTCCAGAAGGGAGGGGGAGTGGGAGGAGGACATGGAGGAGGAGGAGGAGGAGGAGGAGGAGGAGAAGGAGGACGAGGATCCGTAGCCATTTTGGCTCAAGTCCGGAGGCATTGCTCAAGCGGACGCGAGTTTTTGGCAATGGGATTTGCGGCCCCACAGCTTTTCTTCGTCTCCAAGAGTCCCATCACCGTATTGAGGCTTCCCTCACGCGCGGTGACGCTCCTCGCTCATTTGCGTTCCATGGGCAGTCTCGGTCGCGGCGATGTCTGGTGCTGTCCCAAGAAGGAGTGTGGTTTCAAGACGAACCTCGCGTGGAAAAAACACTGCTAGTGTGGGGCTGAGCGTCCTGTGGTTCCTGCTTCTCCCCCTGTCCGTGCTCCACAGGGGGAATGGGCCAACGGACCTCCCAAGGCGGCGAAGACCAAGCCCGAGCTGCTCGACGAGTCCCAGTTGGCGGTGTTTGTCAAGATGTCCAGTGATGATTTCGAAGCCAGCAAGTCTCTTCTTGGCCCAAGTCAACGCGCCCGCGTGTCGGCGCAGCGTGCGCTGGCGGCGGGAGACCCCGAGGCGGTTGCGAGGCATGGTCAGTGGGTTCATGACGAGCTCGAGAGCCAGGTGGCGCAGGCCGAGGCCGAGGCCACCAAGCTCGAGAAGGAGGCGCACGAGAAATGATTTGGGGCTGGTTGCGGCCGAAGCCAAGCTCGACCAGCTTCAGGCTCAGGAGCGTGCTGCTGGTGCCAAGGCTGCGGCCGCGTGGGCGGCGGTCAGTCAGCTGCCTGCGGAAGGTCGTCCTCGAGCTGGAGGACCTGTTGCGGCGGTCCGTGCCGACGATCCTGGATTTGCATTTCTCGTGCAGTTCGAGTCCCTGTCGCCCAAGCTGGCGGAGTCGCGGCGCGCGCTCATGGCGACGCGCGATGGTCTTCTTCAGCCTGCTGGGAGCGAACCCAGTGATGATGGGGCCAGCGACGATAATGATGTCCAGATGATTGACGCCCCTGAGCCCGAGCCTGTCCTCTCGGCCGAGGCAGCTGCGCACGCCACTTTTGGAGAAGGCGGGCGCCTTGCTGCCCCCGCGCGCGCTCCCCCCTTTATGGAAGGGGCTCCCCCTTCATGGGGGGGGGCGGTCCGGGACGGGCGGAGCGGGCGTCGCATGGGGCCCCTGAGGGCGGTGAGCACGTTGCCAGTAAGTTCTCGAATTTGTTGCAGCACCTGACCACCGACGAGGGCTGGGATACGTTTCGCTCGGCGCGTGGGCTCACGCGGAGGCAGTGCGACAACATGATCGGTGGTCTCAACGATGCTGCATGCAAGAAATTAAAACTCACGCCCTTCGGCCCTGCGCCAGTTCCTCAGCCGTGCTCCGAGCCGACAGCGCAAGAAGGAGTGGTCTGTCATCACGGCCAATGTCGGTGGGCAGGTCGGCTTAGAGACGTATTTGTCTGAGTCCAGTTACAGCGATGTGTTGCCGTTGCAGGAGTCTCGTTCGTTGAAGTCGGCGTCCACGTCTTTGGAGGTCAAGCTGCGCAGGGCTGGCTGGTCAGCCTCCACGCGTGCTGCTACTCCCATGCTGGGCAATCCTTCAGGGGGCTTGGTGACGGCTACCGTGAAGAGGGTCGGCCTCGCGCCTCTCGCTTATTTCGATGTGGAAAGTGGTCCTGCTCGTGTGTCTATGCATCATATCGGCGGCATGGTCAAAGGCGGCTTCGTGATTGTCAACTTGTACCTTGTTCATTCGGCCGGCATCAACAAGCAGAATGAAGCAATCTTGCCCAACGTGGGTGCGAGGCTGAAGACCGCTGGGCCGCGATTCATCATCGGTGGCGATTGGAACCTCACGGTTGAGGATCTGCAGAAGCCGTCCTGGGTCGACGCCACGGACGCAGCAGTGATCGCACCTGGGCATGGCACGCGCAGGCCAGCCCTGAGGTGCACCGACTTGTGCGTGAGGTCGCGCCACACTGCAGGTCAGGCCAGGGCCGAGATGTTGCACAATGTCCCTACGGCAGGCTCGTGCCGTGTCGACCCTGGCGATGGTTCCTGACACCGCGAGAATCGTTCAAAGTTGAACGATCCGCCGTTTGAGAGACGCCATATCGTTCACCATCGGCCGATTCTGGGTCGCCGGCGGCGTTCAACCTTGAACGCCGGCGGCGGGGTCGCCGCCGGTCGACGCGACGCGGACCTACCGTATCTCCCATCACATTCCTGCCAGGCTGGTCGCCCCGTCGGTCGAGCCCCGCTGTAGAGTGAGGTACGTGCAGATGCCTAAGAAGTCCCCCACCCCGCTCCCCATCGGCTGTCTTGCCACCCCCCCCGCAGGTCAACCCGCGTGAGCTGGTTGGGCAAGTTTGTAGCGACCCCGACCTCCTGGCCCAGGAAAAGTGGAACGCCTTTCTGAGGGCCGCCGAGGCCCAGTGGCTCTATGTCTTTCAGAATTCTGGGGGTCTGTGCGCTGGCTATGTGGGCAGGGAAAGACTTCTCCGTGTCATTTGGAAAACCCCTTCCAAGCCAGCCCCTTCGAGGTTTCCGAAGCTTTCTCCTTTCGCCTGTTGGTGGCGCAAGGTGCGCAATTTGCTGGCTGACATCAGCCGTGTGCCGACAGGTCCGTTCAGGTCACAGCTAGTCGCAGCTGCTGGCCGTGTTTCTCGCTTCCATCGGTTGCCTGACACGGCCGACTACGCCGCGTGGTCGGCGATGCTGAGGCACGTCCACTTTCTCCCCTCGTCGAGGGCCGCCTGCCTGGCCGAGATGGCCGGCAGCGAGGCCAAGAGGATGCACGTGGACTGTGCTCAGGAATGGAACATATGGGTGGACTCTCACACGGTGGGGGGGTATGTCTGCCTTGTGCAAATGTTCGAGCCTCCCCGTCCCGTGGCAGCCCGAAGTTGTTCATCAAGGGACCCCCAGGCCGTGTACCTCGATCGAGTCGATCAAAGTTCTTGAGGCTGAGTGGAAAAAAAGGCGGCAAGTTGACGCGCAGCACTCCCCTCTCCAGTGGCCTGAGCTTGGGACCCCCCCCCGCGGCCTACCGTGGCCGAGCTGGTGAAAGCTATCGAGAGTTCCAAGGCGACCACTGGCACGGGGTTTGATGAGATTCAGCCTCGCTCGTGTTTGTCGTTGCCGCGTCCTGCCCTGGAGGCGCTGCGTGACATCGTGCGCCATGTGAAGCACAAGCGTGAGCGGCCTGCTATGTGGAATCGTATTGTGTTCATCCTGGAAAGAGCTGGGGGGGTCAGGCCCCTGGGCCTCTTGCATGTTTTGGCTCGTGTGCAGTGTCGCTTGAGACGTTCTCTGGTTCGAGCCCGGCAACAGGCCAATTTTCGATCCGTTTTCTGGTCCACCCATGGGAAGTCTTCCGAGAAGTGCGTCTGGATCCAGGCGGCTTGGCCGTAGCATTCCACGTATAAGGCCAGGTCGTGTGCTACCCTTTTTTAGATCTTAAGAAGGCTTTCGAGCTGGTCCAGCACCATCACTTGATCGCCGCTGCGGCGGCTACCTCGTTCCCCATGTGGCAATTGTACCTGCTGGTTCAGATGTATAGGGCTCCCAGGGTCCTTGGTGTTGGGGTTGAGGTTGGCAACCTCTTGCAGGTTGAGCAAACGATTATCCCAGGGTGTACGTTTGCCACGTGTGTTACAACTTGTTCTGCTAGGCCCATTGGATGCCGTGCAGGCCGCGCGGCCCGCAACTCAGTTGTCGGTCAATGTAGACGACTTCGGCCTCATGCGCCGGGGCACGGAGTCGCGCGTCGTCGACAATATTTCAGCGGCAGGCAAGCTGCTCGCCCAGTGCTTAAACAGGGTCGACCTGCACATCGCGCTGGACAAGTCCAGAGTTCTTGGGAATACGGCGCTGGTGAGGAGCACTATCGCTCGTAAGCCGAAGAGCCTCCAGCCCCTTCCTGCTCGGTCCGAGCGCAACCTCGGTATTGACTATGGAGCGGGGTTGGTGGCCAGCCGTGGCACCGTCCGTGGGCGCGTTTCTGACATGAGGCCGAGGTTGGTTCGGACGGGTTTCCTGAGGAGCTCCAAGCCTCGTCACCGTGTGCTCGGGCGTATGGCTCGAGCGTCTTTGGAGTCCTCGGTGTTGTTCGGGGCTTCGGTCATGGGCACGAATGGAACGGAGCTGGAGGTCCTTCGAGGCGCGGCTGAGAAGCTGCAAGACCATCACCAGGATGGCAAGTCCCGCACCTTGGCCCTGCTCCTGTCTCCTGTGCCCCGTCTGGACCCCGTCTTCAGGGCCACGTGGCTCCCCGTCAAGGCCTTCCTTCACGCCCTGTGGCACTCCTGGCTTCCCAGGGATGCTTTGGACTTTGGGATTCGACGGGCTCATGGGCACCTGTCTGGGCTGGAGCACCCCTGGTCCTCCATCAGGGGCCCCTTGTGGTGCTCTTTGGGCGTCTTCAAAGCGGGTAGGTATCACTGCTACCTCGGCTACCTCTTGGATCTGGCCTGCTGGGGCCGACATCAACCCCACCGACTACTGCCCTGTCACTATCCAGGAGCTCTTTGTTCGTGCGGTGGAGCGCTGGCAGTTTGCTAGAGTTGCTGACCAGCTTGATCAGCGTGCGTTCGACACTGGTTTGATCCTGAGCCCCCTGAAGGCCCTGCTTGGCAGCAAGAATCAGCTCACGGCCCAGCAGAGAGGCCACCTGCGTAGCACCATCGTGGGGGGCCAGTGGCCTCAGAAGCGCCAAGTGGGCCGAAGGCTACGATACCACGTCTGCGTGCCTGCTGTGCCCCTCTGCTGAGGGTACGCTATTGCATAGGCACTGTTCGTGCGTGCGCCTCGACAGCCTCGAAGGGGCCCCAGCCTTCAGAGCCAATGCGGCTCAGGCAGCAGTGCAGTCGTCGCCTGCCCTCATTTTTGCTGAGCGCTGTTTAGTGCCGTTTCCTGTGCTCGAGGGGCCGCCGCCTGGGCAGCCTGTCTGTTGGGGGCTCGGAGGCCCTGACTGCTTCACTGGCGACATGTATCCTTACATTTCGGCTTTTGAAGCAGATCATCCGGGTCTAGCGAGTGCTGGCTGGGGGTGCGTGGTGCTTCATCCCGATCGGAATCAGGCGGCTGCCTTCTGTTATGGGCCTGTACTTGGTCCGCTGCAGTGCATTGTTGCAGCTGAGCTCATTGCAGTCATTCACATGATGCGGATTGCGACACCACCCGTGCGCAGTTTCACCGATTCTGCTCTTGTTGTGGACGGTGTCCACGAGCGTGGACGGGTGGCCACCACTACTTGTGTTGCCGCGCACGCCCAGTTCGAGATGTTTAGGGTAAAAGGCAATGCGACCGTGGAGGACGTTCTCTATGGACGCACCACAGCCAGACATAGGTATGGTAACGCGAAGGCGGACCTTGCTGCCAGGAGTGCTGCTGCATTTCACAGTGTTGCGCGTGGCGCGCGGGAGCAGCTGCAGACGCGCGCCAAAGTCGTTAAAGCGTGGGGCACTTGGATCGGGCGCCTCAGTGACGGCTTGGAGGATTGTTGCCATTCTAAGCGTCACAAGCGAGGCAAGCCGCCAGTGCCTCAACTGATTCTGGTTAAGGACACCCCTCCCAGCGACGTGGTTAGTCGTGCGTTAGCTGCTCAGGAGAAGCTGGGAGAGGGGTCCAGAGTGCACGCCCTTGCCAAGATCCAGCTACAAGATGGTCCGCTCGTAGTTGGATGTCTGCGCTGTGCTAATTTTGCCGCAACTCGCGTTTCGAGCCTGCCTGCTCCGTGTCCCCCCCAGGCGACGGAGTGGGGGCGGAAGGTGCTCACCAGACTGGCTAGCAAGCGAGAATGTACGCTTGTTGGGAAAGTCTAGCTTGTTCTTTCTCTGGATCGTTTGATCATTTAGCCGCAGTGCGTTCCCGTGCCCCTTTTGCGGATGAAGGTTCCCGCCGTTGCTGTAGCAGCGGCCGCCGCGGGGGCCGTGCAGACCGATGGGGTGAGGGGGGCGCATGCGGTCTCTGTCCGCACACACGTGGCCTACGGTGGTTGTAAGGTGCGCCCTAGGCCAGGTGCGGCCTTTGCAGGCTGACGAGCGACAGACTCTGCCGCTCGCCAGGTTGTGCCCAGGAGGAGGAGGAAGGAGGAGGAGAAGGAGGAGGAGGAGGAGGAGAAGGAGGAGGAGGAGGGGGAGGAGAACGAGGAGGAGAAAAACTGCTCAGAGAGTGGGTCGAGACCTCTGGAGGTCGACGCCATGAAACAAAAATCACGACGTCGGACGGAAAAAGAATGAGCGGCCAAAATGAGCCGCTACAGGAGGGTGGCCAGCATCTTCGGCTCCTCGGCCTTGGCAAGTAGGCCTCGCGGACCTTCAGGTGGCCCCAAGATGGCCCCCAAGAAGCCCACGGATAGCCGAAGAGAGACCCTAAGAGAACCCCCACGAGGGCCCGAGCAATTGCCTCCTCGGATTGCCCATCCAAGCCCATAAGCGTCCCCCAAGTTGCACCCTAGGCCGCCCCGACAGCCCCGAGAGCCCCGAAGATGCCCTTGGCCAGGACCCCAAGCGGCCGCCAGGACGGCCCGAAAGAGTACCTAAAATGGCAGCGATCGAAGAGGAGTGCCCGAAGACATGCAATTTGCCATTGGGAAACTCGTCCCTGAGGCCCCACAAAAGACAGGTGAGAACCCGTGCGGATCCGAAGTCGATGGTTCGTGGTCTTCCGTGCGGCCTCCCGTATGGCCTCCCGTATGTATGGTACCCCGTGTGGTCTCCCATATGGTCTCCCAACTGGTCCCCCGCATGGTCTGCGGCAGGGCCTCCCTTCTCCTCCTCCTCCTCCTCCTCCCCCCCCCCCCCCCTCCTCCTTCTCCTCCCCTCCTCATTCTCCTCCCCCTCCTCCTCCTCCTACCTCCTCCTCCTCCTCCTCCTCCTCCTCCTCCTCCTCCTCCTCCTCCTCCTCCTCCTCCTCCTCCTCTTTCCAGCACGATCTCCCGCCTGGCCTCCCGTGTGATGTCCCGCATGGTCTCCCGTAAGCCTCCCTGGATGGTACCCCGAACAAGCCGTATAACACAGTGGACCCTGCGCCACAGAATCGTGATGCAAAGTTAGAACCGCATGCCGCCAACCTCATCGGAAGTGACCGAATGCGACTGGAGCGAGCCGCAGGAACAGCCCCAACAATCCCCAAGATAGTTAGTGACCACGGCCGCCCCGACAGCTTCGGGATTTCCCAAGATGCCCTCGAAACGCCTCAGGGGGCCGCAAGAAGCCGCCAAGATGGCATCGGACATCGTCCGAGATGGCAAAATATCGGTTGGGAATGCCACAGAAACTGAAAGCGTCCAGCGAGGATACGAAAGACGTGGCAATAATGGACTGCAAGCTGCGCAGATTTGGCCGCGCCGCTACAGAAGGGGCACCAGGGCCGTGATCGAGCAAAGGGCAGGCATCCCTGGTCCCTCGAGGTCCAAAACTGATTCAAACATTGAGTGCTTCAACGAGCTGCCAGTTCTAGGCTTTGCAGCAGCCTGACCATGCCTGACCTGCCCCAGTGGCCTGCTTGCACATGGCCTAGGTTGGCGTCGAGTCAACCCCCACTGGAGAGCCCAACAAGGGCCCCAAGATCCGGAAGACGGCCCCAAGAGAGTCACAAGAGCCCCCTAAGAGTGGCCCACGAAGCCACACATGTGGCCTACGTAAGATGCGCCAAACCAAGCCCTAAGGCGTCCCCAACATGGCACCCGAGGCCGCCCCGATAGCCCCAGGGATCCCCAAGATGCCCTTGAAAAGCTCAAGGAGCTCCTGAAAGGCCACCGAGGTGGCCCTGAAGAAACTCTGAGATTGCCCGAGATCGGCTGAAGATGCTACTACGTAGCGCAACGTGTTCTTACGCTTCTCACAGGGCGCGACCAGAATGAGCCGCGGGCGGAGCAAACCTGGCCGCGCCGTGTGGGGACCTCCAGGGATCTCCAGGGAACAGGATTCGTTTGACCGTGGGCGCCAAGATAGTGCGCCAAGCGGGCAAGAACAGCCACGATCGCTCAAAATAGTGCCCGGGGGCACGAAAGACGGCCGAACAGAGCCCCAAAGGGCCGCAAAGGAGGCCGCCGATGTGGCCCAAGATGCACTCGAGAGGACGGCAGCTGATTGCCGACATGCTGCCAAGATGGGCGGCCAAAGAGAGCCCTGCATGCATCCCAGATCGTAGAGTAGCACCTCCAGTGGAACCCACGAGCAACCCAAACATGAACAGCAGCTCGTTTGAGGAGTCTCGTCTTTCCGGCTTCAGGAGCCATCGGACGGCCTCAAGATGTCATATGGCTCCCGACTGGGTGGGAGGGATGAAGGGAGGGATGAGTATCGTTTAACCGATCCCCATCCCCATCGGCATGGCCTGGGCCCCACTGGCCGATTTACCCCCCTAGATGGGGATGTAGGTCTTCCTCTTCGGGCTTCGAGGGGTGTATCCCCAACTGGGGTGGTGATTGGGTGTGGGTCTCGAAGGGGATGGGGATGGGGATTTGTGAACCGATACTGAAGGGAGGGGGGGAGCCGAGGACGAACTGCCCAGACGCGCGGCCCGCGATATGAGGGGCAAAGGGGACCACTACCTTGAAAGCTGCTGGACGAGCACACTCCTCACGCCGGCTGGGCGGGCCGGACGCACTGAGCAAGCCTTCTCCCATCATGCGAGCGTCATTTTTTGTTCGGCGTTTCGACCTTGAGCGAAGAGGGGGGGGGGGGGGTCTGGCTCTGGACCTCTGCTTTGTGCGACTGCTTGCGGCAGTGCGTCCGATGATGGCGGGGCCCCACCTGCTCGAAACAGGCGCCAAGAACAGTCAAGATCTACTCCAAGAGGCGGGGGGGCAGGGGGGGGCGAGGGCCCGCGCCGATCGGCAAAACAATGAATACAAAAACGACTACCATCACCTCCACTGCAACACATAAACGTGACGCACACATTCACACATGAGTTGGTCGGGTCACCTGCACCATCTCGCGCGTTGACACGTTCAGCAGCGTCTGCGCCGGTTCCAACCAAGGCGAGCAACGCCTGGGTGGCCACTCTCACCCGCTTGAACGCTTCCCTCGCCTGCGCTTGCTACCGTCGACGATCCTCATCGGCGAGCACCGCCCTTACCACAACGCTGCCCTTATTGACGCCATGGTCATGGTGCTGCTGGAGGGAAGGGGTCCTGCATTCTTTCGCTGTTCAGCCTTCAAGAAGTCTGCCCGGGCCCTGGAACCGTCAGAAACCAGCAGACGACGGAAGCTGATCCTGGAGCAAGCCGCGCGGTCCAAGACCCCCCTCGGGACCCTTGTCGCTCGTGCCGAACTCAGCCGTTGCTGTAGTTCGCAGTCTGCCCGCGAGGCAGGGACAATCGATCGGAAGCGTTTTCATAGGGGGTAGGTCCCACGTGCAACCTCAGAGTGCATCGTGCCCCCCAACCCACCTGCAGCATCGGCCATCACTCGCCCGTCAGCCTGTGCGGGCTCAACTGCTTTACGCACTTTGATGTTGGCCTGGAGCGTGCCTCCTCCAGATACTTCACCTTCTTCGCCTCCTCCTCCTCCTCCTCCTCCTCCTCCTCCTCCTCATCATCATCATCATCATCATCATCATCATCATCATCATCATCATCATCATCATCGCCTGTGTGATACAATGTTCTGTGATCGTTGTGGCCACTACTCTCTACCAATGTAGCAGACCCGAAGCACGAGTGCAAGAGTCGTCGCTGAGACCCTGGCACGATTAGTCGTCTGAATCGGGTGCGATGCGGGAGGCACCCTATGAGTGACGCACCTGTTGACGATATGAGTCCTATTGACCATGCTGATGTTGTATATGCGCTTCCTGCCCCCAGTGATGGTTTCTCGTATCGGGCTGCGTTCGATCCCGAATGGCTCTTGGAGACCGCCAATGTGAAACAGTAGTTGCCGGGGAGATTGTGACGTGTGTGGGCGGTCGATGTCAAGCTACCTTGTCGACTTGCCTGCTGATGCGGGTAATTACAGTCTCTGGATACTCTGCGGTGCCAGCGCAAGTACTGCGAATGCCCCCGTCCGCATTGCAATTCGCGTTCTCCTGGGGCCTGCTGTTCGTGTTCGTTCATAGGCTTGCCTATTCGACCCCGTCCGCGTTGCACATGGCGTCCTTTTTGGGCCTGCCGATGCGAGTATTCCAACACCTTCCCAGGTCGCTATCCTACGCAGGTAAGCGCCAGAAACGCTCTCTGACTCTTATCAGGACTCACTTTTGCACTTGCACGTCTGCAGGACTGGGTCTCTTTAGGAGTCTGCACCTGCTTGCTGCACTTGGAGCAAGGGCTGCGTCTGATGTATCGCGCCTGCTCTCCTTGCCTGCCTGCGCGCGCAGGCTCGAAGAGAAAAGCAGGAATTAGGTCGCTAGGCCGCTTACCCATCGGTCGGACGAAGTAGGTAGAAACATGAAGTAGGAAAGCGTTGAAAGTAGATTGGGTGTCCGCCCGCCCCCTAGAACGGACGGAAAAGGTGAAGCCACTCGATCATTGAGTTAGTAAGGCGCATAAAGTATATTCGAATATGAGATTCCAGAAATACCTACTTTCAACGACCGATGGCTAATGTTTGCCCGCTGGCGCAGTGCGCGATCGCCGCCCTTCTCGCGTTTCTGGCCGCTCGGCTGTGCAATGCCGGCTTCGCCCTCCTCGCGTCCCTCGTCGTCTGGGCCGTCCGGAGGTGGTGTGGGCAGCCCCGGAAGGCCCGGACCACCAAGAATCTCTGAGCGCGTTCCATTGCTTGCAAAGTGCCTACAATCGGGGCGCTGAAGAAGGAACCCTTTTCGTTGGGGAGGGGCTCGGTGTTCCTTGATCGTTTTACAGTTTGCCTTTGGTTTTTCCCGAGGTCATCCATGGGAAATCGAAGTTTAACTTATGGGGAAAAGGGGCCTCGTTCCAAATTTTGGGTTCCTTGGGTCAGCGCCCCGACTATACTCGCAGACGTCAGACAAAACACATGTCTTCTTCTACGTAATGAATCGTGAGTCCCCCGCGGCGGATCCAGGCCATTTGCATTTGCGAGTAGCTACCTTGCGAGTAGTGGAGCGCGCCTGTCCAGAGGATGTGGCTGACATGGGCACCCCCGATTGGCGCGCACCGGCCCTGACGCTTCGATGCCAGATTCCGCCATGGCGACCGGTGGAGCCCGCGACGGGGAGCCCGTCAGCACACCGGCGACGAGGAGCCCAGCACGAAGAGTCGGCGCACCCGTCGGCCACGTGACTCCGGCGCAGGCGCGCCCGTGGAGCTCCCTTGGCCCTCCGAAGGTGCCCGAGGCGCCGACTCACGTCGCGCTGGTCCCTGGGGTGAAGGTTTCGGGGATTCCCGTCGCCCTCCTTCCGCGGGAACGTGGGGAAGGGGGCTTTGGGGGCGGCCTCCACGGGCGGCGCCCGGCCCCCCTTCCTTGTCGCTCGGGGCCAGAGCTCGCTCCTCTTCAGCGGCGCAAGCCGCGGGCGGAACGGGGACAGGGGGCTGGCAGGGGGGGGCGCCCGCGAGAGGATGCCATAGGGGAACAAAAAGTGACATAAACATAAAAACTCGGAGGTCCGCGCGGATTTCTCGGATCGGCGCTGGGGCCCCCCGGCGGCGCCTCCGGCGCCACCCCTGATGCCCACCTCCATGGTTGCTGGACTCTGGCGTGGTCCAGCCCAGCTCAGCTACAGGAGCAGGATGCTCCCTGCAGCGGGTGGTGGCCGAGGCCACAGTGATCCCCGCCACGGCGGTCAGCAAAACCGCCTCGGCCTCCTTCAAGGCCGGTGCCGCTTGAGAGGTGTTCTCCTGTGGCGTCCCTCCCAGCAGCAAGCAGGTGCACACCAGCCGCCGCATTGCGCCGGCGGCCGTGCACAGGGGCCCTGGCCCCTCCGATAGAATGCCAGCCCGAGCCGCAGCGGCTGCGGGGTAGAGTGGGAACAGAGAGAGAGAGAGAGAGCTTGCTATGCCCGTTCGTATAGTTCGAAAGGAACCACGGACAGCACATGCACTCCTCACGCCCCGAGCAGGAACAGAAACCGGCGAGGTGGACAAGAAAGCATGGAGGACGTTGCTGGGACCACTTCCCAGCGATCACTCCGCGCCGAGCGTGAAGCCATCACCTTCCATTCCCATCCGCCAACCCGACGGCGTGGTGGGGCCCTGGTGGGGGGGGGGGAGCGGAGGGCCTCGACAACCTCGACGCAGCCGCGGTCGGCCGCCCAGTGCAGGGGCGCCATCCCGTCCTTGTCCGCCTCGGAACGCGCGCGGGCGGGCGAGCCTCCGGCAGCGGCAGAAGCACCGGCAGAGGCACATCTCGGCGGAGGCGCGCCGGCAGCAACGCAAGGGCGTGCGAACGAGGGGGGTGGCCCTCCGAGGAGGGGGGGGGCTGGTGAGAGGGCAGGGGTGCTTCCTAGAAGGCCCCTGCAAGCAGGCCGCTGCCTTCTGGGAGAAGCTCCCCCCCTCGTGCAACCCAGCCTCGCCGCCCGACCCGTTCTGTGCGAGCCGCCGAGGCTCTGGCCGATGTTCCAGTGTTTGGGGGTGGGGGGGTGGGGGGGCTAAGCTGCGGTCGGCGTCGTTGGGAGGGGTGAGGGGGAACGTGGGGGGGGAGGAGGAGGAGGAGGAGGAGGAGGAGGAGAGAGGAGGAGGATGGCGAGGAGGAGCGAGGAGGAGGAGGTAGGAGGAGGAGGGAGGAGGAGGAGGAGGAGGAGAGGAGGAGTCAGGGAGGGAGGAGGAGGAGGGAGAGGAGGAGGAGGAGGGGAGGGGAGGAGGAGGAGGAGAAGGAGGAGGAGGAGGAGGAAGGGGAGGAGGAGGAGGAGGAGGAGGAGCAGGAGGAGGAGCAGGAGCAGGAGGAGGAGGAGGAGTGAGGGGAGGGAGAGGGAGGAGGGAGGAGGAAGAGGAGGAGGAGGAGGAGGAGGAGGAGGAGGAGACGAGGAGGATGAGGAGGAAGGAGGAGGAGGAGGAGAGGAGGAGGAGGAGGAGGAGGGAAGGAGGAGGAGCGGGGGGGGCAACCGGCTCAGGGGGGGGGGGGGGGGGGGGGGAAAACAAGAGTAGGCGACGAATCGCTGGCGAACCCGCACAGATCGAGAGCGAACCCGCGCGCGCCCGAGCAGCGTGGGCTACGTCAGGCCCCTGTCGGCGAGCACTGGGCGATCGGGTGTCGGTGCACCCCCCTGACTCTGCCCCTGGGGGGCAGGAGCGCACGGGTTTCGGCCAGGTCTGGAAGGCCCTGGAAGGGCCCTGGATCGGTGCTTCAAAGATGGGGTACTGAAGGATGGGGTCCTAAGGGCGAGGTGCTTCAAACAACGCAAATCCTCCCGTGGACCCCTTCCTATCCTTAGGACCCCATCCCTCAGGACCCCACCTTTGAACCACCGCCTTGAGCCCGCGGTCTGCAATCGTGCCTCCGAGCGACGTCGACCCCGCGCACGTGCGCGCGGGGCACAGCGCTCGACGTCCGTGGCGCTCGCGGCCTGTCCCCCGCTCCTCGCTGCCCCTGGATCCGCCCCCTCCCCCCCAGGTGTTTTGGCGGCGCGCGCACTGGGGCAGGGCGCCGCGACGATGCCTCTCAGAAGGCGCCTGCCCTACGTCTAATTACGGACAAGGCCCGCGCCTGCTTAAAAAAAGCAGGGGTGCTTCTAAGAAGCCTGCCCCCCTCCCCCTAACACCCCCCTGCGCGAGGCTGAGCGTTGCCCCTGGAATTCGGGTCATGGCTCAGCCCTCCTGCGGCCGTCCCAGGCGAGCCAGGCACCCCCGGGAACGCCCGCGGCGAAACCCGGCCGCTGAAAGGCGCACCCCGAGGCTGGAAGGCCGCCGAGAACGGACAAAACGCGCGACAACCTCGAACATCCAGCCCATGCCCCCCTTCGCGATGCCCACGACTCCCGGCCACCTCTCTACAGGAAGACAAAACCTAATAAACATGGACGTCCGATGGTCCGCTCGGATTTCTGAATCTGCGCTGGACCCCCCCCCCCTGGAGCGCGGAGCGAAACAAGGGCGGAGGCGGTGGTGCCGTCAGGGAGGGGCCCAGCGCGGATTCAAGAAATCCGCACGGACCGTCGAGAGTGTATGTTTATGTACTGTTTGTTGTTCGACTCCCCCCGCTCCCGGACCCGTCTACAAGCGCGGGGGGCGCGAGCAGCCTGGAAGGCCAGCTGCGGACTCCTCGCCAGCTGCGCCGCGACGGCCTCCGCGGTCCAGGCGGAACAGAAACGGGCGGGATGAGGAGGGATGCCGGCGAGCCTGCCCTGTCTAGGGGAAGACTGCGACGCATCACAAGCACATCCGTGCACTTCGCGGCAGGAGGCGGCGAAGCCGGCATCAGGCCGCGTTCCGAGCTCGCTGCTGCGTCTGCGCAAACTGCCAGCAGCATGCGAGACTGTGCAACGACGCGTGAATTTCACCCCATGGAACGGGAAAGAGGGGGTGGGGGGTCTGGCCGAGGCTGAGGGCCAGGGGGAAGATGACGAAGAGGGCCACGGAAGACGAGGATCAGCACCAGGCGCAGGAGGAAGAAGATGGAGGAGAAGGCATGCTGACAGACAGGCCACGCATGTGGCAAAACGTCTCAAACAAGTTGGGACGCACGCTTTCTGTGCATGAACCGTCCTGCGATGCCGCAACTGTTCCACGCGAGCCTCCTCCATTTCACGAAATGCATATCCCCGCTCTGGCACCCCCGCTCCGGCCCCTAGAAGACCCTAAGATACTGCCAACGCGCCCCTGGATGAATCCAAGGGGCATGCATGCATTCCCTCCTGCTCATGCATAAATCATGTATATATATATACATATATATATATAGATGCACGCATTCGTGCATGCATGCATGTATAGATACATACATACATCCCTGCACGCACGCACGCACGCACGCATGAATGCATGCATACATACACACGTAGGTACATACATACATGCAGATACGTGCATACATGCATGCATATATACAGACAGACATACATGTACATATAGATACGTGCATACATACATATACATACATACGCATACACATACGTACATATTATCCATACATATACACATACATACATGCATACACACATCCTTGCATGCATACATACGTACATATATACATACATGCAACAGATTTACATACGTGCATGCATGCATGCATGCACATAAACATACACATACATACATACAGACAGACAGACAGACAGGCAGTCAGACAGACAGACAGACATACATGCATGCATACATACATACACACATATAAGCACATACACACATACATACATGTACATGTACATTTACGTCCATACATACATAGATGCATACATACACATACATACATATATGCATGCATGCATGCATGCATGCATGCATGCATGCATGCATGCATACAAACAAACAAACAAACATACATACATACATACATACATACATCTGTGGCTGGAGCCCTGCGCGGAGCGAAAATCCCTCCTGGGATCGCTCGTCCTGGGGTTGTGGGAACGCACGGAGCGCGCGTTCGAGCGCACGCGGCGCTTCGAAGCGCTGGGAGTTCATCTCTCTTTCCTCCTCGTCCTCCCCCTCAACTTCCTGGCAAGTCTCACAAGCTGCCCTGGTGCGCAGGCTCTTCAGCGCGGGGCGGTGACTCGGGCGGGCGCGGTGTCATGATGACGTCGACGACGGCGGTATCGATGATGCTACAGTCAACCCGTAAACAAAGGACGCAGGAGAAGGATGCAAGGGCCTTGGAATGCCATGTCGACATTTTGCGAGCGGCGTGCGGCGAGCGAAAGCGGCCAAGGATGGGCCGAAGGGGAAGGATGTGAGGGTAACCTTAGAAAGTCGCCAATCCTTCCTGTGCGGGTCGACCGTAGTAGTGATGATGGTGGCGATGATGACAATGTCGACGACAAAGCCAATGACGGCGCCGATGCTGGTGGCAGCAATGACGGTGATGATGTCCATGTGTCGGTGATGGAGGTGGTTGACTACTGATGGCGACACTTGCGGCGATTAATGACGGCGACAACGGCAGTGGTGCGATGGCGCTGATGAGGGCGAGGGTGAGGAAGTACGCACACGAAGACATCCAGGAAGCGCGGCAGGCTCTATGTTGACAAACACTTGGTCTTGAAGATGTGTTTGAAGCGCTCGATCTTGAAATGCTTCGAAAACAAATGGGCGACTTCGGAAACCCTGAACCCAGGAACGTTTTCATCTCTTGGGGGCACACATGTTACTTCCGCCGCCTTCCGCCGCCTTCCCCGGCGGAAGAGATAGCATCTCTTTCCGAGCATGTTCGTAGGGTGGAGAGCTCAGGGTGCAATCCATGTGGGCCTTTGCACCTCGAAAGGTAATCCGTCTTGTGCTTCACCTTTTGCCGATTCATCAACGGCGAAGCCGAATCAGGTCTAGATTGCAGCGTCACTGGACAACCCGTCGAGTCTGGGTTTCGGAAGGAAGGATCCTAGTATCCTCTTGGAGGGAGAGCATGTGTAGCACAAGCTGCGTGGTGCAAGTACTGCGATGCACGCGGTGCCACGTGTGCGGTGCGGGCTCCGTGATGTGGCACACATGGTGCAAGCCATGGGGCGACGCATCTGTGATGCAGTGTGTGGCGCACGCTGTGCGCTGCAGGGCATCCGGTGCAAGCCACACGCTGCACTCTGCGTGGCGCACGGTGCAGACAGTGTGGCGCACCCCAGCGCACGGGGCGGCCACACGGCACCCACGTGAGAGCACGAGGGCGAAGCCCCGACACGCCTACCCAGCGCACGGTAAGCCCACGAGCCTCCCGCGGGAGGCCACCAGCGGGGCACCGGGCAAAACCCCGACACACACATGCCACGAGTTAGGAGCGCAAAGTCGGAGCCCCACGTTGCTGCACCATCTGGGGGAACATCTGTCCCGGTGCGTACTGAATCGCCAGAAAGGTCTGGGCTCTTCACCCGACCCCACCCGCCAATCCGCTCCCTTCGTTTCTCGAAATACCATGCGCGCCTCTGCGTTGCCCTCGGCTATCTCTGCGCAGAGCTGCCCGACTGGCGTCCCGTCGAAGTCGCCATCCTGGGATCAAGGGGCGATGCAGGAAATGCAAAGGGAGGAGGAGGGGAGAAGGAGCAGGAACAGCAGGAGAAGAAGGATGCAGCCTTTCCTTCAGGGAGGAGAGGCCACCTGCAGGACAGCAGCGGTGAGCCGGAGCGAAAGGCCCGCAGCAAGCGGCTCGCTGCGAGGCGGGGGTTTATCCAGATCCACCGCATGGGAACCGACGTCCTGGGGACACAGCGGGCGGTGGATCTGGATCTCTTGTGGCCCCTGGGGGCCACAATCTGTCTACGTCCACCGCCTGTGGAGGTCTGCGATCGATCCTCCAGGCGGTGGTTATGTAAAGATCCCCGCCTCGAACACACCCACCTGAAGCACAGCTCCAGCCGCAGAAGAAGAAGTCTCTGGAGATCCCCTGAGGCATCCCCTGGGCCCCTGGAGGCCTCTGGAGGAGTCCAGGGGCCCCCAGGCACACCTGGAGGCCTCTGGGGCACCCCTTCCCCCAACAGAAACATCCAACAATATCCTCGGCCCTCGATCCATGCCTCCCCCTCCTCCTCCTCGTCCTCCTCCTCCTCCTGGTACTTCTCCTCCTCCTCCTCCTCCTCCTCCTCCTCCTCCTCCTCCTCCTCGTCCTCCTCCTCGCTCCTCCTCCCCTCCTCCTCCGCCTACTCCTCCTCCTCCTCCTCCTCCTCCTCCTCCTCCGCCTCCTCCTCCTGCTCCTCCTCCTCCTCCTCCTCCTCCTCCCTCCTCCTCCCCGATTGGATGGCCAGGAGGGTTGGCGCTGACAGCGGACGGAGGACCGAATTAGGAAGAGCATGCCCTCTCCGAGCCTGCAGCTCAGAGACGACGCGTACTCCAACTCAGCCACTGCTACCCCGTGTGCTCAGCCGTGCGCGTCCAGCCCCTTAAGACGTTCCCACAAACTATTCCTCCTGCTGCCTCTCCTCCTTGCCTCTCATCCTCCTGCTGCGCCTCCTCCCCCTCCTTCTTGCCCTGCTCCTCCGCCCCCTTCCAAGCCTCCTCCTCCTCTGCTCAACCTCCTGCTCAACCTCCGCCTGCTCCTGTTCGTCATGTTCCTCCTGCTCCTCCCCTCCTCTCCTCCTCCTCCTCCCTCCCTCCTCCTCCTCCTCCTCCTCCTCCTCCTCCTCCTCCTCCTCCGGGCGTCATCCTCCTCCTCCTCCTCCTCCTCCTCCTCCTCCTCCTCCTCTTTCTTCTCCTCCTCCTCCTCCTCCTCCTCCTCCTCCTCCTCCTCCTCTCCTCCTCCTCCTCCTCCTCTCCTCCTCCTCCTCCTCCTCCTCCTCCTCCTCCTCCTACCCCCCTCCCCCCCCCCCCACCACCACCACCACCAACCCCCCACTACACACCACCACCACCACCGTAGCATCCACCTCTTGCTGCTCCTCCTCTCCTCCTCCCTCCTGCTTCTCCTCCTGCTCCTCCTCCTCCTCCTCCTCCTCCTCCTCCTCCTCCTCCTCCTCCTCTTTCCTCCTCCTCCTCCTCCTCCTCCTCCTCCTCGTCCCTCCTCCTCCTCCTCCTCCCTCCTCCTCCTCTCCTCCTCCTCCTCCTCCTCCTCCTCCTCCTCCTCCTCCTCCTCCTCCTCCTCCTCTTCCTCCTCCTGCTCCTCCTCCTCCTCCTGCTTCTGCTCCTCCGCTTCCTTCTCCTCCTCCTCCTCCTCCTCCTCCTTCTCCTCCTCCTAATCCGCCGACCCCGTGTGGGTGGGTCTCTAGGCGAGTGGGATTCTTCATCCCCATAATCTTCCCCCCGCCCTGGGCGCCCAAACTGGAAATTTGACCCCCTCCCCCCGCCTGGCCCGAACGCGCCATGGGGAGATAGAGAACCTCAAAACGGGCCAAGAGGGTCTCAAAGAGCCCCCGGTCCAAGAATGCCCCAAGTCGCCGAAAGATTGTTCCAAGACGCACAAGATGGCCTCCAGACGGCCCACGATGCCTCCAAGACGCAACTTAACATCATGGTCGTCGTCAGCAGCAGCGTCAGCAGCAGCATCATCAGCATCAGCATCAGCATCAGCATCAGCGTCAGCATCATCAGCATCATCATCAGCATCATCATAATCGTCATCATCATCAATATCATCACCATCATCAGCATCGTCATCATCATCATCATCAGCATCATCATCATCATCATCATCAGCAGCAGCAGCATCATCAGCAGCAGCAGCATCGTCACCATCATCATCAGCAGCATCATCATCATCAGCATCAGCATCATCCTCATCATCATCAGCAGCATCAGCATCGCCGTCGTCGTCCCCATCATCATCATCATCATCATCCTCCTCCTCCTCCTCCTCCTCCTCATCATCATCATCATCAGCATCATCAGCAGCATCATCATCATCAGCATCATCATCATCATCATCATCATCATCAGCATCAGCATCATCATCATCATCATCATCATCATCATCATCATCATCAGCACCATCAGCATCAGTATCAGCAACATCATTATCACCATCATCATCCGCAGCATCACAAGCATCAACATCATCTTCTTCATCATCAGTATAGTCGCCATCGCCATCGCCATAGTCATCGGCACCATCATCGTCATCGTCATCGTCATCCTCCTCGTCTGTGCTATTTCTCCTCCTCGTCGTCCTCCTCCTCTGCCTTCGCCTCCGCCTCCTCCTTCCGCCTCCACTGGCTCATGCTTCCTTCCCTCTGAGGAGAATGGAGACACGGGGCACATGGGGCACGCACTGATGTAGAGGTGCATACCAGTGTGGGCAAGCGCAGGAGGGGGAAGGGGGAGCATGGGCAGCAGGAGGAGGATGAGGCTTGACACTGCGGGCGAGATCGCCCCCACGGCACGGCCAAGGAAAAAGATCTCAGGAGGGCCGAGCATCGAGGGTCGAGGATGCAGGTTCTGGACGTCTCCGAAGGCTGCCGGCAATTCAGGCCTTTGGGGAGCCCCAGACCTCCCGGGTCCTTCGGAATGGAGGGAAGGGCGGGAAGCGGAGGGAGCAGGAGCAGAAGGGGGAGATTTGTGCATTGGGAGGGCCGGAGCGGCCAGCTTGAAAGAGCTCGGGGCAGGAACACGTCCTCGACCGCCGCCATCGTGCTCGCGCGAACTCCCATGCCGGTGCCCTGGCGAGTCATGGAGAACGGAGCAGGAGAAGGAGCAGGAGGAGGAATGGGCGAGAGGGAAGGGGGAGCAGGAGAAGGAGGAGAGGGAGGAGCAGAAGGAGGAGGAGGACAAGGAGGAGGAGAGAGGAGGTAGAGGAGGAGAGGGAGGGAGGAGAGAGGAGGAGAGAGGAATGGACGGAGGAGGAGAAACCCGCGCCACGAGGAGGGCCCCCAAATCGTCCGCTCAAGAAGGCGCCGGTTTCGCCCGATAAGTTTTCGCCCGCGGCGGCGACTGCTTCGGGCGAAAATCTGCTCTACGAAACCGTCACTGGGCGGAACCATCACCGGGCGAAACCGTCCTGGGCGAAACCGATCTGGCGAAATTGACCAGGGCGAAAACGCCCGGGCGAAACCGACCGGGCGAAACCGACTGGGCGAAAACGATAGGGCTAGCGGGGAACGGATCCCCCGAACCAGTGGGACTCAACGAACGCAACCAGGCGAACGCGACCGGTCGAACGCGACCACGCGAAACCGACTGGGCGACACCGACCGGTCGAAACCGCTTGGGCGAATCCGAGCAGGCGAAACCGACCGAGCGACACCGACTGGGCGAAAACAACCGGGCAGAAACCGACCGGGCGAAACCGTCCCAGGCGAAACCGTCCTAGGCGAAACCGACAGGGCGAAACCGTCCTGGGCGAAACCGACCGGGCGAAACCGACCGAGCACCGTGCCAAGCAAATCCATCCCATGCGAGACCGACTGGGCCAAAAACATCAGGCGAAAGCGATTGTTGGGAGGGGGGGGAGGAGCGACCAGGGGAACAACAAAAAAAAAACGACTGAAGCGGAGGAGGGAGGAAGAGGATGGAAGAGAGTGAAGAACGGAAAGGACGATGAGGAGGATTGCGGAAGGGAGCGAGGACGAAAGGAGTACGAGCGAGGAAAAAGGAAATGAAGGATGAGGATGAGGAGGAGTGGCAAACATGTACGTCAATGTTTGACCCTCAAGCGTTGCCACACAACGAACAAGTAGTGTGCCCCCCCCTCCCCAGCCACCAAGCGTTGCCACAAGACGAGTAACAATATTTCCCCCCAGGCGTTCCCGCGTGACGAAAAACATGAATGGTATTTGTTTCTGGCTCGCCACGGTTCCACGTGACGAGCCGAATAGAATTATAGTTACTGCTGCTGCCCCGGTGCGTTGCCACGCGAAGAGTAAAGTGCAATGCCATGTTTCTGCCTCCGAGGCGTTGCCGCGTGAGGAGTTACGTACATGATGAGTTGCCGATACCCCACTGCGTTGCCACGTGGCGAATAGAACAGAATCGTAGCAATTTCGCTTCCAAGGCGTTGCTACGTGCCGAATGCACTGAACTATATTTTTGCCCACTGCGTTGCCACTTGGCGAGCCGAGCAGAATGGCATGCTTGGTTCACCTCGTTCAGTCGCCACGTGCCGAGCTACATACGATCGTGGTTGTTTCGCCCCTCAGGTGCTGCCACGCAACGAAAAGTGCGGCATGTTCGTTTTCCGCCCCCAGTGCGTTGTCACGCGACCAGAAAAATAAGACAGTGTTGTCGTTCGCCCCAAAACCTTTGCCGCGGACAAACACGAGTGGAATGCATTTCCGGCCCTGGCAAACCAAGTGAACTTGCATTATTTCCGCGCAGTGGGGCATCGGCGACTCATCATGTACGTAACTCCTCACGTGGCAACGCCTCGGAGGCAGAAACATGGCATTGCACTTTACTCTTCGCGTGGCAACGCACCGGGGCAGAAGCAGCAACTATAATTCTATTCGACTCGTCACGTGGAACCGTGGCGAGCCAGAAACAAATACCATTCATGTTTTTCGTCACGCAGCAACGCCTGGGGGGAATATTGTTACTCGCCTACGTTGCCACGCGACGAGTGCAGTAGAACGTTTGCTTCCGCCCCCAAGGCGTTGGCCCGTCCGACCGGCTCGCGGGGACCCGCCCGCCAGACCTGCCCGCTCGTCCGCCCGCTAGGGCCCGCGCGCCCGACCCGCTCGGCAGGGTCGTCGTCGCGGTCGTCGCTTGCCTCGTCGCCGTCGCCGTTGTCGTCCTCGTTTTCGTCATCGTTGCCTCCGTTGTCCTCGCATGCGTCATCGTAGTTTTTCTCCTGGCGCATCTGCCCCGCAGTTTTTCTCCTGCCTCGCCTTGTCTCCTGTCTCCCCTTCGTAACCCTCCCACTTGTTTATTTGTCCTCCTCCTCCTGCTCCTCCTGCTGCGAATCCTTTTCTCTTCTTCCTGCCGCCATTACCTCCCGCATTCTGCGTTCGGCGCTCTTTCGGGGCAGGGGGGAACGAATGTAAAAAAAAAAAAAAAAAAAAAAAAAAAAAAAAAAAAAAAAAAAAAAAAAACATCGCGGGGAGTGCCCCGCCTGGGAAAGGGCCGCTCCGCGGGGCGAGCTGCGGCTCGCGGGGCGCGCGACCTACGGCAGCGCCCCCCAAGGCAAACTGGGGCAGGGCGAAGACAGCACGACGGCGACGACTGGGCGAAAACAGCCGGGCAGAAAAACCGACCGGGCGAACCCGGCGGGGCGAGACCGCCCAGGCGAGACCGCCGGGGCGAGGCCGACCGCGCGAAAGCGACGGGGCGGAACCGGTCGACCGGGCGAAAAAACGATGCCCGGCGAAGACGATGCCGGGCGAAAGCGCGCAGGGGGCGCGGGCGCCATCCGAGGCGCCGGGGCCCGCCGCGCGGCCGGCATCACAGGCGGCCCCTGGCTCGCCCTTGCTCGCCCTTCCTCCTGCGCGCGCCCCGCGCCCTCCTCGTCCGCCGCCCTCCCATGCGTCGCCTCGTCGCGCCGCTCTGTCCCCGGCGGCCGCGCCGCGCGGCGCGCCCGCCGCGACCCCCTGCGCGGTGACGCCCCCAGGCCGAGAGGGGCAGCCTCCAGCGCGGCGCTCAGCGCGCGCGCCCAGGCCAGGGGCGGCTGCACGGGCAGAGCCTGCGCGAGCAGGGGTCGGCGAGGACCAGCGGGGCCGTCGCGGCGGACCTGGCGGCGCGGAAAGAGCACGGGAGGTGTCGCAAGGACGCGCGCCCTGCGCTTCTCCGACACCGCACTCCCGTTGCATCGCGTTCCGCCGCTCTGGCCTCTGGGGCCACGCGGGGGCGGCGCTTCGCCACTGCCGGCGCTGCGCGCGGCGCCTCCGAGGCCTCGCCGCGCCGCGCCGCGTTCGGCGCGCACTTTGCACGCGGGGCCTGGGAAGTCGTCGACAACGCTGCCCATCTGGACGGCGGCCGCCGCCGCCGCCCAACGCTTCCGGATTGCCGCGGTCGCTAATTCGGAGCTCGGCGCCAGGAGCAGCCAAGCTGCGCGGACGTCCAAGACGGCGTCGCCCACACCCCTCGCATCGAAACGGCCCCAGGCCTGCGAGTCCACGGCGACGCGCTCGACCTGCTCGCCCATGGGGGCCCCCTCCGCGGGGGCGAAGGTCATGGCGGCGAAGCTGATGTCGTCGACCAAGACCCTCACGGGGCCCGCGTCGTCCGTTTCCAGCAAGGGCGAAGTCTTTGCGCGCGCCAGCGAGGGCTTCGCACGCTCGGCGCGTTCCACGGCGGCCTTCTGCACCTCGCGCCTGGCGGGCCCCGCCGAAACTCCCAGCTCTCCTCGATCATGGGGCCCTCCGCCGAAGCCAGGTCGCAGCTCGCCGGCGCCAGTGGGCGTGGCGCGCGAAGGATGCCCCTGCGCCGACGCCGAAATACCCCTCAGGAGCTCCGCGAACGCAATGAAGACAGTCAACCCGCCGACGTCGTCGCGCAACGCCCAGAGCCGGAAGCGCGGCAGCTTCTCGTCGCGCGTCGACACGACGTCGGCAAGCGCCCGCGCGCGACTGGGCCACTTCCCCCGCGGATACTGCGTGAATCACATGGCCCCAAACAGGACTGTTCGTGGGCTGCCCTGCCACGCCCCTGTTCGCGCGCGCCGCGGACAATGACCGCGAAGGCTTCCGCGGCGGCGCGCGCCGCGGACAATGATGTCCGCAAAGGCTGCCGCGGCGGCGGCGCCCGCGTCGCCGCGCAGCAACTCGCGGCCAGGGCGCTCGTCGGGCTCCTCCGCCTCGCCCTCCTACTCGCCCTCCCCCCCCCCTCCTCCTCTGCCTCCTCCGAACAGCATTGACAACAGCGAACAGGCGAATACAATAACTCTCCGCCATGAGGCGCCTGGATACCCGACGCAGTAAAACACGCCCATGGACAACAAGACCTTCTTGAAACAAGCGGCGGCCGCGGATCTGTCAGGCGCCGACGACGCCCGCAGTCGGAAGCCCGGGGCGGGGGGCCTAAGCGGGGCGACCTCTGCGTTCGCAGATCGCCTGCCCCTCGCCGCAGTTCGCAGCGAGCCCCTCCACGCATCCTCGTCGCGGCCCGCCCAGGCCACCCACTCAGGCGCATCCCATTGCGCGGTGTCGTCTCCGCTCCTCCGTCGCGGCATCGCACATTGCCGTCGCCTCGGCATTGGGCCGCGCCTTCGGCTCTGCCGGTTAGGCCCGAGGGGCGCCGGGAGAACCCCTGCGGGCTATCTCACGCTGCTCTCGCGTCTGCCTTTCGAAGCCTCGTTTCTGGCGGCCGCGGACGCGCGGGAAATGGTCGGGCACCTCTGCGACGGCGAGGGCCGCGCGCGGCGTGGCCGGCGCCTGCGAGAGGGGGGGGGGGGCGCAGGCGACGCCCAATGCGCTGTATTCCATTGCGGAACGATTTCTTCCGTGTCGACAGCCGCGCCCTTCTCCTCTCTGCGGGCGCGTTACGTTCTGACTGCCAACGTCCGTGCCATCCGAGCGCCGCGTCGCGACAGAATGGCGCTCCTGCTGCACCTTACAACCGTTGCCATGTTTGCAGTCTCGTCTTGTTTCGCCTGTCTGTGGCGACGCTCAGCCTGCAAACTGTCTGCGCGCGCGATGGCGAGGATCGTTTCGAGCCCCTCCTGAACCTCGGGCAGTCGCCCGTCGGGCGAAGGCCCGGCAAAGATTTCGCCAGAGCAAAAACGAATCCGAATCCCGCGGGCACTCTCGGGGGGGAGAGGCGGCGCGACGCCAACTCACAACCGAACCCACAACCACCAACAGAGCCTTTTCTGTCCTCGGGCATGGACGCGGCGCCCATGTCACTCAAGAGCGCGATGGCGCCACACACACACACACACACACACATGCGCGCGCACACACGCACACACGCACATACCCACGCACACACATGCACGCAACACACACACACACACACACACACACACACACACACACTTGTCGAGCGAATGGCGGCCGTCTGTTGTGATGTGCTTCAAGAAGGCGACGCACGATGACTGCACTGCGTTCCCAACCCCCCGCGTGGCTGCCAGCTACGGCCAGGTAGCGTAGACCACCTTTCTGAGTGGCGCGAGCATGCTGCCGCTGTTCTGCCAGAGACCTCGCAGAAATCGCATGTTTCCTTCGTGCCTGGGCAGCACTCGAAACAGAGTGATGATGCAATCTTCGATCAAACATTCCCCTGGTCAGGGATAGCTTCGGTCAGGCAGTGGACGTCATACGGGCCCAAGCCCGCTCACGATCGCTTCTGCTAGTAGTGGTGAGCTGTACCCCAGATTATGGCCAGTCCGCGTGCGAACAACATTCCCACTCTTGGCCAAAAGCTGGGATGGGGTGCCATCGTCGCTGTTGATGGCCGCCATAAAGCACCCGGCCGAACGAACAACAAGCTCCAACTTCGAATGCTGTCATGATGCCAGGCGCCTGTCGCAGAAATCAACTCGGCGATGACAGAATTTCCTAGACGCCCCTTCGAACAAGAAGAAACTCAACACGGCTGCGGATGATGATGACGCAACTGATGAAGGCGGTGGTGATTGGTGTGTCGGCACTGCATATTGACAAGGCCAATCATCGAACTGCCTAGAACCGCTCTCAGAATGTTCAAACCTCGAACCTCGCACATAAAGTCCACAAGCCTACATTAGCACGTTGCTAGATAGGTTAGGGGGTCCACGCGATCCACCCCTACCCTGCGTACACCGGTCGTGCTACCAAGGTTAGTACGTATGTACAAACACACCGCGATGGAACCATGACCATACGAATCGTTCCAATCAGCTCTTCTCAAAACCGAATGTGAGTAGCAGCTGAAATTTGTGTGTATGGATATACACATAATTGATCAGAACATGTCGAACATAGATGTTGGAATATACATAGGTAAAGTACAAGCTACGCTATGCACTGTTATAGATCAGCTATATGCTGACGATGCACAGCAGGGATCCCAGCAAAAGGAACAACGATTGGGAGGCCTGCGACGATCCCACTTCTGCCCAGTTCCGGGGCCCCCCGGACCCTCGCCGATCGTTTCGGCCCCGACCTCCTCGGATCCGAGCGATGTGGAACAATCTCGACAGGCGCTTCTCTGCCCTTCTCCGGGGCCCAGGACCCTCGCTGATCGTTCTGGCCCCAGCCCCTCAGATCCGAGCACCGTGGAGAAAAATCACGACGGGCGTTTTGCTCCCCAGTTTCGGGCCCTAGGATCCTCGCGGATCGATCTGGCTCAGGGGAAGCCGCAGAAAGAGGGGGTCGAGTGATCTGACCAAGAATCTTCATGACGCCTTGCTTTCCTCCCGACGCCGAATCTCAAGGATCGCGAGTGAAACCCACTCCTGCGAGGGAGGCTCTTAGACTGAGCCTCGACCCCTCAAGATCGAAGCGACGTCTACTGCGGCAGCGCGAGCCCCCCTCGGGGAGGGGAGGCTCGCGGGCGGTAGACATGTCTCTCCACGGCCACGCGGGCTGGGCCCCCCAGCGGCAACCCCGCGGATGCGGGGCGCTCTGTTCGCGGATGCCCCGCATGGAACGTGCCCATGCGCCCGGGTATCCACGGGATCGCGCCTCGGATTCCAGACCGCGAGGGCGTGGATACGCATACGTCCGCCGCTCGTGAAGAAGGGAGGAGGGCGAGAAGCCAGGGAAGGAGGAGGGGGGGAAGCGGCGGAGGAACACGAGGAAAGCACCGCACCCCGGAGCCCAGGCCGCGAAGGCGTGGACACTGACGCGCGCGCCGCTCGCGAGGGGGGCGCCGGGCGCCCCGGCCTCGTCCTGGCACGCGGCGGCGGCTCCCAAACGCGCAGGGGTCCCCCTGCGCACGGGGACCTCTCGCCCGATCCTGGGAGCCGGAGGCCCCCCTGATCATCCGGTGCCGGCACCCCAAGGGGGGGGAGGGGGCCGCGCACTCAGGGACTCAGGGCTTCCTCCCCCTCCTGCGCCTCCGCCTCCGCCTCCTCCCCCCCTCCCCTTCTCCTCCTCCTCCTCCTCTTCTCCTCCTCCTCTTCTCCTCCTCCCCCTCATACTATTTGTCCGATTGTCCTTATGATTCGTAGTATTATGATTACTCTTGTTCTTACGAGTACTATTATTATTATTATTATTATGGTTATTATTATTTTTAGTTATTATTAGTACTATTAGTATTAGTATTATTGTTGTTATTATTATTACTATTATTATCAGTACCATTATTATTATTAATAATAATATTATTATTATCATTATTATTATTAGTATTAGTATTATTAATGTTAGTATGAGTAGTATTGTTAGTAATATTAATAATGTTATGATTCGTATCATTCGTACTATTATCAATAATATTAGTATTAGGATTGTGCTTCCTGTTCTTCCCAGTAATAGTAGTATTACTGTTATTACGAGTATGAGTATTCCTATGTTGGTTATTATTATAATTATTGCTCCTCCTCCTCCTCCTCTTCATCTTTCTTTTCCTCGTCCTCGTCCTCGTCCTCGTCCTCCTCCTCCTCCTCCTCCTCCTCCTCCTGAGTCCCTTTTCGTTATGAATAACTCCTTCCTGTCGCACCCCGAGACTGGTCGGTAGGGCGGGCAGGGCGTTCCGCCTGAGACGTCCTCACCATTTATGATCCTGAAACATAACCTGCACAACAGTTTCACGGATGGAGGGTGGGTCGTCTTCAAAATTCTAACTGTCGCCTCAGCACCACGCGCATTCGTCTTCTGAGCTTACAACAGTTGCAAGGATCCATATGGTTGTCACGTCCAAGACATGGTGTTTGGGCATGATGTAGGAGCAACATGGAGCAATCGTCAAGTTTATTCGTCGTGTCGAACTCCCAGAAATTACGTTCTGGCGCGATTCAGCATCGTCAGGACTCAACCGTAAAGTTGACTCGCGGCGCTGACATCCAAGGAACAATGTTTGGGCACGGTTCAGGATGATTAAGCAATTGTCCTCCAGCGGGGTACCCCCTTCAGTGAAAATAAATCCTTGTAGGGGCCTGTCAAGAGGGAACATGGAGGGATGCTCCATTGCGACATCGTGAGTATGTCTTGGGTGTACGCTGGTCCTTTCCTCCTCCTCGTCCCCCTCCTCCTCCCTCAAATATTGGACTCTGCACCTTCGCCGGGTGCATCCTTGCCAGCTGTTCAAGCCGCGTCCCGCCGTGGCCACGAGAAGCTTCCAGGAGGCCCAGGAAAGGAACAAACACGTCCAAATCCCCTCCCTCCTCAGCACCTTCCACTCCACTCCTTCCCGCGCTCGACCTCCGTGAGGAAGTGGTGCGGGAGGACGCGGACGACGACGGCGACGGCGACGGCGACGGCGAGGGCGGAGGAGGCAGCGGCGGCGGCGGCGGCGAAAACGACGACGACGACGACGACGACGACGATTGCGGCGGCGGCGGCGGCGGCGGGGCTCTGTCGCGCCGCCTCCGCTGGTCTCACGGTCTCCGCCGCGAGGAGCTCCTGCGGCGCGCGCGCGCGCGTGCCGCACTGAGCGGAGCGGGCGCTCTCGAGGGAGAGCGGGGATCGTCCTCTCGAGATCGGGCCCTGGTTTCTCGGTGAACGCGCTCGTGCGTATGCTCGCACGGCCTCCTCCTCATCCTCCTCGCTCTAAAATTTTGGACGCCCGAAATGGGTACGAACAAATTGGTACGATGCCCAACAACAAATGTTGTCCCAAACCGACAGCGGCCGCTGTTGGGCAGGCGGCCTTCTGTCTCGAACGGACACAGGCCGCGGCGGCGTGGACAGCGAATCCTGTTCAAAATGAACAGGAACTGCTGTTGGGCATTGTACCCATTCGTCCCGTACCCATTTCGGGCGTCCAGAGCATTCACTTGCTTCCGCCAATCCAAACCGGCGCGCCTCGCCTGTCTTCCACGGCTGGCTGCGCGCAGGGCGCGCCGAGGGCTGCTCCAGTGCCCGCGTGGCGGGGCAGCGACATCGGCAGAGGCTGGCCGGGCCTCTGGAGGAGGAGGAGGAGGAGGAGGAGGAGGAGGAGGAGGAGGAGGAGGAGGAGGAGGAGGAGGAGGAGAGGAGGAGGAGGGAGGAGGAGGGAGGAGGAGGAGGAGGAGGAGAGGAGGGAGGAGGAGGAGGAGGAGGAGGGAGGAGGAGGGAGGGAGGAGGAGGAGGAGGAGGGAGGAGGAGGAGGAGGAGCAGGAGGAGGCAGGAGGAGGAGGAGGAGCAGGAGGAGCAGGAGGAGGAGGAGGAGCAGGAGGAGGAGGAGGAGCAGGAGGTGATTCCCGAAGACTGCTTCCCCGGACGGGTTTCGACTGCCACGTTCCCCCCGTGGAGAGGCTGGGACGCTCGGGCACAGGCTTGCATGCACGCGCGCACGTGTGCAGCCCGCCTGCTACCAGAAGGGGAACGCCGAACAAGAAGCGAACCAGCTTTTCTTTGGGGGGCCACATGCGAACCCTACCCGAACCCTACCCCCTACCCCCCCGCGATTTCTGAGGGGGAGGGAGGGTGTTCACTGCGCTCGGGGGCTACCGAGCGAAGTGAACCCCACCCTCCCCCTCAGAAATCGTGGGGGGGTAGGGGGTAGGGTTCGCATGTGGCCCCCTATTCTTCTGGCCACGTCGAGCCCCGGCCACGCACATGTCCCCCGACCCAGATCTAGGGAACGGGCCGAAAGCCAGAACCTCTCCCGAGCCCAAGGCGGCCCTTCCTCGGCACCTCCACGCGTGTGCTCCCTCAGACGTGCACGTACGGACGCGTGTGCCGTGGGCGCGCGCGTAGTAGGGGGCCTCCAGACGAGTCTTGTGCCCAAGCGCGCCCATCCGACAAGAACGTCCGTGCAAACAGCCCCTGAAGGCCTCCCGAACGAGGCCGTCGTCGCCCTGGCAGTAGCCTTCGTCCTCGCCGTCGCCGTCGTCAAAGTCGTCAAAGTGTCCGCAGTCGTCGTCGTCCTCGTAACCTTCGTCGTCGTCGTCGTCGTCGGCGCCGTCGCAGGGCGAATAGTTCCTAGCAAGGCCTCGGGCAGCGCACAGGCCCCTCCCAGAGGTGCTTCCCGCTGGCCTGCTCCAGACCTCCAGCGTATCGGATCGCTACCCTCTGCCTCTGAGGGCCGTTTTCGGGCCCAGGCGCTGTCGAACAGCCTGAAATTGGCAGGGGCAGGAACGATGGGGAGCGGACATCCCAAGGGCTCCCAACTTCGCGCTTCGCGCTGCGCGAAGCGCGAAGTGCGAATAACTTCGCGCTCTCGCGCCGCCTCCCAGGGGAGAAGAGGAGGATGAGGAATCGGAGCCGAACCGCGAAGCGCGAATCACTTCGCGCCCTCGAGGGCGCCCGATGGCACAACGATGTGAACCACGCGCAGGCCTTGCGCCTTGCCTCCACGAGCGCGCACGACACAGCGTGCGAAAAGAGTGGGACGAGGTTGAGATGGGCAGCGTGGTTGCCAAGACTGGCCAGGGAGAAGGGAGGAGGAGCACGCAAAATACTGCCAAGAGTCGAGTGCTCTAGGAGACCCCCATACACACATTTTTGTATGTGTATATATATATACACATGTATATCTGCATCCACATTTGCGTATGTATTGTTTCTTTCTGTACTTTTTCTTTTCAACCTATTTTTTTAAAGTCTGGGAGTGTCTGTGCGCGGCTACCCAGAGACAGCCCCTGGGTCGGCCTCAGCACCCAAGCGTCCCAGTTGGGCACCTCGAAAGGCTAGCTGAGAGCATCCCCGAGCGCTGCCAATGCGCAGCCCTGAACTTTGTCGCCACTGGGGTCAACAAACCCTCCTTGACGCACAGACAATGCATCGGCGATACCGCGATTACGAAGGTCAAGCTCCAGATCGCGCCCCGTCGCAGACGACAAGGCGATGCCACGCGATATGGAGTGTCTTTTTCGAGAACGGCGCCTATGCACCGTATCAACGCGGTACAGTCGGGGCGTTGACCTAAGGAACCCTAAACAAGGAACGAGGCTCCTTTTTTAAGTTAAACTTCGATGTCCTAAGGAACAGTTAAGGAACACGGAGCCCCTCCCCAACGGAGAGGGTTCCTTCTCCCGCGCCCCGACTGTATGCACCGCACCAGTCCTGGGCTGAGGATCGACGGCGCGTCGGGAGACGCCACCGCGGCACGGTGCACGCGAGTCGTCCGCGGACTCCTACCCCGGGCCACAGCTAGGGGGCCCGGACACTCGAGGCCTAGCCTCTACAAATCCACCTCGAAGAGCTTCAAGGTCGGCTCCCTTCGAGAGTACTCGGCAGAACTGCCGGACCTGAGCCAGAAGACCATTCTTCAAGAACGTGAGGCCCTCCGTCGGCCAACGCAAACAGAACATCCAAGGGAACAATCCCCAGAATGCACAAGAACATCCAAGAAACACGAAGAACACCCGGGCACCCTCCCCGAACCGACGTCGGTCGTATACCTCGGTCCAGCTGTACTCGCCGACCCACCAGACCAAGGGCGGGTCAGACATGGGCCGGGCACGGGCGAGGAAGCATCGAGGCACTTCGCTCGCGCGAGCGCGTTCTCCCATCAGCATCCAGTCAAGTCGGTTCGGGGGCTGTGGCCATCGTGTTGCTCAGTGCTTCGCGCGCGGGGGGGCCTGGTGCTGGGGGTCCACCAGATAAATGAAGAGTCGCCTCTGTGCAACATGCTTCAAGAAAGCAGGAGTGGTCTGGAGGAATATCCCCAATGTGACCGAAGAGAGCTCCACATGCTTGCAAGAGCGGTCAAGGAGGCTCCAAGATGGCCCCATCTGGCCTTGAGGTGCTTCAAGTGTTTGCGCCAACATGTCCCAAGAAGATGCACGATTGCCCACAACAGCTCAATTTGGCCTGGATGCTGCCATCGTGCTGACGTAAGAAACGCTGAGCAAGGAACGAAGGGACTTTTCTGGTCGCGGCGAGCCTCAGCCACGAATAGGTTCCCCAACCTAGACCTAAGGAACCTTCCCAAGACCAGATCCCCTCCTGAGCCAAAAGTGGTCCTTATCCCAGCGTCTTGACTGATTGGAATTCAAGTTGAAACCACGAGGCTTAGCATTGACCCGTTAACGTTCGAAGGCAGCTCTCGAGATGTCGAAAAGGATTTAAACACACACTGCGATTACATGTTAAACTGTGCGTTGGGAGGTCTATGGGGCTGTCTGGATGGATCTTGAGGCCGCTTGGGGACGTTCGTGGGCCGTCGTGGCATCATCTTGGGGCCGCTTGGGAGGTCCACGGGGGGCCATGGGGGCAATCTTGGAGGCCGCTCGGGCCGTTAAGGGGGGCTCTCCTGGGAGCATGTTGGACCCCTTCGGGGAGCCGCGGGGCTCTTCTCTGAGGCATCCTTCGGCCGAAAAAGCGAGGAACCGAACAACTCAGACGATGTTGATCGACCTGGCCCCTCGGAGGCCCTACGCCGGGCCAGCTTAGGTGCGCCTCTGGCCGGCTGGGGGGCGATCCTGGGAGGGAGGAGCAGGAGGAGGAGGAGGAGGAGGAGGAGGAGAAGGAGGAGGGGGAGGAGGAGGGGGAGGAGGAGGAGGAGGAGGAGGAGGAGGAGGAGGAGGAGGAGGAGCTCCTGGGGCCATCCTGCAAGTGATCTGGCCATGCGGAGCACTCTGGAGGGTCGCTGTGGGGCCATCTGGATCAGACGAAGCCAGGGCAGGGACAGATTGGAACAGGGATAGGTTGGGGAGCTCCGCGATTCGGCGGTTCTCGACGTATCGGGCGCCGCGGCCTTCTCAGAGCAGTCCGGACCGCTCCAGGAGCGTTCCAGAACGCTCTGGAACGGACTCATCCTTGTCATAGCCCCGCCCTCGGCTACACGCAAGAGTGACCCTGGGTAAGAGTGACCTTTGGTGCGCGGCTTTGGGGGGATCACGGGGGAACCAAACACAAGCGCGCAAGACGCTACTACCGCATCGCGCTCGGCGATCGGAGGAGCCCCAATGGGCCAGCATCAAAGGTCGCTCTGGCGAAGGGCCACTCTTACGTGTCATCGACGCCCGACTTGGCTTCTCTTGGGGTTACCATTCCAGCCGGCCTGAGGCAACATGAAACCAGTTCGGGGCTGCCTTGTGGGCGCCTCGGGCGCCCCCGAGCGTGTCGGGCAGCTGCAGCCCCCGGCGCCAGCCTGATAGGGGCGAAAGCTGCACCAAAAGCGTCACGGTGACACTGGCCGAGGCGGGCCCCATCGCCGTCCTCCACCGTGGGCTCGTCCACCACCGCGCCATCCCGCCAGGCAGGGGAAATCTCGTCCAGCATGGCGACGTACCTGCGAGGAGGAGAAAGCGAGCGCTGCGAGCGCAAAGAGAATCCCGGCCGCTGCATGAGCAGGCGGAAGCGAGGCGGGGCCACGAGAAAGGAGGGCGCGGGGGATAAGCCGTGGGGGCGAGAGGGAAGGGGGGAGGGAGGGAGATTGACTCTGTGACATTTGAATCGGCCCTCCTCCTCCGCCTCCTCCTCCTCGCTCCGCATGACACGGTTTTCGCAGGCCAGCTTCCTCTCGAGGATGATTGCGGCGGGGGGGAGCGCAGGTTATACCTGCTCGCAGCTCCGGATGGACGGCGGCGTGCCGCGCAGAGGGGCCATGCCCAAGAAAGATTCCAGGCACCACTGCAGAAAGGGATACCTATCTCGCCTCTCCTGAAAGAGGGATCGTAAACTCTCAAGGCTGGGCAAGCAGACAGCATTACCATAATTATCCCCATCATCACCATCATCATCGCAAACACGATCCTAGTAAGAGTCACCACCATCATCATCATCATCATCAGCATCATCATCATCATCATCATCATCATCATCATCATCATCATCACCACCACCGCAATCATCTGCACAATCAATATGATCATCATCATCATCATCATCAGCAGCAGCAGCATCAGCATCATCATCATCATCATCATCATCAGCATCATCATCATCATCAGAATCGTCATCATCATCGTCATCATCATCATCATCGTCGTCATCAGTATCACCATCGTCATCATCAACATCCCCATCACCACTATTCCCATCATCAGCAGCAGCAGAAGCATCCTCACTATACTGTACTCATCACCAGCAGCAGCAATCAAATCATACTAATAAAAATGTGGATCGCCATCATCAGCATCACCAGCATCACCACTACCATCACCATTATCATCGTCATCATCAGCATCGTCATCATCATCATCAGCCATACACGTCTGCATCATCATCAGTATCATCATCATCAGCAGCATCATCATCAGAAGCAGCATCACCACCACCACCACCACCATCATCATCATCAGCATCATCATCAGCATCAGCGTCATATCAATAATCATCAGCATCATCAGCATCATCCACATCATCATTCTCATCATCATCAACAAAAGGATCATCATGATCATCATCAGCATCCGCATCATCGTCATCATCATTAGCATCAGCATCATCACCATCATCAGCATCATCATCATCGTCGTCCGCATTATCAGCATCATCAGCATCACCATAAATCATCGTCAGTACAATCATCGTCGTCATCAGCATCGTCATCATCCACCTCATCTTCATATTCATCATCATCATCAGCAGCATCATCATCATCATCATCATCATCATCATCATCATCATCATCGGCAGAAGCATCAGCATAACCATCATCTCCATCGTCGTCATCTTCATCACCATCGTCAGCAGCATCATCATCTGCATCAGCATCAGCAGCAGCATCATCATCACCATCATCATCATCATCATCAGCGTCGCCATCGTCACCATCATCATCATCATCATCATCATCATCAGCATCATCGTCAGCATTAGCATCATCCTCATCATCATCATCATCATCATCATCATCATCATCATCATCATCATCATGCTCATCGCCGTCAGCAGCAGCAGCATCCTGCCCCTTCTCCCCTTGAGGTGGCAGGGAATGGTGCTTCAAGGACAGGATACAGCCTTTTGGAGAGGGGGGAACAATGGCGGCCCAAAATGTGTAAGAGGAGCAGGAAAAGAAGGATCCTTAGGACGTGGGGAGAGGTATCAGGAGGAAAGTTGTTTTACCAACTATCGAAGGGGAGGTCTACACCGATAGCAACGAGAGGCCATAAGAAAAAGAGGCTGCATGAAGGACGAGGATGAGGGAGAGCAGATGGGAGAGAAGGGAAGACGGGAGGGGGACGAGGCGAGGGAAGGAGGAGGGGGCCCCAGGAGAGCTGAGGGGGATGGGGAGTGAGAGAACGGACGGGGGGCCCAACTTTGCAAACAACCACTGGGTTGGAGCCAGACCCAACCTTTGCGCTGACCTCCCGCAACAACGCACGAACTCCCTGAACACTCAAGATGGAGGCGGCGGAGGAGAGGATCGTGGCGGTGTGAACGGTAGAAGAACTGCGCCAGACAGGGAGGCGAACGCCCGCCTCAACATGGCCTCCGCCTTGGGCACCCCGCGCTGGGAGTTCCAGGCCTCCCACTTGTAGGAAGCCTCGCGAGACTGGCGATGACGGAGCGGGGCGAGGCAGGGGACGAGGCGGGGAGATGAGGAGGAAGAGGAGGAGGAGGAGAGGGAGGAGGAGGAGGAGGAGGAGGAGGAGGAGGAGGAGGAGGAGAAGGAGCAGGAGGAGGAGGAGGAGGAGGAAGAGGAGGAGGAGGAGGAGGAGGAGGAGGAGAAGGAGGAGGAGGAGGAGGAGGAGGGGGGGCGGCAGGGCCCGAGGGAGAGGCTGCTGCGCCGAGGGGGTCGTTCCGTGGCGTGGCGTCCTCGGGGGCGACCTCAGCGCGCCGCCAGGCATCGACCCCTTCGGCGACGCTGCGCCTGCCGGGTGCAGGTCCGCGGATCGGCGCGGAGCACGGAGGCAGCACCGCCCGATTTGTCGATGGAGCGCGCCGATGATGCAAAGAAGCGGGGCCCGTCGCTAACTCGCGCGCCTCGATCCGAGGTCGCACGTCCTGGTCGGGCGTGCGAGGCGGGGATGCATCCATGTCCACCGCCCGGGAAGCGACGTCCTGGTGCCCCCGCGGGCGGTGGACATGGACGTGGACATGCTTTGGCCCCCGGGGGCCCGAACCTGTCCACATCCGCCGCCTACCGAGGTCCCCGAAAACTGCTCCTCCAGGCGGCGGTCACGTGTACGGACTCTCGCCTCGGAGGGCGGGGCCGGGCGGGGGGCGCGCCCCCTCGGGTGGCTCGGGGGCGCGCCCGGCGTGGCCTCGCGCCGGGAGGGCGCCCGGCGAGGAGGCACGCCTCCGAGGACCAGGCGGGAGGCCCCGCGGGGGGCCCCCGCTGCTCCCCCCGCAGACCACCCGCGGCTCCAAAGAGTCGCGCCGGACGCTTCGGGGGCGTCCAGGTGGGGGGGGTCCAAGAGGGGGGTCGTAGATCATGGCGGGAGGCAAGGGGACGTGTTGACAGAGGGCGAGGGGGCTACGAGATCAGGTCCGGGGAGATGTCGTGGTCGCCCGCCCTGGTCATCCAGCCCCCTCTCGATGATCCTCAGCACGTGTGTTAGCGCCAACGTGCGTTTGCCCACTGAGGCGCTTCACTGCGACGAAGGCGATGTGATGATCGACTGGTTGGGTTGAACGGGGTAACACACCCATTGGGCTAACTCGGCGGTGGACAAACCTCCCTTTAGCAAACCACCCTTTAGTGAAAACGACCTAGGACCGAAACCGACGGACCCGGACCCGCAAAAATGACGGCCACGACGCCCTCTCACGAACCGAATTCGGCCAATCCGCTAATCGACGTGTCAGGGTAAGAGGTCGATCAACATCCGACTAACATCGTCGACCCTTGTGGCCGCCCCCGAACAGTTTTCTGTCCATCTCTGCGTCCAGAGGCCGCGGTCGGGCCCGGGGGTTGTTTCCACAGCAGCGCCAGGGCCGAAAAAAGAGCTGCCCCTGGGCCGAGGTGTCAAGGATCCTCCTCCTCCTCCTCCTCCTGCTCCTCCTGCTCCTCCTCCTCCACCTTCTCCTCCTCCTTCTCCTCCTCCTCCTCCTCCTCCTCCTCCCTCCTCCGTAGCCGTTTTGGCTCAAGATGCTTTGTTCCACAGGGTAACACGTGGATACCGCTGCGACCGCGGCCAGACAATAAGAGATGTTGTTTGTGAGCTCCTGGAGGAGCGATAGCCCCTTCCCGTCCACGGCTGCAGCCACTCTTCGAGTGCCATGGCGCCGCCGTCAAAGAAATGGGCATGGCCGCGTTGCGGGAGCTGCAACAACTGTCCGTATGACTG
>CAUYUJ010020352.1:76063-140944 GCA_963575745.1 Prorocentrum cordatum
TCTTATTTTTTCCTCTCGACATGGACGTCCTGTCGTCACGGCGATAATCCATTGCAAAAAATACAACAAAGAGCACACGCGCGCGTTCATGTCAGAATCCTACCGAACACAGTGTGTTTGCAAGCATTTCAACATAAAAACATCAAAAACCCAATGCTTTTTTTCACAAAAAATGTACAAATTTCCCGCCCGGGCTCTCTTGCTGAAATCATAGGAAAACCATAGGAATCTTAAGAGTTCTGTCAAATCCAGCGATTTCACGTCATCGCGCGGTGCACTCGCGATGCTCTGTCATGCACCCAGGCCGCGAATCCTGTGCAAAAAATACCACAAAGAGCACACTCGCGCGTTCATGTCAGAATCCTACCGAACAACGTGTGTTTGCAAGCATTTCAACATAAAAACATCAAAAACCCAATGCTTTTTCACAAAAATGCTTTGGGGTGTCCTGTCAGACCGTCGGGCTTCCTCCGGCCACCTCTGGCTTCCTGCGGTGTACCAGGCCATTCTCGACTAGTCTGGCAATGCGTGCGCGGCATTCATCACGCGCTCGCCAGTTCCCGTCGGCAACCGCCATCGCGGCCGCATCAGCTGTACCAAACCGGCTGGCCGGTGTGACTTCGGCCCCCAGTTGTGCCAGCTTTGCTTCTTATGTTGTGGGAGGGCGGGTGGGACTGGCATGCCATGCTTGACTCGCTCGAGCTGGCTAGCTTGACTCCTACTCCTACTCCTACTCCTACTCCTACTCCTACTCCTACTCCTACTCCTACTCCTATCCTTATTCCTTATTAGAATATACTCCTACTCCCCCCTTCAGGCCGGCAGATAGCGGGCGCATCCGGGTGGTCCCATCCTAACCTGTAAAAAACAATACAAAATCAACATGTTTCTTATTTTTTCCTCTCGACATGGACGTCCTGTCGTCCACGGCGATAATCCATTGCAAAAAAAATACCACAAAGAGCACACGCGCGCGTTCATGTCAGAATCCTACCGAACACCGTGTGTTTGCAAGCATTTCAACATAAAAACATCAAAAACCCCATGCTTTGTTCACAAAAATTGTACAAATTTCCCGCCCGGGCTCTCTTGCTGAAATCATAGGAAAACCATAGGAATCTTAAGAATTCGGTCAAATCCAGCGATTTCACGTCATCGCGCGGTGCACTCGCGATGCTCTGTCATGCACCCAGGCCGCGAATCCTGTGCAAAAAACACCACACAGAGCACACTCGCGCGTTCATGTCAGAATCCTACCCAACACCGTGTGTTTGCAAGCATCTCAACATAAAAACATCAAAACCCCAATGCTTTTTCACAAAAATGCTTTGGGGTGTCCTGTCAGACCGTCGGGCTTCCTCCGGCCACCTCTGGCTTCCTGCGGTGTACCGGGCCATTCTCGACTCGTCTGGCAATGCGTGCGCGGCATTCAACACGCGCTCGCCAGTTCCCGTCGGCAACCGCCATCGCGGCCGCATCAGCTGTACCAAACCGGCTGGCCGGTGTGACTTCGGCCCCCAGTTGTGCCAGCTGTGCTTCTTATGTTGTGGGAGGGCGGGTGGGACTGGGCATGCCATGCTTGACTCGCTCGAGCTGGCTAGCTTGACTCCTACTCCTACTCCTACTCCTCCTGCTCCTCCTCCTCCTCCTTCTCCTCCTCCTCCTCCTCATCCTCATCCTCCTCCTCGTCCTCCTCCTCCTCATGCTCCTCCTCCTGCTCCTCATCGTCCTCTTCCTCCACCTCCACCACCCCGTTTCATCATACATAGCTCCTCCCTTTCGCACCCCTGGACGGGGCAGGGCATTCCGCATGAGACCCCCTCACCATGTATGATCCTGAAGCTTGAAATTTGCAACTGCTTCACAGATGGAGAGGTGGCCGTTGTCAAAACGTGGCTCTCGCCTCAGCGCCACGTGCACTCGTATCTACCTGACAATGTCACGACCCCGATCGTAGAGCACATGTGGGCACCGGGGAAAGAAGGAAGAGATGGGAAGAGCGGGAAGAGCGAGGCAGCAACACGAAAGAGGAGGGAGCAACACAGGAGGAGAGACGAGGGAAATGGCATGTTGGTTCCCACTTTGTGCGATTTGCACTTAACGATGGAAGACCTCTTGCGAGTCTACTGTTGGGCGTCGTGGGAACTTTCTGGGAGCCTCCCGGCGGCGCTTTTGGAAGGTTCTGGAAACTCTCCGTGGACATGGTGGGTGTTCTTCGGCCGCTCGGGACTGTTGGAGCGGGGCTGTCTTCCAGAGACGCATCCCCAACGTGAACGGGTACAAATATGAAGCGACGCTGCTCGGAACAGCCAGGCTAATGCTTGGATGCATCGTGGGCGACGCGGACAGGTGCATTTGGCACAATGACGGTTTCTCTCTTGCTGGGAGGGGGGGCGACAGAGGAGGGGGAGGAGGAGGAGGAGGAGGAGGAGGAGGAGGAGGAGGAGGAGGAGGAGGAGGAGGAGGACGACGACGACGAGGAGGGGGAGGAGGAGGAGGAGGAGGAGGAGGAGGAGGAGGAGGAGGAGGAGGAGGACGAGGAGGAGGAGGAGGACGACGAGGAGGAGGAGGAGGAGGAGGAGGAGGTGGTGGAGGTGCTCGAAGGGGAACGAGGAGAAGGAGGTGGTGGAGGTGGAGGGGAGGAGGGAAAGGGAGACAGCAGAGGGACAGATGTGCTGAGGGGGGGAGGGCAGCGAAGGGCGCAGAGGGAGCCTGTGGATTGCTTCGGACGCGTCGGAGGAGGTGCTCGAAGAAACATGCCGGCCTCTCAGCGTTTCCGTGTGGTGCGCACGACTCGCGAGGCAGAGTTGTGAGGACACAGCTGGAAACAGGGAGTTGTGTGACGTGACCGGGTTACCTGAAGAGAAAAGGCGGCACGGAGAGGAACGGTAGAAGGAGGAGAGAAGCAGGGCGAGGAGGGAGGGGCGCCTTGAGGCAGAATATGTCAGGGCGTCCCATACGGGTTCCTGGGTTGCCCGCTTCCCACGTGAAGCATCGTGAGGACCCTCTGAAGAGATTCAGAGAGGGCAAGAAGGAGTTGGAGAACCATGTGGAACCTGCCCTAAAGCAGGAACATACCGTAGACGGATCTACCCTTTCTCCGACCTTGCACCGCGCCGACCGCACCCGAAAGTATCGATGGACGTCACGGCACCCAATGTGTCCATAGACGCTCTTGGTTTGGACGTGAGAACGGTATTTGGCATCGCCCCCGGATGTTGGTCTTCTAGAAGCAGGTATGCTTGGCCCTCCAAATAAGAAGGAACAAGAGAGAGCCAGGAAAGAGGAGGAAGAGGATGGAGGCCTCGGGCCGCTCACGGGTGTGTCGCTCGGGGCCTCTTGGACTGCCTTTTGAGGGGGGGGCCTTCTGGGGGATGCAGCTCGCTTCGAGATGCTGCACGTCAGGAAGGTGCAAAGCATGGACGTTGTGAGGCCGCCTGGAACCTATGGCGGGCGTCTGGGGATCTTCTGGGCGTCCCTCAGGGGGCTATGAGAAGACCTCCCTGCCGTCTCACGGAGTTCTGGGGCCGTCTGGCGCCTTCGGAGGCTTGGAGGCAGCCAGGGCCGTCTTGAGGGCCATCTTGGGGTGTCGGAGCCCCTGAACGGCGAGGGCGCTATAATCTTCAAAGCATACCAGGAGTTATTTGGCCTCTTGAGGCCTTCCTCATAGTCCTCTTGGAGCCCTCCAAAGCCATCGTGGGGACCTCTTGGGATGTCTCGGGGTCGTCTTGGGCCATGTGGGGACCGTCTTGAGCGTCTGGAAGCTATCCTGGCTCTCTTGGAAGCGTCCCGGAGCGCAGATGTGCATGGCTTGGGAGGAAGAAAAAGGTGAGGAAGGGGATTCAAGCAGGGCGTCGAATATTGGTTCCCGCGTCGTCCGTGTCGGGGCCGTGCGAAAAGGTTCAGACGGGACGGGAACTAGCAATGTGGGCTCTCCAGGACTTCTCGGGGGCCCGTTGGGGGCTCTTTTGGGCCGTCTTGAGGCTCTCGGGGGCCGTCTTGGACCCCCTTGGGGCTCTCTTGGGGATCTTTGGGGGCCATCTGGTGCTCCTCTTGGGCCGTCTTGGGACTCTCGTGGGCCATCTTGGGGCTCTCTTGGGACCTCCTGGGGCTTTCTTGAAAGACTCTTGGGCCGTCTTGGGGCGATCTTCGGGGCCTCGTGGGCCTTCATGGACACGGTGCCAACTCTAAAACGAAGATGCTGAAAACGCATGTTTCCCGAAAGGAGCGGTACGGTCTTTGCCTCTTGGGGGTTCTCGTGGGGGCCTCTCGGGGCGTCTGGGGGGGCCTCTGGGGCCATTGGGGGACCGTCTTGGGCAGTCTGGCCGCAATCCTGGCTCTCTCTCTGTCTCTCTCTCTCTCTTTCTCTTTCTCTCTCTCTCTCTCTCTCTCTCTCTCGAGGAGGAGGAGGAGGAGGAGGAGGAGGAGGAGGAGGAGGAGGAGGAGGAGGAGGAGGAGGAGGAGTCCTGGAAGCCATCTTAGGTCGTCCAGGGCCTACCTGCGGCCTCCTGAGGCCATCCGCGCCGCCCGAAGCCGCAACCGCAACACTTCCGCTGGCTTCAGCGGGCCTTCCGCCTGTGGCCGGGGCCTAATTTTGGGTCGGGCGTGTCCCCCTACAGGCCGATGCTGGACGGAAAATCAAAAGGACTCCAAAAGATTCGAAAGTAGCCAACAATGGTCAAAAAAAAACGTCCGCCGACTATGTTTTACTATTTTTGAATATTCTCCCTGTAGAGGGACAGGCCCGACTTAAGCCGAATTTCGAAGCGGCACGCCCCCAGACCCCAGACACACAGCGGGAGCCCCTCCGCAAGGTCGGCGAACAGGTTGCAGCCGCCTCAAAGATGGAGGGTAGGCTATGCTCGAGATTTGGCTCTCGCCTTTGCGCCGCGCGCACTCGTCCTAAAATGTCGCAGCGGCTTGACAGATGGAGGGCGGCTCCTTTTCGAAATGCGGCTCCCGCCTACTAAGCGCCGCGCTCGCTTGTCTTGAAACACCGCAACCGCTTCCAGGATTCGTTTGGTTGAAGCCTCAGGAACGGTATTCTGGCACGACTTTGGATTGCCAGGACGCGACAGTCACGTTGCTTCGCGGTGTTGAAGTTTTAGGAGTGATGTTGTGACATGATGCACGATTGTCATCACGCAACAGAAATGTTGACTCGCGGCGCTGAAATCCCAGGAATTGTGCTGTGGCACGGTTCGGGGATATCCCACGGTTCTTTTCCCCTGGGGCACGTCCCGCAATGAGAATAATGTGTGGAAGGGCCCTCTGAAGAGGGAACTTGGAGGGAGGGTGTAATGTAACATCAACGGCCCGTCCTGGGTTTTGCATTGGTCCTCCTGGGTCTGAATCCCCTGCCCGTGGGCCAGCTTTTCTCCCGAGACGTTTTCTGAACGTCCTCGTTCACGGCGTGACACCCGAGGGTCTGGATCCCCTGCCCGTGGGCCAGCTTTTCTCCCGAGTGGTTTTCTGAACGTCATCGTTCACGGCGTGACACCCGAGGGTCTGGATCCCCTGCCCGTGGGCCAGCTTTTCTCCCGAGACGTTTTCTGAACGTCCTTTCACGGCGTGACACCCGGGGGTTTTGATCCCCTGCCCGTGGGCCAGCTTTTCTCCCGAGTCGTTTTCTGACGGTCCCAGGTCCCCGTGAGGGCCCCAAGGGGCGGGAAAGTTCCAGAGCCTTCCGTCACAGGTCTTTCGCTGCGCAAGGTGGTCTGGGTCGTCAGGTCTTGCATTGGGCAGGCATTCCTAATAGGCCTACCACGACATGCTCTTGGAACAAAGGAATGTTCGAACGACAAGAACATGATAATGCCACGAACCCTGACCTTGGAAGACGGGTGGGCGCGACTTACGAGAAAGAGAAAAGCAAAGAAAAGGATACCTATAGGGCCTATATAGCGCATTTGGTTGGTTCACGTGTGGTCCGATTAACGCTGCGACGCTTTGTCGGGGCGTCTCCAGCCATCCTGGGGCTCTCTTGGGCAGTCTTGGAGCCCTCTTGGGGGCCTCTGGGGGTTTTCTGGGGGTCTCCTGCGGGCTTCTCGGGCCTCTTGGGGGCCTCGTGAAGCCCACTGGGGGTCTCTGTGGGCGGAGAGCTCGAAATGTCGGTTCGTACTCCCCCCCTGGGGCCCCTCTTGGGTTTGTTGCTCCTATCGTACTTCAGGACCACATCCCAGAAATAATTTCGAGCACCCAGAAAAGTGTCGAAAGAGTGCCGAAATAGTGTCGGCCGAGTGTCTCCCAGGGCCCGACACGCGAAAACCCTCGAGTATAGGGGGCACTTGCCTGGTGCTCGAAATTCTATCTGGTGGTCAAGGCTACAGTAGGTTGGAGCATCCTAACTCTTGAAGCGTTCCTGAGACTTTCCTGGGCTGTCTTGTTTGGACGCCCGAAATGGGTACGGAAAACATGGGCGCTATGCCCAACAGCAAGTGTTGTCCCAAACCAACAGCGGCCGCTGTTGGGCAGGCGGCCTTCTCTCAAATTGAGGGAACAAAAAATGGCATAAACATAAAGACTCGGAGCTCCGCGCGGATTTCTCGGATCGGCGCTTGGGCCCCCTGGCGGCGCGTCCGGCGCCGCCCCTGGCGCGCTCCGCGCGCCAGGGAGGGGGGTCCAGCGCCGATCCGAGAAATCCGCGCGGACCTCCGAGTTTTTATGTTTTGGTCACTTTTTTTCCCCTGCAAATGAACACACGCCGCGGCGGCGCGGACAGCGAGTCCTGTTCAAAATGAACAGGAACTGCTGTTGAGCATTGTACCCATTCTTTCCGTACCCATGTCGGGCGTCCAGAGGGGAGGAGAAGGAGCAGGAGGAGGAGGAGGAGCTGTGGGTGCGCAGGCGGGCACGGCCTGCGAGAACGAAGCGGCCTCTTGGGCTCTTCGCTCGAAGGTCAAGGGGTCTTCGGGGCACCCTTGGAGGCCGCCTAGATGGGGTCCGCGTATAGACGATCGCGTTCCACTACTCACAGAGTAACTACTCGCAAATGGCCTGGATCCGCAGAAGTGGATCTGCGATAAGTTACATCGAAGCAGACATCTGGTTTTTCGGACGTTTGTTTGCAAGTAGGCACTTCGCGAGTAGTGGAACGCGCTCGGTGAGAGTAGATGGGGCCTGAGGATCGGGCCGCATCGCCGGTGCATCGGCGTTGCATCGGCGATACATCGGCGGTACATCGGCGACATCGACGGTTCGTCGGCGATGCCGGCGCGGAGAAATTGGGGCTCTGCATCGAGCCGCATCGGCGATTCATTGGCGATGCGGCGCGATCCTCCGACCCCAGCTCCTCGGACCCCATCTGGGAGACGTAGAACCTTTCCTGGGAGCCTCTTGGGGTCTCGTGGAGGTTCGTGTGCTCTCCTGGGGGCCTTTGAGGGATTACTCTCGCCTCGCGGGGTCCACGTCCAGAACGCCCAGAGTTTAGAGGTCTGGGGCTTCTTGGGAGCATCTGGGTCTCATCTGGGTTGCTGTCGGGGGCCTCCCAGGGGCCACTTCAAGCCTCTGGGGGGGTTCCCAGTATTCGGGGCCCCGGTACTCTTTGCGCGCTTGAGGGCCATCTGAAAGTGTTTGGGGCTGTCTTGGAGACGTCTTGGGGATCTCTTTGGCTGGCTTGGGGCCCTCTTGGGCTTGGCTCTTCTGAAATATGCCCTGGGCGTCGTTTTTTTAATCGTTTTGAAATCGGCGTGTTCGAAACTATTGTTTTACATCTTAGTCCCACCAGGATCACTAAAAACGCTAAAAGCAGCTATTCATGTTTGGTGCGTGTTGGGCCTCATCTTTTTAGCCTTTTTTCCACTCAGTTGATCGCAATGTTGAACATTGCTGTCTACGACGTCCTTAGTTCATTCTCCTTGCGTCCAGTCCTCCCGATATTTCTATTGTAATCATTTTGCTCTTCTCGGGTCGTCGCTGGCTGGTCGTGGGGCATCTAGGCCTGTTCCGCGCCGGTGTTAGACTTGTGTCAGGGCGTGTTCAAGGCGTTTTTAGCTCTGCTCTCTGCGCGCGGAACGGGGGGAACAGGAGGCCGCAGAAATGGGAGAGCGGGAGCGAAGACGGCAGCAAAGAGAAGGAGTAGCCTCTGGCAAGGAACGCTAAAAAACCAAGATCCACAGCGACGGGTCTGCACATGCTAAAACAACGCAGCTAAAAACCCTCAAACATGTAGCGTGTTTGTTTGCGTCGTTAGCCTGTCAAGACCCTGAATTCCAAAACGGTAAAGCAAATCCTGGCGAATGACCCAACCAAATGCGATTGTGAATGCCGTCGTTGCCGGTATCGCCTTCGGGGGATCTCCTCGTGGGGTCATGAAGACCGCGAAGGGTGTGACCGCGAAGGGTGTGCCGATGTGGGGCGGAGCCGCCATGTGGGCGCTGCCTTCGGTGGAGCTCCCTTTAGAAGCACGAAGCGTGTGAAGGCTGTGCCGACAGGAGCGGCTGGGACGCATGCGGGCGGCGGCGCCACTGGGACCTTCGGTTGGGTTTCCCGTGGGGCCACGAAACATGTGGGGCGTGCCGAAATGAGCGACTGGGACGCATGTGGACGCAGCCACCGGGGCATTCGGTGGAGTTCCCTGCGGGGCCACGAAACGTATGAGTGGTGTGCCGAAAAGGGCGGCTGGGACGCATGCGGTCGGCGCCAATGGGGCCTGCGGTGGGGCCCCCTAGGGGGCCGCGAAACGTGTGATGGTCGTGCGAAATGGGCGCCTGGGACGCATGTGGACACAGCCACTGGGGCCTTCGGTGGGGCTCCCCATGGGGCCACGAAACGTACGAGGGGTATGCCGACATGCGCGGCTAGGACGCATGTGGACGCAGCCACTTGGACATCCGGTGGAGCTCTCTATGGGGCCACGAACCGTGTGAGAGGTGTGCCGACATGGTTGACTGGTGCGGCGGGCAGAGGCATGAATAGGAGGAGGGAGGAGCGGGAGGAGGGGGAGGAGGAAGGAGGAGACGCGGGGCGCTGTCTCTTCAAAACGAGGACCCAAAACCACAGGATGGTTGGGGAAAAACGTCCAGGGCGCTTTTAAGAAGAACCAAGCTCTTGGCCCGTCTTGCGGGACTTTTGGGGGCCTTCCGGGCCGTCTTAAGGCGATCTTGCGGGCCCATGGGTCCATCTTGGAGTGTCGGAAGCTGGAAACGACGAGAATTCAAAAATCATTGAAAAACTTTTCTGGGAAATCAATGATTCTGGCCTCTGGGAAAATCTCTGGAAGTCCTCTGATGGCGTCTAAAAAGCTTCCTGGGCCGTCCGGAGGCCCTCTGGAAGTCTTAGACCAGTCGGCGACTCTTGGCACTCTCGGACCATATTGTGGACTATCTGGAGACGGCCCGGGCCGCCCACAAGCGCGTCCGCCGCTACGGCCAGACTTTTTTTTCAGCACTACTCCCGCAAGTCTCAGCACCAGGGCGTCTCGTGGCGGGCCTCGCCAAAAAGTCAACCGAACCCGGCGCGACGGAAGCACTTAAGATCCCGTCGGGGGGCTAAGAGAAAGCACGTACGGGGACAGCCGGGGACGAAGAAGGCGGACCCGCCCCATCCCCATCACCAACGTGCCACCCCTACGTGCCCCCACCTCTGTGGGAGCAGCGCTGTAGGGACAGCCCCCCGCCCCCCCCCCCCTAGGAGAGTGGGAGGGGCTACCTACGCATGAAAGTTCAGACCTACAACAAGAGCCCTAACTCGTGCCCTCGCCTGTACCCATCGACCCAAAACTGTAGGTCGTTTGAGGCTGAGCAGGGCTGGCGAGCCGAAAGAAATCAGATAGGGGGAGTTGGGAGGAACCCCGAGGAAGAGAAGAGGGGCGGAGCACGCCTGCATTACGACGCCGCCCGCCGTTACGACACCGCCTGCCGTTACGACGCCGCCTGCCGTTACGACGCCGCCTGCCGTTACGACGCCGGCCGGCCCTACTGTTTTTTGGTTTTCTTCTTCCCCTGGGGCTGCGCCGTGCCTTTCTTGAAAGCGACTCGCTCGATCGCCTTCGCTGTTTTGCAGCGGGGAGCACGGTCGAAACCCAAGTTGACGTGACAGGCCTGCAAGCACCCGCTGAGGCGCAACGTCATCAGCGCTGCCTTGAGGTCCACGCGGTGGTTCGCGGCGAACACCCAGCGCACGCTCTACTTGCCATCGTCGTCCTCGTCGTCCTGGTCAGCTCGACGCTGAAGCATCGGGTCGCAATGAAGCGGAAGACCGGGTCCTGGACCAGTGCCCCGTACTTCGAGAGGGTTTCGAGGGCCTGCTGAGTCTCCTCTGCCATCGTGCCCTGCTTCGCCGCGGCGGCCACCTTCGCGCCAGCTGTCTTCACAGCCTCGTGGAGGCGGAATATGAGCTGCTTGGCGTACGCGTCGGGGCGCTTGCCCAGCGGGTTCCCCTTGAACTCGCCCTCGCCCGCGTCCTCCCGCGCCTTGTAGTTCGCGGCCTGGTAGCGGTCCACGCCGGCTGCGAGAGCGCGCTGCAACGGGCTGTCCTTCAGCAGTGTGACCGTGAAGTTGTCGCCCCTCGCGCCCCCGCAGTTATTGTCCTCGTGTTGCAAGAGCAACTTGGCCATGAGGAGCGTGAGGCGACGTGTCTCCGCGGCCCCGCCCTGGCTGTCGGCGGCCGCCTCCTCGGCCCCCTTGTCTTTTCCCTCCTCTGCTGGACGCTTGGCCTCTTTGGTCATCTCTTCGATCGGCGCGAACATCGACATCTCCCTGGCGCTCTGAAGGTGGAGGCAAGCCTGGAGGCGGAGGTACAGGCGAGTCCTGAGCCCCGGCGGCCGGCACTACATCAGGGCGGGGCGCGCGGCACCGCCCCAGTCGAACATGTTTCACTAGACTAAATTTCCGTGCGAACTTCCTTGGACATCTAGGGCACTGCTTTGCTAGAACCGCATCCAAAGAGAATTCCGCGGGCTTCACTACGACACGGTGCACGCGAGAACGATGATTGCCAAGATCTTTGGGACCCTGGCACAGACGACCACATTCAGGACAAGGGAGGAGTTCAACATCATGTGCGCCACCTCGAGCTTGCTGTAGCTCGAGCTCAGTACTAAACGACATGACTTTCTGAATAAGGTTCACGGGGACCTTCAGGAGCCACTTGAAACCCTCAGCGTCCACGCGAGGCCCAGTAGCAGGGAGGTGATACTCCTGGATGGCCTGGGTACGATGGGCCTCTACAAGGGCCTGCCAGAGCTTGCCAAGATCCCGGGTTAAAAGATGGAGTGGTGAGGTGCACTCGCGACGCCCTTCGGGCTCGAACGAAAAACGTCATAATACAACGGCACGGACAGCTCGAGTAGGATCGTAATCGTTGACGTCTCCATCGGCAGCGACTCGAAATGCAAGGCGAAGGACATGTTGCCACCACCGGAGGCGACGTTCAAGCAAGGAAGAAAAAACCGTAGGCACCTTGGCCTGTTGGCGAATCTCGCTGTTCGACTTTCTATGCACATGTGAGGGCGACCTCAAAAGTGACCGCAAACACCGGTATTTTTTCATCTTTCTATCTTGTTCAAACCGCCAACAGACAAAGGTGCAAGCTCGAGCGCACACAACGCAGTTGATCGCACACAAGAGGTCCACAGACGTATGCGTAGATACCGGCTGACATTTCCTTTGAACGCTCGTGCCTGGAGGCGCGCATGGGCTGCCGTGGCCGCTTGCACTCGGCGGCGTACCTTTCTGAGTAACTACCGTCAACGCGAAGACGAGCACCCAAGTACCGGCGGACGGATTCGGAAGCATGTACGGGGCCCGGAAGAAGACGACATAACCACCCCGGTGGACTTAGCCCTGATGCTTTTCTGCCGCGGTTGACTCCCTTTCCCAGAGAAAACCAACAAGAGTTCACATGTTTCCCCATTGACCTTCACGTTGTCTGTCATGATCTCCTTTCGGAAATAATCGAGAAACCCATTGGTTTTGCTGAAATCATGCACGACCGTGAAAGCCAACAAATCGTCGACGAACTTAACATGTGCGAGGTCGATGTGATCACACCCGGCAGGAGAAATATCATCGATATGTCGTAGCTTCTGGAGGGAAGGGTCGAAGACGACATCGACGCAGGCGAACTCAGACTCCCGTTGGTGTTGTGCTAATACCCCTGTGAGCATGTCGCATACGGCAATGAAATGCGCGGGGCCTTCGACGGACCCCTGACGGACTCCACGGGGGGCTAGAAGCTTGCGCGCAGGCCGGTTAGTCATTGCGTCTTTAGCTATGTGGCACGTGCCGTCGTGCAACTCCTCCACCGTTGACAAATCATCTTGGGAAAAAGGCAGAACGACACAGGGCTTCCCATATGTCGGCTCAATCGACGAGGTCGAACGCTTTCTCGAGATCAATCAAAGCAGCCACTAAAATGCCTGGTGTCACACGGCCCGAAACTCTGGAACGTAAATGACAAATTCGCAATCGTCGAAGTACCTCCCCCACCAGTGCAACAGCGTCCCGCGTAGCCCGCCCACGTAGTGCTCCAAACTGGGTGGCCGAGATTTTGGGTGCTAGGGCACGTAGCGCGGGCATGGCAGTGACGTTCATGTATACCTTTCCCATGTGCCCAATCAGGTTGATGATGCGGCAGTGGTCGCGTGCGTTACGGCCATCACCTTTTGGTTTGCGAAAGCTGACCGTTTCACCATCTTTGAAACGTTGAGCGGAACGCCCATAATCCTGACATGCATGAACAACTCCATGAAGAGGCTCTAGAACTAAAGGGCGACATAGTTTCCAGACTTCGGCAACGGCTCCTTCAGGGAGATATTCTGGAGGCTGGAGTGGGGACCACTTCAAGACTGGGGCAGACTTAGACTTCGGCATGCGATCGATGGCCTCGCCGATGTCCTCGGCAGTATAGCTTCAGAAAATGTGTGTGCCTGGGGCGGGAACCGTTCGGGGGTCCACCTGGGCATCTAGCTCCAAAGATATCCCAAAGAGCCCTCGCACGAACCTCCATCTCCTCCCGGTCATCGAAACACTCGAAACTAGTTTCCGGACTATATACGGTTACGATGGGTGCTGCAGCTTTGGGTGCCAAACGACGGACAATGGCATGGGCCTGGGTACGACGTAAGTTGCCGACTGCATCCGCGGATTCCGCTTCAGCCGCCATTGCAACCGTACGCTGGCGGTGCTCTGCCCGAACAGCCCTAGCCGCCGCCCGCGCGGCAACCTTTGAACTGGGCAAGAGCATTGCTGGAAAGCCAGTGGGCCGAGGAATCCACATTAGCAAGCTGTCGTTTGAGAAAATGCTTGTTGAGAATCAGCTGGAGAGTCGTCTCGCTCAGGGCCGGTTTCCGGACAGTTGCAGGCGCAGTGGTGTACAGTGGGGCCGCTGCCTCAAGAACTGCACCTTCCACCGCAGTGAAACACGATGAAGCGTTGGGAAAACGACATTGGGGCCCAAACTCTGATTCCCAGTCGCCGTGAAGACCCCTGCTCGCGAGTTCGTCGGCAACTTTAGCACGGAGTTCAGCAATCCTGGGAGGAAGTTGCCCACCAGGGGTAGCAAACGAAGCATAGACAGGTCCTTGACTAGTTCGTCCCTGTTCCAGCGTATGTACTGCGGGGGCGGGGCCTTCTTCACTCGAGGGCCCGTGTAGATATATGCTTCTACTGGACGATGGTCACGATAACCTCCGTAGAGGGTATGCTTTAAACCCGCATGACCCTTGTAAGCGTGTGCATATATAGTCAATGGTGCTCCACCCACTCCCCATTGTGTGTTTCCACGTGCCATTAAAGCAAGACCGGCGACCGAAGGTATTCAACACTTTCAGCCCGTACATTTCATAAAGGTCGATGAACTTGTGGCCGTTACGGTTCGTCGGAGGACCCCCGTGCTTACTACCCGCCTCCCCGATATGAAGCGTTGGCATCGAAAGTAGCGTTGGCATCGAAAGTGATAATGAGGGCCGTGCGCATCGCCTGTTCACACCGGCTCCAAAAAGTGCCCAGGGCCTGGGTGTGAGCCTGGTAGACTGGGGCAGTATCCTGGCCTTGGGGCACCTTGGGCGGGTCGTTCGTCGGGGCGTACCTTTTTAAGATGTACAAGTCCCAGTCCTGGCTTCCTCCCCGCCGAAGCCGAATCCTTTGGAGGCGTCCTGGAAGCCAGACATGTGTGCACCGAAGTTCCTGCTTAGAGAAAACCTTCAGATTGTATGTTATGAGACATCCATCTTTGGCTCGCGTCGCTGTTCGGCACGTTGGGAGAATATGGAATCCCTCGCTAAACGAAGAAACGTCAAGCTCCAGCAACGTGCTCTGAAAACAACAGATGGCGACATTTGCACATCTGGCCAGCCTCAATATCGATGCCAGCCGGTCTTTGACCCGAAGCGACTCAGCGTTATAGTTCCAAACATTCATCAATCGTGTCGATCTTTGTCGACGGCGACGCATACGAAAATGACGTGCCGCCACCTCCATGGAGGTAAAAGGTGGAGAATTCTCAGGAAGATTGGATTCTTGCATGATGGTCTGGACCCAGTCGGCGTTAGCGAGGGAGCCCACGGTGGAGCGGTCATAGTACTTACCAAGGTACCAGCACCACCCTACGATCAGCGTCCTACGCACAGCTCGCCTCAAGGCCCGCTTGCCACCCCTACGCCCTGTCTCCGTCGCCATGAGCAGCCAAACGAGCCACTGGGTGACGTTCACCTAGCTTGGGCCGGCTAGGAGCGCTCGCCTCGCCAACGCACAAAAACGCAAGATGCCATGGCGCGTCGGGCTGGGCTGGGAGTTGCGACCCAGCACGCAAAAGGCAGCACGCTGTGTCCTCGAGCCGTCGAGGCTTCGGCCAGACTTCTGCCGACCTCCGCCAGCGTTTCGCCCGCGGCTGGGGCCAGATCTCGGACCACCCCAAGGGAACACACAAGGGCAACCCCTCCGCAAGGTCGGGGAACAATGTTCTTCGAACACATGGCCGATGCAGTAGAACAAAGCATTACCACCGAGAAATATTATACGAACGCTTCGCGCAAACCATAAAAGGTTCCTAGAACATAATTTTGGCGGTGGACAAACCTCCCTTTAAAGCGGCCTAGGACCGAAACCGACGGACCTGGACCATGACAGCCGCGACGCCCTCTCGCGAACCGAAAACGGCCAATTCGCGAATCGACGCGTCAGGATAGGAGGTCTATCAACCTCCGATTCTTTGGTGGGCCTATAGACAAGCCAGGACGCTTCGCCACTGCTCGATTGCCAGGGCCGCCCGAGGCGGGATCGAAGAGGTGGTCGGTCCGCCGGGAGCCCGGGGACGGGAGCCAGCGCGCGCGCGAGCCTAGCTTGCCTCCCTCTTCCCCTCCTCCTCCTCCTCCTCCTCCTCCTCCTCCTCCTCCTCCTCCTCCTCCTCCTCCTCCTTCCAGGCGAGGGCGCGGCGAGCCTCCCGCTCGAGGGCGTCGCTGATCTCCTGCGCGCGCCCGCGGCTCCAGGCGGCGGGAGCTCCCGGAGCGAGAGAGCCACGGCGGCGTCTGCGGTCGCTCACCTGGGCCTGCTCGGGCCGATCCCCCATCTTCGGCCCGGAGGCCGCACCCCCTCTCTTAACGAACGAACGAACACACACCCATACCCATAGGGAGGTCGTTGGGAGGAGGACTGGCTATGGGTATGGGTGCGGGTTGTCGGACTCTGGGGAACGCTCCCGTTCGAGCGGGGACCCCCACCCGACAACACGCACCTATAGCCCTCTCCGATCCCCCTATAGGTATGGGTGTGTGTGTGTTGTTGGTTCGTCATCTCTGTTCCACGGCGTGTTCCCACGCTTCCCTGGTCAGTGCAACTCGCCTGGGCGTCGTTGCCGGATGGGCTGGTCGGGGCTTCTTCTTTGGGGTCGCGGCCGCAAGCGAAGGCGCGGGCGGCGTCAAGGGTCGTCCCGGGCTACGGGCGGAACCCAATTATCCAGCGAGCGAACTCACGGCTGCCAAAGCTACCGCCGAGGGACGCTGAGCGGCGCCGGGGGCTGAAGGCAGGCTGCAGGAGCTGCCAGGAGAGCCAGGCGGGGTGGCCGGAGCACGCGAAGCGTCAAGAATCATTGCACAGTGCTGCCTTTATGGCATGCACGGTGGGGTGGGGGGCGACCCCCTACTGTGGACCTCCGCCCTGAACGGAACGTTTACCCCGCATGGCCTGATTACCTTCCTCGCACCGCGCATCAAATCCTCGCGCTCCCCACAGTGCCCTCAGCCACGAGTGACCATCCTCATCATGCTGCTCCCACCCCTTTTCAGAAGCGCCTGTTGCTGTCGTCGCTATAACGCGCTCCGTAGTCAGCTACTGTTCCCCTGCTCGGTACCTCTTCTCGGTGGTATCGGGAATGGCCTGTCCTCTTTCACTCATGGTCCGTGCCAGGGGAGCCCTGAATCGAATCGATAAGTCGAATCGGCGATCGAAATGAATCGGATCGGCGGAAATCGACAGCCGAGTCGGGAAAAGTCGAATCGATAGACATCGGCAGGCTAGTAAGCCTCCGTTCAGAAATCGGATCCCAAATCGGAATCCGATGTCGAATCGAATCGGAGTCGGAATCCATCGAAATCGAATCGAATCGAATCTGAAGAATCGAAATGAGCCCTGCCGCGCTCCTCGCCGGTATTTTTCAAGCGTGCCTTCGACCGCGCCGCGCCTTCTCCCTTCTCCGGCGACTCGCTGCAAACCAGCATTGCTCTTGCGCGGCCGCCTGCAGCTGCACAGCGCGCGACTCCTTCGATCCGGTCTTGCCTCTTGCAGTCAAGATCGGCCATTTCAGCCAGGACGAGAGAGTGAGCGTTTTCTTATGCGGCGTTTCGACATTGGGCGGAAGGGGGGGGAGGAGAGGGGGGGTCTGGCTCCAAACCTCTGCTTAGTGCGACTGTCTGGAACCGTGCGACCTCTGGGTGAGACGCCACCTGCTTGAAAGAGGCGCCAAAAACAACCAAGATTCACCCCATGGGGGGGGGGAGGGGGGTGCGAACGCCCGCGCCGATCGGCAAAACAACGAACAAGAAATCGATCACGAGAAGGCCCCCCTGCTCCACCAGGCCCGCCAGCCTCGGAGGAGGCAGGACGAGGTCGCGGTCGAGGACGAGGGAGGAGGCACGAGGAACGAGGAGCGAGGAGGGGCGAGGCCCAGGGCGAGGGCGAGGGCCGGGATGAGGAGGCACCGAGGAGCGCCCCAGGGGGGGGGCGCGGGAGGTCCTCCGCCAGGCTCGGCTGCCTCTCCTGGCGAGCCTTTCGCCGGCCGCGGCCCGGCAGCGCGGGCGCCAGCTGCAGCCAGCAGGCGGCGGCCTCGGCGCAGCTGTGGTCGTCGTCGTCGTCGTCGTCGCCGATCGGGCGTTGGACCTCCGACCGTCATGCAGAGATATCGTGTCCCTCCAACCCGTGCTCCTGTCGCAGGGGCACGCGACCCCTAGCCAGCAGCGCGGCGCCTCCTGCGCGAGGGCCGCTTGGCACGAGTGGGCACCAGTCGAGCTTGCCACGCGGTCGTGGCGCCGACACCTGCACCGCCGACGGGAAAAGGAAGCCGGGCAGAGTCCAGGAGGAAGGGGAGGAGGAGGAGGAGGAGGAGGAGGAGGAGGAGGAGGAGGAGGAGGAGGAGGAGGAGGGGAAGGCAGCCCCGACCTTTGGATCTGATGCCACCAGATTCCAAAATGTATGTAATGACTATGGCCAGGGGCTGCCTGACCTCAAAGTAGCCTGACGAAAGACCCAACCATACGTAGTTTGTGAATACCGCACTTGTGGATATATTCCTCGGTGGCGCTCCCTATGGGGCCACGAACCGCATGAAGGGCGTGCCGAAATGTGTGGCGGGGGCACACAACGCGAAGGAAAATTATATTTCTGACTACGAGAGACTGAACGCGGATGAGTCTGAGCGCGAGTGCGTCTGTTTGTGAATGGGATTGCGTGCGAGCTCCATATGGGGCCACAGAACGTGTGAGGGGTGTGCCAGAATCAGGGGTGGAACCGCATGCGAGCGCAGCCACTGGGGCCTTCGGTGGAGCTCCCTATGGGGCCACGAAACGTGTGAGAGGTGTGCCAGAATTGGGGGTGGAACCGCATGCGAGCGCAGCCACTGGGGCCTTCGGTGGAGCTCCCTATGGAGCCACGAAACGTGTGAGGGGTGTGCCGGAATGGGGGGCGGAACCGCATGCGAGCGCAGCCACTGGGGCGTTCGGTGGAGCTCCCTGTGGGGCCACGAAACGTGTGAGGGGTGTGCCGAAAAGAGGGGTGGAACCGCATGCGAGCGCAGACGCTGGGGCCTTCGGTGGAGCTCTCTATGGGGCCACGAAACGAGTGAGGGGTGTGCCGAAATGGGGGGGTGGAACCGCATGCGAGCGCAGCCACTGGGGCCTTCGGTGGAGCTCCCTATGGGGCCACGAAACGTGTGAGGGGTGTGCCAGAATGGGGGGTGGAACCGCATGCGAGCGCAGCCACTGGGCCTTCGGTGGAGCCCCTATGGAGCCACGAAACGTGTGAGGGGTGTGCCAGGATGAGGGGTGGAACCGCATGCGGGCGCAGCCACTGGGCCCTTCGGTGGAGCTCCATATGGGGCCACGAAAAACGTGTGACGGATGCGAGTGCCGAATTGGCGGTGGAACGCAGTGCGAGCGCAGCCACTGGGGCCTTCGGTGTGGAGCTCCCCTATGGAGCCACGAAACCGTGTGAGGGAGTGTGCCTGATATGGGGGATGGAACCCGCATGCGAGGCGCAAGCCACTGGGGGCGTTCGGGTGGGAGCTTCCCTGAGGGGGCACGAAACGTGTGAGGGGTGTGCCGAAAAGTGGGGTGGAACCGCATGCGAGCGCAGACGCTGGGGCCTTCGGTGGAGCTCTCTATGGGGCCACGAAACGAGTGAGGGGTGTGCCGAAAAAAATGGAGGGGGAACCGCATGCGAGCGCAGCCACTGGGGCGTTCGGTGGAGCTCCCTATGGGGCCACGAAACATGTGAGGGGTGTGCGAGAATGGGGGGGCGGAACCGCATGCGAGCGCAGCCACTGGGGCGTTCGGTGGAGCTCCCTATGGAGCCACGGAACGTGTGAGGGGTGTGCCGAAATGTGGGGTGGAACCGCATGCGAGCGCAGCCACTGGGGCGTTCCGTGGAGCTCCCTGTGGGGCCACGAAACGTGTGAGGGGTGTGCCGAAAAGGGGGGTGGAACCGCATGCGAGCGCTGGTGCCTTCGGTGGAGCTCTCTATGCGGCCACGAAACGTGTGAGGGGTGTGCCGGAATGGGGGGGGGGTGGAACCGCATGCGAGCGCAGCCACTGGGGCGTTCGGTGGAGCTCCCTATGGGGCCACGAAACGAGTGAGGGGTGTGCGAGAATGGGGGGTGGAACCGCATGCGAGCGCAGCCACTGGGGCCTTCGGTGGAGCTCCCTATGGGGCCACGAAACGTGTGAGGGGTGTGCCGGAATGGGGGGTGGAACCGCATGCGAGCGCAGCCACTGGGGCGTTCGGTGGAGTTCCCTGTGGGACCACGAAACGTGTGAGGGGTGTGCCGAAAAGGGGGGTGGAACCGCATGCGAGCGCAGCCACTGGGGCCTTCGGTGGAGCTCCTTTTGGGGCCACGGAACGTGTGAGGGGTACGCCGAAATGGGTGCAGGGGACGCATGCTGCTGATGATGATGATGATGATGATGATGATGATGATGATGATGATGATGATGATGGTGATGGTGATGGTGATGGTGATGGTGATGGTGATGGTGATGGTGATGGTGATGACGCGGAGGATGATGATGATTATGATGATGATGATGATTATGATGATGATGCTGATGATGGTGAGGAGGAGGATGACAATGATGATGATGGTGGCGATTACGGCGATGATGATGGCGATGATGGTGATGATGACGATGATGACGATGATGACGACGACGATGATGACGATGACGATGACGACGATGATGGTGATGATGATGACGATGATGATGATGACGGGAGGAGGGAGGAGAGGGGAGGAGGAGGAGAGGAGAGGAGGACGCGGGGCACCGTCTCTTCAAAACGAGGACCCAACACCACAGGATGGTTGGGAAAAAAGAAGAATAGCTCGATGAGCTCGCCCGGCAAAAATAGAGCAGGGCCACGCACGGTATATTTGACACATCAGTTCAGACGTCCAAGAAACTCCGACCACCATGCCACAATAGGTAGATAGAGCGGCGAGCATCAAATGGCAGAAAGCGACTCTGGGACACGCCGTCTGAGCGGCACGAGTATGCCAGAATGCCAGTCGTACAAATGTCATACAGAATGCTGCGGTACAAATTTAAGTGCTTCACCTCGGCACCCCTCGGGCCGCAAAACGACGAAGAGGAATGAGGAGAAGGGCATGACGCAGAATAGATCGATGAGCACGCCCTGCATGAAGCACAGTAGGGCCGCATAAGATACCTCTGACACCACAGGCCAGACGACCGAGAACCTTCGACCACAATCCACAATAAGAGCAGATGATGAGAAGAGCAACAGGTCGCAGAGCACGAAGCTGAGGCAAGCCAGCGATACCAGCCCTGTATACCAAACGATTAGCTCGCTGAGCACGCCCAGTGATGTGTATCGGCCAGGCCACAGACGATCCTACTGGCGCCACAGCCAGCCAGTTGATCAGCTCGCTCGTTCAGAAACACCCCAGTATGACTCTCGACCTTCCTGAAGATGGCATGACCAGCAACCTGATTGCAAATATGGCGAAGTCGAAGTACTAGTCGACAATTCGCCCTCCCTCGAATGCGTCGCCGGGCCACGCCCGCCGCATATTCCGAATCTTATTCGGTAAAGATCGATGAAGGAGAAGAGGAGGATGATGATGACGAGATATAATCTTGAGCCCAAGACAAAAAGCAAAGAATAGTGCGGATAACTCGCCCACGTTGTTGGTGTGCCGGCGAGCACCGATATACCCAGGGTCGTGTGGGTCCAGGGTGGTAGGCCCACAGTAACCCTTGAGTTCGGTCAAAGATGGCGAAGCAGTAGTGAAGCCCCAGCCGGAGCATTCAGCTGCCTCGTCGCCCCCGCTCGCGAAGGAGCCATCGCAGGATAAGATGGTCTCCGCTGGAAGCCAGAACTCGGAAGCGGAAGGCTGCAGGGAGAGGCGAACGGCTTGCCGGGCACCGCGGCGACGCCCAGGAAGATCAGCGCCAGGTTTGATCCGTTTCAACGGAGGCAGCGCCATGCTGTCTATATATATATATACATATATATATATATATATACGGACAGCCCCCCCTCCCTCTTCCACGAAGCTGGAGACGCATCCTCTTCTCATCATCCCTGCTCCTTTCCGTTCCTCTTCCCGAGTCACGTGTTGCAAGCGGAATGCTTTTTCTAACGCAACCTCAGAAGATGCAAGCGTCCGCTTCCCCCGCCTTTGGGAGAACAGGTATAAGATATCAGCGGCAGCGCTAACAAGAACGATAAGCGAACCATATGATTTCTCAGGCATTCCAGGGATGCACAGGGATGCTAAGTGACGATCGCTGTGCAGGCTCAGGGATCCCAGGGATTCCAAGGATGCGAGGTCACGATCCCTGAGCAGGCTCAGGGACCCCAGGGATTCCAGGGATGCGAAGTCACGATCCCTGTGCAGGCTCAGGGATCCCAGGGACCCCAGGGATTCCTAACCCTCCAGCAAAACCGACCTGGGGATCCACCAGCGATCCCGCGCTCAGAATCCCTAGGGATCCCTGAGCCTGCTCAGGGATCGCGACGTCGGTTGTCAGCAAACCATATGATTTCTCAGGGATCCCAGGGATTCCAAGGATGGCAAGTCACGATCCCTGAGCAGGCTCAGGGATCCCAGGGTTCCAGGGATGCGAAGTCACGATCCCTGTGCAGGCTCAGGGATCCCAGGGATCCCAAGGATTCCTAATCCTCCAGCAAAACCGACCTGGGGATCCACCAGCGATCCCGCGCTCAGAATCCCTGGGATCCCTGAGCCTGCTCAGGGATCGCGACGTCGGTGGTCAGCAAACCATATGATGTCTCAGGGATCCCAGGGATTCCAGGGATGCCAAGTCACGATCCCTGAGCAGGCTCAGGGATCCCAGGGATTCCAGGGATGCGAAGTCACGATCCCTGTGCAGGCTCAGGGATCCCAGGGATCCAAGGATTCCTAACCCTCCAGCAAAACCGACCTGGGGATCCACCAGCGATCCCGCGCTCAGAATCCCTGGGAGCCCTGAGCCCGCACAGGGATCGCGACGTCGGTTGTCAGCAAACCATATGATTTCTCAGGGATCCCAGGATTCCAGGGATGCGAAGTCACGATCCCTGAGCAGGCTCAGGGATCCCAGGGATTCCAGGGATGCGAAGTCACGTTCCCTGTGCAGGCTCAGGGATCCCAGGGATCCCAGGGATTCCCAACCCCCCAAATCTTTGCGAAGTCGCCAGGCCGATTTTGCTGGAGGGTCAGGAATCCCTGGGATCCCTGGGATCCCTGAGCCTGCACAGGGATGGTGACGTCGCATCCCTGGAATCCCTGAGCCTGCTCAGGGATCGTGACTTGGCATCCCTGGAATCCCTGGGATCCCTGAGACATCATATGGTTTGCTGACCACCGACGTCGCGATCCCTGAGCAGGCTCAGGGATCCCAGGGATTCTGAGCGCGGGATCGCTGGTGGATCCCCAGGTCGGTTTTGCTGGAGGATTAGGAATCCCTGGGATCCCTGGGATCCCTGAGCCTGCACAGGGATCGTGACTTCGCATCCCTGGAATCCCTGGGATCCCTGAGCCTGCTCAGGGATCGTGACTTGATCGTGACTTGCCATCCTTGGAATCCCTGGGATCCCTGAGACATCATATGGTTTGCTGACAACCGACGTCGCGATCCCTGAGCAGGCTCAGGGATCCCAGGGATTCTGAGCGCGGGATCGCTGGTGGATCCTCAGGTCGGTTTTGCTGGAGAGTTAGGAATCCTTGGGGCCCCTGGGATCCCTGAGCCTGCACAGGGATCGTGACTTCGCATCCCTGGAAGCCCTGGGGTCCCTGAGCCTGCTCAGGGATCGTGACTTCGCATCCCTGGAATCCCTGGGATCCCTGAGCGTGCACAGCGATCGTCACTTAGCATCCCTGTGCGTCCCTGGAATGCCTGAAAAAAACATATGGTTCGCTTATCGTTCTTGTTAGCGCTGCCGCTGATATATTATACCTGTTCTCCCAAAGGTGGGGGAAGCGGACGCTTGCATCTTCTGAGGTTGAGGAGGAGGGGGAGGAGGAGGAGGAGGAGGAGGAGGGGGAGGAGGAGGATGGACGAGGTGAAAGAGGGGAAGGAGATGCAGGATCAAGTGGTTGGCTCTCCAGATGACGTTCATTATTCGATACCGCCGTCTCAGGGCGAGAACCGAATCTGGCAGTACAGAAAATGCGAGTGCGATCAGCGCGAACCGCGATGAAAATCAGTGGGTACCACATCTACTGCAAACCACAGATTATACAATACATATATCGCAACATATCCAGCTGCCTGCGGCCAGCCCCGCCACCGTGCCTGTTCTACAGCGCTACGGCAAGGAGACCGAGTGCAGGAACAGCGCATTCCCTAAGAGTGGTCTGATAAGGACGGGTCGTGAATTCGAGGTAAGAAGGAGGTACAGTTCACACCCCGTGAACGTTCAGCGAATGGTCTGAACTGGGGACGGTCGTGATTCCGACACCGCTTTCGTCCGCGAGGTAGGGAGGAGGAGGAAGAGGAGGAAGAAGAGGCGGAGGAGTAGGAGGATGAGGAGGAACAGGGGGAGAGGGAAAACATGAGGACGATGAGGAGCAAGTTTCTTGGGGCCCCTTTGGCCCTCCTGGGGGATTCCTGGGACTCTCGTGAGTGCTCTCTCGGGTGCCCCTTGGTGTCCTCATGGGGCCTCTTGGGGCCTCTTGGGTTGTCTTGTGGAGGCGATTGGCCCGTTTGACGCCTTCGGAGGCTGTCTTGAGGGCCTCTCTGTACGGTCTTGGTGCCCTCTCGGAGCGTGTTGAGGCTGCCTTGGGGCCCTTTCGGGAGCCTCTCGGGATTTTGGGGTCCTCTTGGGCCGAATCGGGGCCTTCTTCGGGGGCCTCATGGGCTGTCTTGGAGCTATCTTGGAGACCCCTTGGGCCGTCTTGGGCGCTCGGGAACCTGAATCGGCGAGAATGTCAACATATTTCGAATGATTTTGGCGTCCTTGGGCTCTCCTGGTACACTCTCTTGGCGTTTTTGGGGCCTCTCGGGCCGTCTTGAGGGCGTCTCCGGAGCGTCTTGAGTCGTCTTGCGCCGCCTGGAGCCGTTTTGGTGTCGTGGCTGTCTGAGAATCCGTCCTGGAGGCTGTACTGGCCGTGTAGAGGCCGAGAAGATAGCTAGAAATCAATTTCCACGTGTGGGTGCTGGGGGGAGGGTGGGGGCCCGAGAACAAAAACAACCATCAAAAGCCTGCAAGACAACAGGCGAGCGTTCTATCACGCCCACTCCGTGCCGGCACGGTGGCGGATATTGCACCCCGTAGACTGCACAGATGTGCTGCTCCACAGAGACTGCACAACCTCGATTGCAAAGACCGCGCGGTTTGGGGTCCACGCTAGCTAGCACTACAGTCCACCCGCATAGTAAGGATGGACAACCTTCCCAAGGGTACCCTTTGCATCCTTGCCTCCTCGGCCCATCCTTCGCCGCTTTCGCTGGCCGCGCCTTGCTCGTCAAGCTTCGAAATGGGCGTCCAAGGCCCTTGCATCAGCATCGCGCATCCTTGCTACACTGGTTCACTGTGCCCCACAGAGCCTGCACAACATCGACTGCAAGAGCCGCACTGCCTGGGGTCCGCGCTGGCTGGCGCTGTGCTTTTGACATGTCTACACCTCTGTTGGACGTCCCGGTGGCGTCCTGGCCACGGCGGGCTCCCGCGCCAGCGCGGCGGCGACCCCCGCTGCGTGCGCTCGGGTTTGAACGCCCCCAGTGGCCTGGCGTTAAGTCGGGCACGTCCCTCTACAGGAGGAATATTCAAAATTTGTGAGAGAGGTAGTCTGGGGGCTATGTTTGTTCCCAACATCCTTGGGTGTTGGGTCCTCGTTTGACGAGGACGGTGCCGCGTCCTCTCCTCTCCTCCCTCTCCTCCTCTCCTCCTCCTCCCCCTCTCTCCTCCCCTCCTCCTCCCTTCCTCCTCCTCTCTGGCATTTCCACCTACCCATTACAGCGCGTGGCTCCATAGGGAGCTCCAACGAAGGCCCCAGTGGGGGTTGTCCACATGCGGTTCCCCCACCCAGGGCAGCGTTCCGTTTCGTGGCTCCATAGGGAGCTCCACCGAAGGCCCCAGTGGGGGTGTCCACATGCGGTTCCCCCACCCAGGGCAGCGTTTCGTGGCCCCATAGGGAGCTCCACCGAAGGCCCCAGTGGGGGTGTCCACATGCGGTTCCCCCACCCAGGGCAGCGTTTCGTGGCCCCATAGGGAGCTCCACCGAAGGCCCCAGGGGGGGTGTCCACATGCGGTTCCCCCACCCAGGGCAGCGTTTCGTGGCCCCATAGGGAGCTCCACCGAAAGCCCCAGTGGGGGTGTTCGCATGCGGTTCCCCCACCCAGGGCGGCGTTTCGTGGCCCCATAGGGAGCTCCACCGAAGGCCCCAGTGGGGGTGTTCGCATGCGGTTCCCCCACCCAGGGCAGCGTTTCGTAGCCCCATAGGGAGCTCCACCGAAGGCCCAGTGGGGGTGTTCGCATGCGGTTCCCCCACCCAGGGCAGCGTTTCGTGGCCCCATAGGGAGCTCCACCGAAGGCCCCAGTGGGGGTGTTCGCATACGGTTCCCCCACCCAGGGCAGCGTTTCGTGGCCCCATAGGGAGCTCCACCGAAGGCCCCAGTGGGGGTGTTCGCATGCGGTTCCCCAACCCAGGGCAGCGTTTCGTAGCCCCATAGGGAGCTCCACCGAAGGCCCCAGTGGGGGTGTCCACATGCGGTTCCCCACCCAGGGCAGCGTTTCGTAGCCCCAGAGGGGGCTCCACCGAAGGCCCCAGTGGGGGTGTCCACATGCGGTTCCCCCACCCAGGGCAGCGTTTCGTAGCCCCATAGGGAACTCCACCGATGGCCCCAGTGGGGGTGTCCACATGCGGTTCCCCCACCCAGGGCAGCGTTTCGTGGCCCCATAGGGAGCTCCACCGAAGGCCCCAGTGGGGGTGTCCACATGCGGTTCCCCCACCCAGGGCAGCGTTTCGTGGCCCCATAGGGAGCTCCACCGAAGGCCCCAGTGGGGGTGTTCGCATGCGGTTTCCCCACCCAGGGCAGCGTTTCGTAGCCCCATAGGGAGCTCCACCGAAGGCCCCAGTGGGGGTGTTCGCATGCGGTTCCCCCACCCAGGGCATCGTTTCGTAGCCCCATGGGGAGCTCCACCGAAGGCCCCAGTGGGGGTGTTCGCATGCGGTTCCCCCACCCAGGGCAGCGTTTCGTGGCCCCATAGGGAGCTCCACCGAAGGCCCCAGTGGGGGTGTCCACATGCGGTTCCCCCACCCAGGGCAGCGTTTCGTAGCCCCATAGGGAGCTCCACCGAAGGCCCCAGTGGGGGTGTCCACATGCGGTTCCCCCACCCAGGGCAGCGCTTCGTAGCCCCATAGGGAGCTCCACCGAAGGCCCCAGTGGGGGTGTCCACATGCGGTTCCCCCACCCAGGGCAGCGTTTCGTAGCCCCATAGGGAGCTCCACCGTAGGCCCCAGTGGGGCTGCCCTCGTGCGGTTCCCCCACCCAGGGCAGCGTTTCGTAGCCCCAGAGGGAGCTCCACCGTAGGCCCCAGTGGGGGTGCCCGCATGCGGTTCCCCCACCAAGGGCAGCGTTTCGTGGCCCCACAGGGAGCTCCACCGAAGGCCCCAGTGGGGCTGCCTGCATGCGGTTCCCCCACCCAGGGCAGCGTTTCGTAGCCCCATAGGGAGCTCCACCGAAGGCCCCAGTGGGGGTGTTCGCATGCGTCTCCACTACCCAGAGGTAGCGCCGCCGAAAACGATATTCACACTTGCGGTATTCACAGTTGCATATGGTTGGGTCCTTCGCCAGGCTAATTTTGTTTTGTTCCCTACTATGTTTGAGAATATTTGAGTTTGTTCCCTACCTAGGCTCTGCCTAGAAGGGTTCTTCCTGTCTTGGCTTAAAGGGGCCGGGCAGTGCAACTCGCCCCGGGCGGTTCCCCCAGGATCCGCCCCGCGGTTCCCCCAGTTACCTCAGCTTAGCGTTGCTTATCTCATCTTGGCGACTCGTTTCATTTTAGCTTAGCTTAGCTTCATCTTAGCTCAGGTTTATCTTAACTTAGCTTACCTTCATCTTAGCTTCGCTGAGCTTTAGCATAGCAGAGCACAGCATAGCATTGCATAGCGTAGCACAGCATAGCGCAGCACAGCATATCATAGCATAGCCCAGCATGGCATAGCGCAGCATAGCATAGCATAGCATAGCATAGCGCAGCACAGCATAGCACAGCGCAACATAGCATAGCATAGCATAGCTTAGCATCGCATAGCATAGCATAGCTTAGCACAGCACAGCGCAGCATGACATAGCATAGCACAACATAGCATAGCATAGCATAGCGTATCATAGTATAGCGCAGCACAGCATATCATAGCATAGCATAGCATAGCGCAGCATAGCATGGCATAGCGTAGCGTAGCATAGCATAGCAACTAATGCTGCTTTCCTAGGGGCTCCAACTTCTAGGTAGGGTCGCACTGGGGTAATTATGTTGTGATTTGTTCGATAGTTACGCGGTCCCCGGAAGTCTCGACCCATTCCCCGGGACCGGTTTTTCGTCCTCAATCGTTGTTTGACGGTCCTGGGACCCGGCGAGAGCCCCCCGAGGCCGAAAACAGCACAAAAAACCTCCGTCTTCATTTTTTCCATACGTTGGATCTCTGGGCCCCATAGATACGGTGGGGGCATTGGTCGAGGAGTGCGCCCAGGACGCCGCAGACCCTGGGAGGATTCCTCACCTGATGAGGTCGGCAGCCGTATGCATTGCCAATCCCCGAGTGGTGTCCCACCAGCTTCCAGACACCGCGCTGCTCCCGAGGGGAGGAGGAGGAGGAGGAGGAGGAGGAGGAGGAGGAGGAAGAGGAGGAGGAGAAGGAGGAGAAGAAAAATATTGATTCCTGATCCAATGGTCCCGAGCTGGGCCCAGAGTTCATCTGCATGCGCGGGCCCTTCTGGGCCCCTGAAGCGTAAACTGTGCCCTCGCCGTAACGTCGGGGAACCGGCGACGACATCGACACCAGCACTCGGCCGCGAGCGCCCCGCGGTCAGTTCCCGCGCGCGGCCGCCCTCGTCGCCACGCGGTGTGCCGCGCCGGGCTGCCCACGCAGGCCGCGGGTGCTCGTGGCCGCAGGTGCCTTCGGGCGCTGCACCGACCCAGTGCAAGCAGAGCTTGCCTCTTGCTGGCGAGCCTGTGAGGCTCCCAGACGTGATCGCATCGTTAAAAAACAAGCAGGGCGGGAGGTTTTGGGCCGTTTTCGGCCTCGGGGGGCCCTCGCCGGGCCTCGGGAGCGTCAAGAAACGACTCGGGACGACAAACCGGCCCCGGGAAAAGGGTCAAGACTTCAGGGACCTCGTTGTGAAAAAATCGGGACGACGCATGTCTGGGTTGAGAAGACCTCGATTGCGATGGTGGCGCACATCGGTGCTCGAGGCAGAGAGGGAGGCGTACTTGCTACGGAGAAAATCTCGCTTTGAAAGCCCGCGCCTCGCAGGGGGAACAGATAATGGCAGAAGCGTAAAAGCTCGGAGGTCCGCGCGGACTTCTCGGACCCGCGCTGGAGCCCCCTCCCTGGCTCGCGGAGCGCGGCGGCGGCGGAGGCGACGCAAGGGGGCTCCAACGCCGATCCAAGAAGTCCGCGTGGGCCTCCTTGTTCGTACATTTACCCATACGACCACCCTTCGGGTGATAAGGAGGTTCGAGGGGGAGGGAGGAACCAACGTCTCACTCGATCGGTCTCACTATCGATATCACTATCGATCTCACTATCGTTCTCGCTCGATCGATCTCACTCGATCGATCTCACAATCGATCTCACTCGATCTATTTCATTCGATCGATCTCGTAAACGATCTGACTATCGATTTCACAATCGATCTCACTATCGATCTCACTATCGATCTCACAATCGATCTCACATTCGGTCTCACTATCGATCCCACTACCGATATCACAATCGATCTCACAATCAACGTCATCATCATCAACATCAACATCATCATCATCGTCATCATCGTCATCAACAACATCATCATCATCATCATCATCAGCAACATCATCATGTTCATCGGGGCACCATCCCTGTCATCATCACCTCATCACCATCATCAACATCATCATCCCCATCATCATCATCATCATCATCATCAGGATACCACCATCGTCACCATCATCATTATCATCATCGCCCTCATTAACAACGTCATCATCATCGGGACACCATCAGCATCATTATCGGAACACCACCATCATCATCATCATCATCATCATCATCATCCCATCATCATCATCATGAACAGCATCATCAACATCATCATCGGGACACCCTCATCATCATCAGCAGTACCATCATCATCAACATCATCATCATCATCGGGACACCATCATCGTCACCATCATCACCATCATCATCATCGGACACCATCATCACCAATATCAGCATCATCATCAGCATCATCCGGCCACCATCATCAAAATCATCATCATCACCTCATCATCATCCTCATCATCAATATCATCATCACCGGGACACCATCATCGTCATCATCATTACCGGGACACCATCATCATCACCATCATCATCAATTGCATCATCATCAAGCTCTTCCTCATCATCATCATCATCATCATCATCATCATCATCATTATCATCATCATCACCGGGGCACCCTCATCATCATCTCCATCATCATCATACCATCATCTCTTCATTATCAACATCATCAGGATCATCAACGTCATCATCATCATCATCGGGACAGCATCATTATCAGCAACATTATCGTCATCAACATCATCATCATCATCATCAACATCATCAACATCATCATCATCATCATTGTGTCACCATCATCACCACCACCATCACCATCATTATCATCATCAACGTCGTCAGCAGATCAGCATCATCGGACACCATCATCATCACCACCAGCACCATCACCATCACCATCACCATCACCATCACCATCATCATCATCATCATCATCATCATCATCATCATCATCATCATCATCATCGGGACACCGATTGGTCACCGGCGGGACACCGCGGGCCACCGGACGCCGGTCCAGAATCATTTGGTCCGGCCGCGCCTCAGCCGGAGGCGCGACACCGGCGGGACACCGCGGGCCACGGGACGCCGGTCCGGAATCATTGGGTCTGGCCGCGCCTCAGTTACAGGAAACTTTCTTCTCGCCCGCCCACGCAACTTCGCCTCGCCCGCACGCACGGCACGCACGAACACGAAACCGAAATCGATTTCCCGGTAGGGGGGCTCTCGTTCCACTTCGATCTCACCCCCTCACCTCCGATGTCATTGCTTGCTCCCCGGAACAGGGGGGGTGGCATCCCTGAGATCCTGGAGTGTTTATTTTTTGCGACGAACGGCTGCGTTGCCTTGCTTCGGGCCCCCATACCCTCACGGATCGATCTGGCTCGAACATGTTGCAAAGAGATGAGGCCTTTTGTAGAGTCGAGTTCGATTAGTAGGTCGACCCTGCCCAAACAAGGGTACCCTTGTGTCCTGTGGTTCGCGACCCATGCCAAACAGGGGAGGGTGCCCAATGTCAATCCAAGATCCGCGCGGATCTCGGACAGTTTATTTATGAAGTTTTCTCGCCTCCAGTGGATAACGTAGCCGATTGTGTTGAAGGAGCGGCGAGTTGGCATGTTTTGTTGTTCATCCTCGCGTTCCTCGCGATACTCGTCCTCCTCTTCCCCTTCGCCTCGGCCGCAAGCTCCCCGCACACGGATCCGGCAAGGCCTTAAATCATTGCTCTTTGCGCGGGACGTTGTATGTTGAAAGATGTCTGGGGTTTGTTTGATGATACGGTCCCGCCTGTGCATACCCCCATATTCGAGGAGGAGAAGGAGAAGGATTTGGTCTCATCGGTAGCCGTGTGGAGCTCAAGGGTTCCCATGTGCTTTCGTTAGTCACTAACGCAGCCTGTCCGCAGAAGGTATCTATACACCACGGTGCCTGGCTCCTCCTCCTCCTCCTCCTCCTCCTCCCTCCTCCTCCCTCCTCCTCCCTCCTCCTCCCTCTTGCTCCCTCCTCCTCCCTCCTCCTCCCTCCTCCTCCCTCCTCCTCCCTCCTCGCTAGGGTCTTGCTGGGCCCTGGAATGGTACATAGACCCTCCCGGCCACGGCAACAGGGCGTGCACACCGCGCCACGGCCCACGATGGCCCTTGACAGGCATGCCACCTCCTCCTCCTCCTCCTCCTCCTCCTCCTCCTCCTCCTCAGTGTTGGTGTACACGTGCCTTCTGCGTGGTCTTCTCGCGCGACTGGCATGGCCGCGCTCAAGCTCATGCTCCTGCTGCTGGTGGCGCCCCCCCTCGTCGCGCAGGCCGCCTCCCTGCGGTCGACCACGAGGGTGGCCGCGAATCCGGTGCGCAAGGTGGTCTCGATGCTGCAGTCGATGCAGAAAAAGGTGGAGGCCGAAGGCGAGAAGGATCCGGGGCGCCAAAACTATACAGGCACACCGATCGTGGCCGGGCCGATCCTGGGCTGCCGATCAGTGTGTACTCTTTCCTGGCCAAGGCACGAGGGCGTATATACACCGATCCCAGGTCGATCATGGGCCTGGCCAGGATCGGCGTGAGTACATAGTTGGCCCCCTCAAGGAGGAAGAGCTGTACAAGAAATTCTCATGCTATTGTAAGACTGGGGTCGCAGATCTCTCTGCAAGCATCTCCGGCGCGGGCACCAAAGGCACCCAGCTTGGCTCCGATATTAAAGCAGCACAAGAAGAGCTCGTCCAGGTGAAGCAGGGTCTGAAGGACGCATCAGAAACTCCTTGCAGAATTGGAGTCGGGGTGCTCTACGAAGGACAAGGAGTACGAGGAACGCGTTAAGACGCGCACCGACGAGCTCGCCGCCCTCACTGAGACCATCAAGATTCTCAACGACGACGACGCGCTCGAGCTCTTCAATCCCAAGGGATTCGCCCTACACCGCCGCTGACACCCCGGGATGGATTCGCTGCTTGGAGGGACCCGGGTGGGTTAACTGCTGGAGCTTCCCGGGGTAATCTTGGTGATTGCCTGACAGTGCTACGTCACGGAGTGGTGGCAACGATGTTGTTTGCGATGATGATGCCAATGGTGTTGGTGATAAAGTTGATGAGGAAGTGCCCGCACACAACATTCAGATGAGGGCGACGGCGTTGACGATGACAGTGTTGACGGCGGCCGCGATGATGACGATGACGGTGATGATGATGGTGATGCCGAGACGTTGACGATGGAGGTGACGATTGTGCTGAGGATGCTGGTGCTGAACACGGTGGTGACGATCTTGATAATGATAAGGACCGGATAAGGATGATGATGCTGATGACGATGACGATGCTGATGCTCATCATTATGATGACGACGATTCTGATTATACTGATGATTATGCTGATGATGGTGATGATGAATATGATGAGGCTGATGATGATGATGATGATGATGATGACCATGGCGATGGTGATGGTGGTTATGATGTTGATGATGCTGCTGCTGATGATGGTGATGATGAGTATGATCGGTATGCTGATGCTGATTTTGTTGACGATGCTGTTGATGCTGACGATGCTGATGCTTATTATGCTGATGATGCTGATGATAAGTATGATGGTGCTGGTGATGTTGCTGCCGATGACGATGGCGATGTTGATGCGGATGATGATGATTATGATGCTTATGCCGATGATGATGATGATGATGATGATGATGTTGATGTTGATGTTGATGCTGATGATGATGATGATGCTGATGATGATGATGATACTGATGATGATGATGATGATGATGATGTTGATGATGATGATGATGATGATGGTACTGATGATGAGTATGCTTATGGTGCTGATGCTGATGTTGTTGTTGATGATGACGGTGATGACGATGCTGCTGCTGCTGCTGATGATGATGATGATGATGATGATGCTGATGATGCTGATGATGATGATGATGATGATGATGATGATGTTGGCGATGGTGCTGATGATGATACTGATGCTTGTGATGATGACGAGGCGGAGGGAAGTGCACACACGCCTGCTTATTGTCTGAAACCCAGACCTGTTTTCATTGATCTCTGTTGGGCTTTTGTACGTGCTAGAACCTATATCTGCTGAACGTGGTTCAGGACCAATGGTTTTGGAGGGGTTTCAACGCGCGCGCGCAGACGCGCGAATGTGGCTCGCATGGTACTATTTGGCAGAGTTGGCGGGCGCGCGCGCGCGCGATGGTGGTTGACCGTTTTCGACATGCGCGCGCGCAAGTGGCCCTCATGGGACACCTAACTGCTTCAATCCCCCTTGGCTGCCATCTTGCAGGGCACATGCATGTACACCCGCTGTTTGATGGGAGGATCTGATCGGGTGTGCCCGGTAGTCACCACAGTCGCAGTCCGTCAACTGTCAACCTCGCCGATGCTGGCCGGGGTGATCCTGAACCCAGGATCGGTGTGCTTCTCTGCCTCCCTGGCCTGGTGCGGACGGCGTGCGCACCGATCCCAGGTTCAGGATGGGTCCGACCAGGACTGGTGGGATGGACCCTGGGCGTCTCCCGACGCGGGGACGGCGGAGAAGACTCTCCCAGCGCCCGGCGCGAGCTTGGTGCAGGTCGCTCGGGGGCTTTGAGACGGGGGTCCGCGCAAGCGGGGGTCCGTCAGAGCGCCAGCCATTGCAGGATCCTGCAGAGCCAGGGGTGCACTGACCCGGGCTTGGGTGCAGGATCTTGCAGGATCCTGCAGGATCCTGCAAGGCCCGACTGACCCGGGTTTTTTGCCTGACCTGGTCGGTGGCCGCGTGCGAACCCTACCCCCGCCCCCCACGATTTCTAAATGTGGGGCGGGGGAGTCACATCGTTCGGGAGCTCCCGAACGGAGTGAACCCCCCGGCCCCCTTAGAAATCGCTGTGGGCGGGGGTACGTTCACGTGTGGCCACCTGCCTGGGTCAGGGGTCCCCGATGAGGTCGGTGTCACGTCCGCCAGCCAGCGCGCGCGCGCCGTGGCCCTGGTGCAGCAGGCTCAGGCGAAGAGCGGGGCGGACCACGCCCGCCTCGGCTTCCTGGTGTTGGCGCTTCGCGGCCAGAAGGTCGTCGTGGGCGAAGCAAGCATCGAGAAGAAAAGAACCCCTGACCCTGATAACACAGGGAAGACGTGGCCTCATTGAGGTCCCCGTCTCTCCATTAGGGACATTACATCTGGGCGGTTTGGTTCGAAAGACCTCCTGTCCCTAATGCTTTTGGCTCTCCTAACTGAGGTCCCCTCCCAGGGTCAGGGGTCCTGAGTATTTTGGTTGCTCAAAAACATATCCGTATCCTCAGCCTCGAGGGCCCGGTCCCTGGGGCCGCGACCCCGGGATGTGGGGCGCTGTTTCGCAGATGCCCCCCCGCGCGTAGCGTATCCGTGCGACCGCGCACCCGCGGGATCGCTCCCAAGAGTCCAGACCACGAGGGCGAGGATCTGTACACGTGCTCGCTGCCCGTGAGGTCGGGTTCGAGAGGGTCATCAAGATGATCGACGAGATGGTCATCCGCAGGGGGCCTTTGCACACCACCGTGCCTGGCCAGGGCCATCCTGGGCCCGAGGACGGCATGCAGACCCTCGCGGCCTCGGCCAGGAGGGCGTATGTACCATGCCATGGCCTAGGGTGAAGGCGGGCGTGTCCCTCCACAGGGGATTATTTAAAAACAGGCAAAACATAGTATGGGGACGATGTTTTAACTATTCTTGATTTTGTTCATCCAAAATCCGCCTGTAAGGGGACATGCCCGACCAAAACCTGCGTTGTCCCTGGCCAGGCATGGTTCGGCGGCGAAATCCGAACACCCGACCCTCGCCGATCCATGGTTCAGGCAACTCGATGGGCGGCGGGACTGGGGTTCGGAATTCGGCGATGACGTGGCGGAATGCGAACCCTACCCCCGCCTCCCATCGATTCAAGAGAATCGATGGTTGGTGGGGGTGGGTTCGGACTTCCGCCACATAATGGTGGTGTTGTCTGCGCAGGTCACGCTGCTCAAGAAGGAGCAGACAGATGACGCGCAGAAGAAAGAGTACTGCGGCGCGCAGTTCGATTCCACAGACGACAAGAAGAAGTCGCTGACGCGCGAGGTGTCGGACCTGGCGACCGCCATCGCGAGCGCGGAGGAGAGCATCAGCACCGCTGCGGAGGACATCTCAGCGCTGGAGGCTGGCATTGCGGCGCTGGACAAGAGCGTCGCAGAGGCGACGGCGTTGCGGAAGGGCGAGCACGAGGAGTACAAGGCGCTGATGGCTGCAGACGGGGCCGCGAAGGAGTTGCTCTTGTTCGCCAAGAACAGGCTCAACCAGTTTTACAATCAGTTGTGCTGTCGCGCGTATCCGCCCCCGCGCTGGGAACTAATGGAGGGCCCACAGGGCTTGTGGGCTTTGGGGGGGAGGATCCCTGGGGCTCTCCAGCAGCAGGGCCCTCTCCGATTCGATCGATCCGATTTGGTACGGAGTTTGCTCGGCTCGATCCGGTTCGATGGTTTGTTTTGTGGGAGATCCGATACGGCCAGATGTTGGCACGGCGTAGTTGTGTAGCTCGGTGCCGCCGATCCGATGCGATTTCGATTGTGCCGAGGCACCCCGATCCGACACAAGCTCCGATTCGAAACAGCTCACCGATTCGATGCCGAGTGCTCTTGCTGGCCCGCGCGTCGCCAGGAGGGCGAAAAGCGCCAGGGGGGGCGTGCAGCAGCAGTGGGATCCATGTTGGGCTCGATGCGCCAAATGGTGCCTACGTCGTCACTGTTCCGCAGGACGTGGAGCTGACCGAACAGGCAAGGTGGGGCCGACGCGCACCAGCCGCCACAGCGCGGTCGCGGACCCCAAGCTCTACAACCCGCCGGCAAAGGTCGAGCTGTCCGCCCAGGGCGCCATCGAGCGCGACATGACCAGCGCGGCGGCGCTGGTTCAGCTGTCCGAGCACTCGCACCGCACCGTCGCTGCCGCACCGCCGCCGGAGACCTGGAGCGCATACGCGAAGAAGACGGAAGAGAGCGGCGGCGTCATTGCCATGCTCGATTTGCTGGTCTCAGATCTCGACCGCGAGATGACCGAGGCCGAGACGGAGGAGAAGGACTCGCAGGCGGACTACGACAAGACAATCGCGGACGCGAAGGACAAGCGGATGACGGACTCCAAGGCGCTCACGTCGAAGGCCGCCGCGAAGGCCGACTTGGAGAGCGACTTGCAGGCGGCCAAGGACGACAAGGCCAGCACCGCCAAGGAGCTCATGGTGACGGACAAGTACCTCTCCCAACTCCATGCCGAGTGCGACTGGCTGATCCAGTACTACGATGCAAGAGAGCAGGCGCGCAGTGGGGAGATCGACGCGCTTGGCAAGGCCAAGGCCGTGCTGAGCGGCGCCGACTACTCGCTGCTATGAGTGGGCCGCCGCTTCAGTAGCTTGCACCACGGTGATGGGCGCTGTGCCGTCGAGGGAGATGAGGAGGGGCAGGGTAGGGGGAGGGACCGGGTGAGAGGGCAGGGTGAAGGAGGGGGAGGAAGACGAGGAGAACACATGAGAGCATGGAGAGGAGTTCAGAGGGGGGGGAAGAAGGGGGAGTGCATGGCTGGGGGATGGGCTCTGCGCTTGTCGTCAGTCGTGTCTCTTGTCTAGTGGCCCTCGGCCCATTCTGAGTGGAGATTTGCATGAAGCTTTCAAGAGGAATTCCCAAAGTAGTGCTTGCACTTGTGCTCGAAGGAACTGGTCCTGGCCGCCGGTCTGGTGGCTATGTGGTTGCCGTCGCCGCCCTGTTGCCGCCTCGTCGCCGCCCGTCGTCTGGGCCTGGGCGTCGGTCTGGCGGCGATGTGCCCGCCGTCGCCGCGTCGCCGCTTTGCATTGCCGTGTTTTCCTTTGGCGTTGCAATCCCACTGTGTCGCATCGCGTCGCTTTGCTCTGCATTGCATTGCATTGCTTCGCGTTGCTTTGCGTTGCTTCGGATTGATTTGTGTCGCATCGCACCGTGTTCTTTTTTCTTTGCGCTCCTTTGCACTGCTTCGCTGTGTATTGTTTCGTGATGCGTAACGTTAGGTTATGTTGCTGTGCCCTGCCTTGCGCTGCTTCGCATGTTGATGCCTTGCAACCGCATTGCTTTGCATTCATTTGCAGCGTTTCGCATTGCAATCGCATTGCATATATTCGCTTTGTAAATGCTCAACGATGCTTCACATAGCTTAACATTGCAATCGCAATGCGCTGCGCTGCTTTGCATATATTGCACCGCGGTCGATTGCACCACATCGATTGCACCACATCGATTGCACCACACATGTCGCGCAACATATATTGCACCACGCGGATTGCAGCACGCCGCGTGCACCACATTTCTTGCGCACCGCATAGATTGCACCACATGTACGTACTATATATGTATATATATGGACAGCCCCCCCCCAGCACCCACTCTACGCCTTCTCCCTCTTCCACGAAGCTGGAGACGCATCCTCTTCTCATCATCCCTGCTCCTTTCCGCTCCTCTTCCCGAGTCACGTGTTGCAAGCGGAAGTATTTTTCTAACGCAACCTCAGAAGATGCAAGCGTCCGCTTCCCCCGCTTTTGGGAGAACAGGTATAAGATATCAGCGGCAGCGCTAACAAAAACGATGAGCGAACCATATGAGTTCTCAGGCATTCCAGGGATGCACAGGGATGCTAAGTGACGATCGCTGTGCAGGCTCAGGGATCCCAGGGATCCCAGGGATGCGAAGTCACGATCCCTGAGCAGGCTCAGGGACCCCAGGGCTTCCAGGGATGCGAAGTCACGATCCCTGTGCAGGCTCAGGGATCCCAGGGATCCCAGGGATTCCTAACCCTCCAGCAAAACCGACCTGGGGATCCACCAGCGATCCCGCGCTCAGAACCCCTGGGATCCCTGAGCCTGCTCAGGGATCGCGACGTCGGTTGTCAGCAAACCATATGATTTCTCAGGGATCCCAGGGATTCCAAGGATGGCAAGTCACGATCCCTGAGCAGGCTCAGGGATCCCAGGGATTCCAGGGATGCGAAGTCACGATCCCTGTGCAGGCTCAGGGATCCCAGGGATCCCAGGGATTCCTAACCCTCCAGCAAAACCGACCTGGGGATCCACCAGCGATCCCGCGCTCAGAATCCCTGGGATCCCTGAGCCTGCTCAGGGATCGCGACGTCGGTGGTCAGCAAACCATATGATGTCTCAGGGATCCCAGGGATTCCAGGGATGCCAAGTCACGATCCCTGAGCAGGCTCAGGGATCCCAGGGATTCCAGGGATGCGAAGTCACGATCCCTGTGCAGGCTCAGGGATCCCAGGGATCCCAGGGATTCCTAACCCTCCAGCAAAACCGACCTGGGGATCCACCAGCGATCCCGCGCTCAGAATCCATGGGGTCCCTGAGCCCGCACAGGGATCGCGACGTCGGTTGTCAGCAAACCATATGATTTCTCAGGGATCCCAGGGATTCCAGGGATGCGAAGTCACGATCCCTGAGCAGGCTCAGGGATCCCAGGGATTCCAGGGATGCGAAGTCACGATCCCTGTGCAGGCTCAGGGATCCCAGGGATCCCAGGGATTCCCAACCCCCCAAATCTTTGCGAAGTCGCCAGGCCGATTTTGCTGGAGGGTCAGGAATCCCTGGGATCCCTGGGATCCCTGAGCCTGCACAGGGATGGTGACGTCGCATCCCTGGAATCCCTGGGATCCCTGAGCCTGCTCAGGGATCGTGACTTGGCATCCCTGGAACCCTTGGGATCCCTGAGACATCATATGGTTTGCTGACCACCGACGTCGCGATCCATGGGCAGGCTCAGGGACCCCAGGGATTCTGAGCGCGGGATCGCTGGTGGATCCCCAGGTCGGTTTTGCTGGAGGATTAGGAATCCCTGGGATCCCTGAGCCTGCACAGGGATCGTGGCTTCGCATCCCTGGAATCCCTGGGATCCCTGAGCCTGCTCAGGGATCGTGACTTGCCATCCTTGGAATCCCTGGGACCCCTGAGACATCATATGGTTTGCTGACAACCGACGTCGCGATCCCTGAGCAGGCTCAGGGATCCCAGGGATTCTGAGCGCGGGATCGCTGGTGGATCCCCAGGTCGGTTTTGCTGGAGAGTTAGGAAACCTTGGGGCTTCTGGGATCCCTGAGCATGCACAGGGATCGTGACTTCGCATCCCTGGAAACCCTGGGGTCCCTGAGCCTGCTCAGGGATCGTGACTTCGCATCCCTGGAATCCCTGGGATCCCTGAGCGTGCACAGCGATCGTCACTTAGCATCCCTGTGCATCCCTGGAATGCCTGAAAAGCATATGGTTCGCTTATCGTTCTTGTTAGCGCTGCCGCTGATATATTATACCTGTTCTCCCAAAGGTGGGGGAAGCGGACGCTTGCATCTTCTGAGGTTGAGGAGGAGGGGGAGGAGGAGGAGGAGGAGGAGGAGGGGGAGGAGGAGGATGGACGAGGTGAAAGAGGGGAAGGAGATGCAGGATCAAGTGGTTGGCTCTCCAGATGACGTTCATTATTCGATACCGCCGTCTCAGGGCGAGAACCGAATCTGGCAGTACAGAAAATGCGAGTGCGATCAGCGCGAACCGCGATGAAAATCAGTGGGTACCACATCTACTGCAAACCACAGATTATACAATCCATATATCGCAACATATCCAGCTGCCTGCGGCCAGCCCCGCCACCGCGCCTGTTCTACAGCGCTACGGCAAGGAGACTGAGTGCAGGAACAGCGCATTCCCTAAGAGTGGTCTGATAAGGACGGGTCGTGAATTCGAGGTAAGAAGGAGGTACAGTTCACACCCCGTGAACGTTCAGCGAATGGTCTGAACTGGGGACGGTCGTGATTCCGACACCGCTTTCGTCCGCGAGGTAGGGAGGAGGAGGAAGAGGAGGAAGAAGAGGCGGAGGAGTAGGAGGATGAGGAGGAACAGGGGGAGAGGGAAAACATGAGGACGATGAGGAGCAAGTTTCTTGGGGCCCCTTTGGCCCTCCTGGGGGATTCCTGGGACTCTCGTGAGTGCTCTCTCGTGTGCCCCTTGGTGTCCTCATGGGGCCTCTTGGGGCCTCTTGGGTTGTCTTGTGGAGGCGATTGGCCCGTTTGACGCCTTCGGAGGCTGTCTTGAGGGCCTCTCTGTACGGTCTTGGTGCCCTCTCGGAGCGTGTTGAGGCTGCCTTGGGGCCCTTTCGGGAGCCTCTCGGGATTTTGGGGTCCTCTTGGGCCGAATCGGGGCCTTCTTCGGGGGCCTCATGGGCTGTCTTGGAGCTATCTTGGAGACCCCTTGGGCCGTCTTGGGCGCTCGGGAACCTGAATCGGCGAGAATGTCAACATATTTCGAATGATTTTGGCGTCCTTGGGCTCTCCTGGTACACTCTCTTGGCGTTTTTGGGGCCTCTCGGGCCGTCTTGAGGGCGTCTCCGGAGCGTCTTGAGTCGTCTTGCGCCGCCTGGAGCCGTTTTGGTGTCGTGGTTGTCTGAGAATCCGTCCTGGAGGCTGTACTGGCCGTGTAGAGGCCGAGAAGATAGCTAGAAATCAATTTCCACGTGTGGGTGCTGGGGGGAGGGTGGGGGCCCGAGAACAAAAACAACCATCAAAAGCCTGCAAGACAACAGGCGAGCGTTCTATCACGCCCACTCCGTGCCGGCACGGTGGCGGATATTGCACCCCGTAGACTGCACAGATGTGCTGCTCCACAGAGACTGCACAACCTCGATTGCAAAGACCGCGCGGTTTGGGGTCCACGCTAGCTAGCACTACAGTCCACCCGCATAGTAAGGATGGACAACCTTCCCAAGGGTACCCTTTGCATCCTTGCCTCCTCGGCCCATCCTTCGCCGCTTTCGCTGGCCGCGCCTTGCTCGTCAAGCTTCGAAATGGGCGTCCAAGGCCCTTGCATCAGCATCGCGCATCCTTGCTACACTGGTTCACTGTGCCCCACAGAGCCTGCACAACATCGACTGCAAGAGCCGCACTGCCTGGGGTCCGCGCTGGCTGGCGCTGTGCTTTTGACATGTCTACACCTCTGTTGGACGTCCCGGTGGCGTCCTGGCCACGGCGGGCTCCCGCGCCAGCGCGGCGGCGACCCCCGCTGCGTGCGCTCGGGTTTGAACGCCCCCAGTGGCCTGGCGTTAAGTCGGGCACGTCCCTCTACAGGAGGAATATTCAAAATTTGTGAGAGAGTAGTCTGGGGGCGATGTTTTGTTTTGTTTTGTTCCCTACTATGTTTGAGAATATTTGAGTTTGTTCCCTACCTAGGCTCTGCCTAGAAGGGTTCTTCCTGTCTTGGCTTAAAGGGGCCGGGCAGTGCAACTCGCCCCGGGCGGTTCCCCCAGGATCCGCCCCGCGGTTCCCCCAGTTACCTCAGCTTAGCGTTGCTTATCTCATCTTGGCGACTCGTTTCATTTTAGCTTAGCTTAGCTTCATCTTAGTTCAGGTTTATCTTAACTTAGCTTACCTTCATCTTAGCTTCGCTGAGCTTTAGCATAGCAGAGCACAGCATAGCATTGCATAGCGTAGCACAGCATAGCGCAGCACAGCATATCATAGCATAGCCCAGCATGGCATAGCGCAGCATAGCATAGCATAGCATAGCATAGCGCAGCACAGCATAGCACAGCGCAACATAGCATAGCATAGCATAGCTTAGCATCGCATAGCATAGCATAGCTTAGCACAGCACAGCGCAGCATGACATAGCATAGCACAACATAGCATAGCATAGCATAGCGTATCATAGTATAGCGCAGCACAGCATATCATAGCAAAGCATAGCATAGCGCAGCATAGCATGGCATAGCGTAGCGTAGCATAGCATAGCAACTAATGCTGCTTTCCTAGGGGCTCCAACTTCTAGGTAGGGTCGCACTGGGGTAATTATGTTGTGATTTGTTCGATAGTTACGCGGTCCCCGGAAGTCTCGACCCATTCTCCGGGACCGGTTTTTCGTCCTCAATCGTTGTTTGACGGTCCTGGGACCCGGCGAGAGCCCCCCGAGGCCGAAAACAGCGAAAAACCTCCGTCTTCATTTTTTCCATACGTTGGATCTCTGGGCCCCATAGATACGGTGGGGGCATTGGTTGAGGAATGCGCCCAGGACGCCGCAGACCCTGGGAGGATTCCTCACCTGATGAGGTCGGCAGCCGTATGCATTGCCAATCCCCGATGGGTGTCCCACCAGCTCCCAGACACCGCGCTGCTCCCGAGGGGAGGAGGAGGAGGAGGAGGAGGAGGAGGAGGAGGAGGAGGAGGAGGAAGAGGAGGAGGAGAAGGAGGAGAAGAAAAATATTGATTCCTGATCCAATGGTCCCGAGCTGGGCCCAGAGTTCATCTGCATGCGCGGGCCCTTCTGGGCCCTTGACGAGTAAACTGTGCCCTCGCCGTAACGTCGGGGAACCGGCGACGACATCGACACCAGCACTCGGCCGCGAGCGCCCCGCGGTCAGTTCCCGCGCGCGGCCGCCCTCGTCTCCACGCGGTGTGCCGCGCCGGGCTGCCCACGCAGGCCGCGGGTGCTCGTGGCCGCACGTGCCTTCGGGCGCTGCACCGACCCAGTGCAAGCAGAGCTTGCCTCTTGCTGGCGAGCCTGTGAGGCTCCCAGACGTGATCGCATCGTTAAAAAACAAGCAGGGCGGGAGGTTTTGGGCCGTTTTCGGCCTCGGGGGGCCCTCGCCGGGCCTCGGGAGCGTCAAGAAACGACTCGGGACGACAAACCGGCCCCGGGAAAAGGGTCAAGACTTCAGGGACCTCGTTGTGAAAAAATCGGGACGACGCATGTCTGGGTTGAGAAGACCTCGATTGCGATGGTGGCGCACATCGGTGCTCGAGGCAGAGAGGGAGGCGTACTTGCTACGGAGAAAATCTCGCTTTGAAAGCCCGCGCCTCGCAGGGGGAACAGACAATGGCAGAAGCGTAAAAGCTCGGAGGTCCGCGCGGACTTCTCGGACCCGCGCTGGAGCCCCCTCCCTGGCTCGCGGAGCGCGGCGGCGGCGGAGGCGACGCAAGGGGGCTCCAACGCCGATCCAAGAAGTCCGCGTGGGCCTCCTTGTTCGTACATTTACCCATACGACCACCCTTCGGGTGATAAGGAGGTTCGAGGGGGAGGGAGGAACCAACGTCTCACTCGATGGGTCTCACTATCGATATCACTATCGATCTCACTATCGGTCTCGCTCGATCGATCTCACTCGATCGATCTCACAATCGATCTCACTCGATCTATTTCATTCGATCGATCTCGTAAACGATCTGACTATCGATTTCACAATCGATCTCACTATCGATCTCACTATCGATCTCACAATCGATCTCACATTCGGTCGCACTATCGATCCCACTACCGATATCACAATCGATCTCACAATCAACGTCATCATCATCAACATCAACATCAACATCATCGTCATCATCGTCATCAACAACATCATCATCATCATCAGCAACATCATCATGTTCATCGGGGCACCATCCCTGTCATCATCACCTCATCACCATCATCAACATCACCATCCCCATCATCATCATCATCATCATCATCAGGATACCACCATCGTCACCATCATCATTATCATCATCATCCTCATTAACAACGTCATCATCATCGGGACACCATCATCATCATCATCATCGGAACACCACCATCATCATCATCATCATCATCATCATCATCATCATCTCATCATCATCATGAACAGCATCATCAACATCATCATCGGGACACCCTCATCATCATCAGCTGTACCATCATCATCAACATCATCATCATCGGGACACCATCATCGTCACCATCATCACCATCATCATCGTCGGACACCATCATCACCAATATCAGCATCATCATCAGCATCATCCGGCCACCATCATCAAAATCATCATCATCACCTCATCATCATCCTCATCATCAATATCATCATCACCGGGACACCATCATCGTCATCATCATTACCGGGACACCATCATCATCACCATCATCATCAATTGCATCATCATCAAGCTCTTCCTCATCATCATCATCATCATCATCATTATCATCATCATCACCGGGGCACCCTCATCATCATCTTCATCATCATCATACCATCATCTCCTCATTATCAACATCATCAGGATCATCAACGTCATCAGCATCATCATCGGGACAGCATCATTATCAGCAACATTATCGTCATCAACATCATCATCATCATCAACATCATCAACATCATCATCATCATTGTGTCACCATCATCACCACCACCATCACCATCATTATCATCATCAACATCGTCAGCAGATCAGCATCATCGGACACCATCATCATCACCACCAGCACCATCACCATCACCATCACCATCACCATCATCATCATCATCATCATCATCGGGACACCGATTGGTCACCGGCGGGACACCGCGGGCCACCGGACGCCGGTCCAGAATCATTTGGTCCGGCCGCGCCTCAGCCGGAGGCGCGACACCGGCGGGACACCGCGGGCCACGGGACGCCGGTCCGGAATCATTGGGTCTGGCCGCGCCTCAGTTACAGGAAACTTTCTTCTCGCCCGCCCACGCAACTTCGCCTCGCCCGCACGCACGGCACGCACGAACACGAAACCGAAATCGATTTCCCGGTAGGGGGGCTCTCGTTCCACTTCGATCTCACCCCCTCACCTCCGATGTCATTGCTTGCTCCCCGGAACAGGGGGGGTGGCATCCCTGAGATCCTGGAGTGTTTATTTTTTGCGACGAACGGCTGCGTTGCCTTGCTTCGGGCCCCCATACCCTCACGGATCGATCTGGCTCGAACATGTTGCAAAGAGATGAGGCCTTTTGTAGAGTCGAGTTCGATTAGTAGGTCGACCCTGCCCAAACAAGGGTACCCTTGTGTCCTGTGGTTCGCGACCCATGCCAAACAGGGGAGGGTGCCCAATGTCAATCCAAGATCCGCGCGGATCTCGGACAGTTTATTTATGAAGTTTTCTCGCCTCCAGTGGATAACGTAGCCGATTGTGTTGAAGGAGCGGCGAGTTGGCATGTTTTGTTGTTCATCCTCGCGTTCCTCGCGATACTCGTCCTCCTCTTCCCCTTCGCCTCGGCCGCAAGCTCCCCGCACACGGATCCGGCAAGGCCTTAAATCATTGCTCTTTGCGCGGGACGTTGTATGTTGAAAGATGTCTGGGGTTTGTTTGATGATACGGTCCCGCCTGTGCATACCCCCATATTCGAGGAGGAGAAGGAGAAGGATTTGGTCTCATCGGTAGCCGTGTGGAGCTCAAGGGTTCCCATGTGCTTTCGTTAGTCACTAACGCAGCCTGTCCGCAGAAGGTATCTATACACCACGGTGCCTGGCTCCTCCTCCTCCTCCTCCTCCTCCTCCCTCCTCCTCCCTCCTCCTCCCTCCTCCTCCCTCTTGCTCCCTCCTCCTCCCTCCTCCTCCCTCCTCCTCCCTCCTCCTCCCTCCTCGCTAGGGTCTTGCTGGGCCCTGGAATGGTACATAGACCCTCCCGGCCACGGCAACAGGGCGTGCACACCGCGCCACGGCCCACGATGGCCCTTGACAGGCATGCCACCTCCTCCTCCTCCTCCTCCTCCTCCTCCTCCTCCTCCTCAGTGTTGGTGTACACGTGCCTTCTGCGTGGTCTTCTCGCGCGACTGGCATGGCCGCGCTCAAGCTCATGCTCCTGCTGCTGGTGGCGCCCCCCCTCGTCGCGCAGGCCGCCTCCCTGCGGTCGACCACGAGGGTGGCCGCGAATCCGGTGCGCAAGGTGGTCTCGATGCTGCAGTCGATGCAGAAAAAGGTGGAGGCCGAGGGCGAGAAGGATCCGGGGCGCCAAAACTATACAGGCACACCGATCGTGGCCGGGCCGATCCTGGGCTGCCGATCAGTGTGTACTCTTTCCTGGCCAAGGCACGAGGGCGTATATACACCGATCCCAGGTCGATCATGGGCCTGGCCAGGGTCGGCGTGAGTACATAGTTGGCCCCCTCAAGGAGGAAGAGCTGTACAAGAAATTCTCATGCTATTGTAAGACTGGGGTCGCAGATCTCTCTGCAAGCATCTCCGGCGCGGGCACCAAAGGCACCCAGCTTGGCTCCGATATTAAAGCAGCACAAGAAGAGCTCGTCCAGGTGAAGCAGGGTCTGAAGGACGCTCAGACAGAGCGCGCTGAGGCCAAGACTGCAGTCGCCACTGCGTCCTCGATCCGAGAGAAAGAGGCCGCGGACTTCTCGGCCACAAAGGCAGAGCTCGAGAGTTACATCTCCGCGATCAAGCAGGCAGTCGCCGCGCTGACGAAGGGAATGGCCGGCGGTTTTCTTCAGACTACCTCGGCGAGCTTGCTGCGCAAGATCGTCCTGACCAAGGGCGACTCCATCCTGGACGACGACCGCGAGGCGCTCCTCTCGTTCCTGTCTGGGAAGCACTCTTCTTCGTACGTGCCCCAAAGCGGGGAAGTGACCGGGATTCTGAAGCAGATGGGCGACAGTTTCTCGAAGAGCCTTGCAGACGCTTCTGACACGGAGGCCAACGCAGTCAAGGAGTTTGAGGCGTTGGTTGCCGCAAAGACCAAGGAGATCGACACGCTGACACAGTCCGTTGAGGTCAAGACCTCGAAGAGTGGGGCGCTTGGCATGTCCATCGTCCAGATGCAGGGCGACTTGAGCAGCTCGGAAACAGCGCTGATCGAGGATCAGAAACTCCTTGCAGAATTGGAGTCGGGGTGCTCTACGAAGGACAAGGAGTACGAGGAACGCGTTAAGACGCGCACCGACGAGCTCGCCGCCCTCACTGAGACCATCAAGATTCTCAACGACGACGACGCGCTCGAGCTCTTCAATCCCAAGGGATTCGCCCTACACCGCCGCTGACACCCCGGGATGGATTCGCTGCTTGGAGGGACCCGGGTGGGTTAACTGCTGGAGCTTCCCGGGGTAATCTTGGCGATTGCCTGACAGTGCTACGTCACGGAGTGGTGGCAACGATGTTGTTTGCGATGATGATGCCAATGGTGTTGGTGATAAAGTTGATGAGGAAGTGCCCGCACACAACATTCAGATGAGGGCGACGGCGTTGACGATGACAGTGTTGACGGCGGCCGCGATGATGACGATGACGGTGATGATGATGGTGATGCCGAGACGTTGACGATGGAGGTGACGATTGTGCTGAGGATGCTGGTGCTGAACACGGTGGTGACGATCTTGATAATGATAAGGACCGGATAAGGATGATGATGCTGATGACGATGACGATGTTGATGCTCAGCATTATGATGACGACGATGCTGATTATACTGATGATTATGCTGATGATGGTGATGAATATGATGAGGCTGATGATGATGATGATGATGATGATGACCATGGCGATGGTGATGGTGGTTATGATGTTGATGATGCTGCTGCTGATGATGGTGATGATGAGTATGATCGGTATGCTGATGCTGATTTTGTTGACGATGCTGTTGATGCTGACGATGCTGATGCTTATTATGCTGATGATGCTGATGATAAGTATGATGGTGCTGGTGATGTTGCTGCCGATGACGATGGCGATGTTGATGCGGATGATGATGATTATGATGCTTATGCCGATGATAATGATGATGATGATGTTGATGTTGATGTTGATGCTGATGATGATGATGATGATGATGCTGATGATGATGATACTGATGATGATGATGATGATGATGATGATACTGATGATGAGTATGCTTATGGTGCTGATGCTGATGTTGTTGTTGATGATGACGGTGATGACGATGCTGCTGCTGCTGCTGCTGATGATGATGATGATGATGATGATGATGATGCTGATGATGATGATGATGATGATGATGTTGGCGATGGTGCTGATGATGATACTGATGCTTGTGATGATGACGAGGCGGAGGGAAGTGCACACACGCCTGCTTATTGTCTGAAACCCAGACCTGTTTTCATTGATCTCTGTTGGGCTTTTGTACGTGCTAGAACCTATATCTGCTGAACGTGGTTCAGGACCAATGGTTTTGGAGGGGTTTCAACGCGCGCGCGCAGACGCGCGAATGTGGCTCGCATGGTACTATTTGGCAGAGTTGGCGGGCGCGCGCGCGCGCGATGGTGGTTGACCGTTTTCGACATGCGCGCGCGCAAGTGGCCCTCATGGGACACCTAACTGCTTCAATCCCCCTTGGCTGCCATCTTGCAGGGCACATGCATGTACACCCGCTGTTTGATGGGAGGATCTGATCGGGTGTGCCCGGTAGTCACCACAGTCGCAGTCCGTCAACTGTCAACCTCGCCGATGCTGGCCGGGGTGATCCTGAACCCAGGATCGGTGTGCTTCTCTGCCTCCCTGGCCTGGTGCGGACGGCGTGCGCACCGATCCCAGGTTCAGGATGGGTCCGACCAGGACTTGTGGGATGGACCCTGGGCGTCTCCCGACGCGGGGACGGCGGAGAAGACTCTCCCAGCGCCCGGCGCGAGCTTGGTGCAGGTCGCTCGGGGGCTTTGAGACGGGGGTCCGCGCAAGCGGGGGTCCGTCAGAGCGCCAGCCATTGCAGGATCCTGCAGAGCCAGGGGTGCACTGACCCGGGCTTGGGTGCAGGATCTTGCAGGATCCTGCAGGATCCTGCAAGGCCTGACTGACCCGGGTGTTTTGCCTGACCTGGTCGGTGGCCGCGTGCGAACCCTACCCCCGCCCCCCACGATTTCTAAATGTGGGGCGGGGGAGTCACATCGTTCGGGAGCTCCCGAACGGAGTGAACCCCCGGCCCCCTTAGAAATCGCTGTGGGCGGGGGTAACGTTCACGTGTGGCCACCTGCCTGGGTCAGGGGTCCCCGATGAGGTCGGTGTCACGTCCGCCAGCCAGCGCGCGCGCGCCGTGGCCCTGGTGCAGCAGGCTCAGGCGAAGAGCGGGGCGGACCACGCCCGCCTCGGCTTCCTGGTGTTGGCGCTTCGCGGCCAGAAGGTCGTCGTGGGCGAAGCAAGCATCGAGAACAAAAGAACCCCTGACCCTGATAACACAGGGAAGACGTGGCCTCATTGAGGTCCCCGTCTCTCCATTAGGGACATTACATCTGGGCGGTTTGGTTCGAAAGACCTCCTATCCCTAATGCTTTTGGCCCTCCTAACTGAGGTCCCCTCCCAGGATCAGGGGTCCTGAGTATTTTGGTTGCTCAGAAACATATCCGTATCCTCAGCCTCGAGGGCCCCGTCCCTGGGGCCGCGACCCCGGGATGTGGGGCGCTGTTTCGCAGATGCCCCCCCGCGCGTAGCGTATCCGTGCGACCGCGCACCCGCGGGATCGCTCCCAAGAGTCCAGACCACGAGGGCGAGGATCTGTTTACGTGTTCGCTGCCCGTGAGGTCGGGTTCGAGAGGGTCATCAAGATGATCGACGAGATGGTCATCCGCAGGGGGCCTTTGCACACCACCGTGCCTGGCCAGGGCCATCCTGGGCCCGAGGACGGCATGCAGACCCTCGCGGCCTCGGCCAGGAGGGCGTATGTACCATGCCATGGCCTAGGGTGAAGGCGGGCGTGTCCCTCCACAGGGGAATATTCACAAACAGGCAAAACATAGTATGGGGACGATGTTTTATCTATTCTTGATTTTTTCATCCAAAATCCGCCTGTAAGGGGACATGCCCGACCTAAGCCTAGGGTGTCCCTGGCCAGGCATGGTTCGGCGGCGAAATCCGAACACCCGACCCTCGCCGATCCACGGTTCAGGCAACTCGATGGGCGGCGGGACTGGGGTTCGGAATTCGGCGATGACGTGGCGGAATGCGAACCCTACCCCCGCCTCTCATCGATTCAAGAGAATCGATGGTTGGTGGGGGTGGGTTCGGACTTCCGCCACATAATGGTGGTGTTGTCTGCGCAGGTCACGCTGCTCAAGAAGGAGCAGACAGATGACGCGCAGAAGAAAGAGTACTGCGGCGCGCAGTTCGATTCCACAGACGACAAGAAGAAGTCGCTGACGCGCGAGGTGTCGGACCTGGCGACCGCCATCGCGAGCGCGGAGGAGAGCATCAGCACCGCTGCGGAGGACATCTCAGCGCTGGAGGCTGGCATTGCGGCGCTGGACAAGAGCGTCGCAGAGGCGACGGCGTTGCGGAAGGGCGAGCACGAGGAGTACAAGGCGCTGATGGCTGCAGACGGGGCCGCGAAGGAGTTGCTCTTGTTCGCCAAGAATAGGCTCAACCAGTTTTACAATCAGTTGTGCTGTCGCGCGTATCCGCCCCCGCGCTGGGAACTAATGGAGGGGCCACAGGGCTTGTGGGCTTTGGGGGGAGGATCCCTGGGGCTCTCCAGCAGCAGGGCCCTCTCCGATTCGATCGATCCGATTTGGTACGGATTTTGCTCGGCTCGATCCGGTTCGATTGTTTGTTTTGTGGGAGATCCGATACGGCCAGATGTTGGCACGGGGTAGTTGTGTAGCTTGGTTCCGCCGATCCGATGCGATTTCGATTGTGCCGAGGCACCCCGATCCGACACAAGCTCCGATTCGAAACAACTTACGGATTCGATGCCGAGTGCTTTTGCTGGCCCGCGTGTCGCCAGGAGGGCGAAAAGCGCCAGGGGGGGCGTGCAGCAGCAGTGGGATCCATGTTGGGCTCGATGCGCCAAATGGTGCCTACGTCGTCACTGTTCCGCAGGACGTGGAGCTGACCGAACAGGCCAGGTGGGGCCGACGCGCACCAGCCGCCACAGCGCGGTCGCGGACCCCAAGCTCTACAACCCGCCGGCAAAGGTCGAGCTGTCCGCCCAGGGCGCCATCGAGCGTGACATGACCAGCGCGGCGGCGCTGGTTCAGCTGTCCGAGCACTCGCACCGCACCGTCGCTGCCGCACCGCCGCCGGAGACCTGGAGCGCATACGCGAAGAAGACGGAAGAGAGCGGCGGCGTCATTGCCATGCTCGATTTGCTGGTCAAAGATCTCGACCGCGAGATGACCGAGGCCGAGACGGAGGAGAAGGACTCGCAGGCGGACTACGACAAGACAATCGCGGACGCGAAGGACAAGCGGATGACGGACTCCAAGGCGCTCACGTCGAAGGCCGCCGCGAAGGCCGACTTGGAGAGCGACTTGCAGGCGGCCAAGGACGACAAGGCCAGCACCGCCAAGGAGCTGATGGTGACGGACAAGTACCTCTCCCAACTCCATGCCGAGTGCGACTGGCTGATCCAGTACTACGATGCAAGAGAGCAGGCGCGCAGTGGGGAGATCGACGCGCTTGGCAAGGCCAAGGCCGTGCTGAGCGGCGCCGACTACTCGCTGCTATGAGTGGGCCGCCGCTTCAGTAGCTTGCACCACGGTGATGGGCGCTGTGCCGTCGAGGGAGATGAGGAGGGGCAGGGTAGGGGGAGGGAGCGGGTGAGAGGGCAGGGTGAAGGAGGGGGAGGAAGACGAGGAGAACACATGAGAGCATGGAGAGGAGTTCAGAGGGGGGGGAAGAAGGGGGAGTGCATGGCTGGGGGATGGGCTCTGCGCTTGTCGTCAGTCGTGTCTCTTGTCTAGTGGCCCTCGGCCCATTCTGAGTGGAGATTTGCATGAAGCTTTCAAAAGGAATTCCCAAAGTAGTGCTTGCACTCGGGGGATTCTTACTTGTGCTCGAGGGAACTGGTCCTGGCCGCCGGTCTGGTGGCTATGTGGTTGCCGTCGCCGCCCTGTTGCCGCCTCGTCGCCGCCCGTCGTCTGGGCCTGGGCGTCGGTCTGGCGGCGATGTGCCCGCCGTCGCCGCGTCGCCGCTTTGCATTGCCGTGTTTTCCTTTGGCGTTGCAATCCCACTGTGTCGCATCGCGTCGCTTTGCTCTGCATTGCATTGCATTGCTTCGCGTTGCTTTGCGTTGCTTCGGATTGATGTGTGTCTTTTTCTGTGCGTTCCTTTGCACTGTTTCGCTGTGTATTGTTTCGTGATGCGTAACGTTAGGTTATGTTGCTGTGCCCTGCCTTGCGCTGCTTCGCATGTTGATGCCTTGCAACCGCATTGCTTTGCATTCATTTGCAGCGTTTCGCATTGCAATCGCATTGCAAATATTCGCTTTGGAATGCTCAACGATGCTTCACATAGCTTAACATTGCAATCGCAATGCGCTGCGCTGCTTTGCATATATTGCACCGCGGTCGATTGCACCACATCGATTGCACCACATCGATTGCACCACATATGTCGCGCAACATACATTGCACCACGCGGATTGCAGCACGCCGCGTGCACCACATTTCTTGCGCACCGAATAGATTGCACCACATGTACGTACTATATATATGTACACGCACATCTATTGTACCACATCTACTGCAAACCACATATTATACAATATATATTTCGCAACATATCCAGCTGCCTGCGGCCAGCCCCGCCACCGTGCCTGTTCTACAGCGCTACGGCAAGGAGACTGAGTGCAGGAACAGCGCATTCCCTAAGAGTGGTCAGATAAGGACGGGTCGTGAATTCGAGGTAAGAAGGAGGTACAGTTCACACCCCGTGAACGTTCAGCGAATGGTCTGAATTGGGGACGGTGGTGATTCCGACACCGCTTTCGTCCGCGAGGTAGGGAGGAGGAGGAAGAGGAGGAAGAAGAGGCGGAGGAGTAGGAGGATGCGGAGGAACAGGGGGAGAGGGAAAACATGAGGACGATGAGGAGCAAGTTTCTTGGGGCCCCTTTGGCCCTCCTGGGGGATTCCTGGGACTCTCGTGAGTGCTCTCTCGGGGGCCCCTTGGTGTCCTCATGGGGCCTCTTGGGGCCTCTCGGGTTGTCTTGTGGAGGCGATTGGCCCGTTTGACGCCTTCGGAGGCTGTCTTGAGGGCCTCTCTGTACGGTCTTGGTGCCCTCTCGGAGCGTGCTGAGGCTGCCTTGGGGCCCTTTCGGGAGCCTCTCGGGATTTTGGGGTCCTCTTGGGCCGAATCGGGGCCTTCTTCGGGGGCCTCATGGGCTGTCTTGGAGCTATTTTGGAGACCCCTTGGGCCGTCTTGGGCGTTCGGGAACCTGAATCGGCGAGAATGTCAACATATTTCGAATGATTTTGGCGTCCTTGGGCTCTTCTGGTACACTCTCTTGGCGTTTTTGGGGCCTCTCGGGCCGTCTTGAGGGCGTCTTCGGAGCGTCTTGAGTCGTCTTGCGCCGCCTGGAGCCGTTTTGGTGTCGTGGCTGTCTGAGAATCCGTCCTGGAGGCTGTACTGGCCGTGTAGAGGCCGAGAAGATAACTAGAAATCAATTTCCACGTGTGGGTGCTGGGGGGAGGGGGTGGGGGCCGGAGAAAAAAAAACATCAAAAGCCTGCAAGACAACAGGCGAGCGTTCTATCACTCCCACTCCGTGCTGGCACGGTTGCGGATATTGCACCCCGTAGACTTCACAGATGTGCTGCTCCACAGAGACTGCACAACCTCGATTGCAAAGACCGCGCTGTTTGGGGTCCACGCTAGCTAGCACTACAGTCCACCCGCATAGTAAGGATGGACAACCTTCCCAAGGGTACCCTTTGCATCCTTGCCTCCTCGGCCCATCCTTCGCCGCTTTCGCTGGCCGCGCCTTGCTCGTCAAGCTTCGAAATGGGCGTCCAAGGCCCTTGCATCCGCATCGCGCATCCTTGCTACACTGGTTCACTGTGCCCCACAGAGCCTGCACAACATCGACTGCAAGAGCCGCACTGCCTGGGGTCCGCGCTGGCTGGCGCTGTGCTTTTGACATGTCTACACCTCTGTTGGACGTCCCGGTGGCGTCCTGGCCACGGCGGGCTCCCGCGCCAGCGCGGCGGCGACCCCCGCTGCGTGCGCTCGGGTTTGAACGCCCCCAGTGGCCTGGCGTTAAGTCGGGCACGTCCCTCTACAGGAGGAATATTCAAAATTTGTGAGAGAGTAGTCTGGGGGCGATGTTTTGTTTTGTTTTGTTCCCTACTATGTTTGAGAATGTTTGAGTTTGTTCCCTACCTAGGCTCTGCCTAGAAGGGTTCTTCCTGTCTTGGCTTAAAGGGGCCGGGCAGTGCAACTCGCCCCGGGCGGTTCCCCCAGGATCCGCCCCGCGGTTCACCCAGTTACCTCAGCTTAGCGTTGCTTATCTCATCTTAGCTTAGCTCATTTCATTTTAGCTTAGCTTAGCTTCATCTTAGCTCAGGTTTATCTTAACTTAGCGTACCTTCATCTTAGCTTCGCTGAGCTTTAGCATAGCAGAGCACAGCATAGCATTGCATAGCGTAGCACAGCATAGCGCAGCACAGCCTATCATAGCATAGCCCAGCATTGCATAGCGCAGCATAGCATAGCATAGCATAGCATAGCATAGCGCAGCACAGCATAGCACAGCGCAGCATAGCATAGCATAGCATAGCATAGCTTAGCATCGCATAGCACATCATAGCTTAGCACAGCACAGCGCAGCATGACATAGCATAGCATAGCATAGCATAGCATAACATATCATATCATAACATAGCATATCATAGCATAGCGCAGCACTGCATATCATAGCATAGCATAGCATAGCATAGCGCAGCATAGCATGGCATAGCGTAGCATAGCATAGCATAGCATAGCAACTAATGCTGCTTTCCTAGGGGCTCCAACTTCTAGGTAGGGTCGCACTGGGGTAATTATGTTGTGATTTGTTCGATAGTTTCGCGGTCCCCGGAAGTCTCGACCCATTCCCCGGGACCGGTTTTTCGTCCTCAATCGTTGTTTGACGGTCCTGGGGCCCGGCGAGAGCCCCCCGAGGCCGAAAACAGCGAAAAACTTTCGTCTTCATGTTTTCCATACGTTGGATCTCTGGGCCCCATAGATACGGTGGGGGCATTGGTTGAGGAATGCGCCCAGGACGCTGCGGACCCTGGGAGGATTCCTTACCTGATGAGGTCGGCAGCCGTATGCATTGCCAATCCCCGATGGGTGTCCCACCAGCTCCCAGACCCTGCATTCCTGATCCAATGGTTCCGAGCTGGGCCCAGAGTTCATCTGCATGCGCGGGCCCTTCTGGGCCCCTGAAGAGTAACATGTGCCCTCGCCGTCGTCGGGGAACCGGCGACGACATCGATACCAGCATTCGGCCGCGAGCTCCCCGCGGTAAGTTCCCGCGCGCGGCCGCCCTCGTCGCCACGCGGTGTGCCGCGCCGGGCTGCCCACGCAGGCCGCGGGTGCTCGTGGCCGCAGGTGCCTTCGGGCGCTGCACCGACCCAGTGCAAGCAGAGCTTGCCTCTTGCGGGCGAGCCCGTGAGGCTCCCAGACGTGATCGCATCGTTAAAAAACAAGCAGGGCGGGAGGTTTTGGGCTGTTTTCGGCCTCGGGGGGCCCTCGCCGGGCCTCGGGAGCGTCAAGAAACGACTCGGGACGAAAAACCAGCCCCAGGAAAAGGGTCGGGACTTTAGGGACCTCGTTCTGAAAAAATCGGGACGACGCATGTCTGGGTTGAGAAGACCTCGATTGCGATAGTGGCGCGCATCGGTGCTCGAGGCAGAGAGGGAGGCGTACTTGCTACGGAGAAAAGCTCGGAGGTCCGCGCGGACTTCTCGGACCGGCGCTGGAGCCCCCTCCCTGGCTCGCGGAGTGCGGCGGCGGCGGAGGCGACGCCAGGGGGCTCCAACGCCGATCCAAGAAGTCCGCGTGGGCCTCCTTGTTCGTATATTTTCCTATACGGCCACCCTTCGTGTGATAAGGAGGTCCGAGGGGGGGGAGGAACCAACGTCTCACTCGATCGGTCTCACTATCGATCTCACTATCAGTCTCGCTCGATCGATCTCACTCGATCGATCTCACAATCGATCTCACTCGATCTACTTCATTCGATCGATCTCACAATCGATCTGACTATCGATCTCACAATCGATCTCACGATCGATCTCACTATCGATCTCACAATCGATCTCACATTCGGTCTCACGATCGATGACACTATCGATACCACAATCGATCTCACAATCAACGTCATCATCATCATCATCACCAACATCATCAACATCATCGTCATCATCGTCATCAACATCATCATCATCATGTTCATCGGGACACCGTCCCTATCATCACCACCTCATCGCCATCATCATGAACATCATCAGTACCATCATCATCATCATCATCATCATCATCATCATCATCATCATCGCCATCATCATCATCACCATCATCATCATCATCGGGGCACCACCATCGTCACCATCATCATCATCATCATTATCATCATCATCATCATCGGGACACCATCGTCATCATCGGAACACCACCATAAGCATCATCATCATCTCATCACCATCATAAAAAACATCATCAACATCATCACCGGGACACCATCATCATCATTGTCATCATCATCATCATCATCATCAGCAATATCATCATCAACATCATCATCATCATCGGGACACGATCATCATCGTCACCATCACCATCATCACCATCATCATCGTCATCGGGACACCATCATCATCATCAACATCAGCATCATCATCAACATCATCCTGCCACCATCATCGAACTCATCATCTTCATCATCACCTCATCATCATCCTCATCACCAACATCATCATCATCGGGTCTTCATCATCGTCATCATCATCATCGGGACACCATCATCATCACGATCATCATAATCAACAGCATCATCATCATCATCATCAAACTCATCATCACCATCGGGGCACCATCATCATCATCTCCATCATCATCATATCAGCAATTCCTCATCATCAACATCATCATGATCATCAACGTCATCATCATCATCATCATCGGGACACCTTCATCATCATCAGCAGCAACATCATTGACACCATCATCATCACCTTCATCACCATCATCATCATCAACGTCGTTATCAGCATCATCGGGACACCATCATCACCACCAGCACCATCATCATCAGCATCAACATCATCGACATCATCATCATCATCATCACCACCATAATAATCATCATCATCGTCATCATCATCATCATCATCATCATCACCAGCACCATCATCATCATCATCATCATCATCATCATCATCATCATCATCATCATCATCACCAGCACCATCATCATCTTCATCATCATCATCGGGACACCGATTGGTCACCGGCGGGACACCGCGGGCCACCGGGCGCCGTTCCGGAATCATTTGGTCCGGCCTCGCCTCAGCCGGAGGCGCGGCACCGGCGGGACACCGCGGGCCACCGGACACCGGTCCGAATTCATTTGGCCCAGCCGCGCCTCAGCTACAGGAGACTTTCTTCTCGCCCGCCCACGCAGCTTCGCCTCGCCCGCACGCACGGCACGCACGAACACGAAACCGAAATCGATTTCCCGGTAGAGGTGCTCTCCGTTCCACTTCGATCTCACCCCCTCACCTCCGATGTCATGCTCCCCTGAACAGAGGGGGGGTCAGCCCTGAGTTCCTGGAGTGATTATTATCCGACGAACGGCTGCGTTGTCTTGCTTCGGGCCCCCATACCCTCACGGATCGATCCAGCTCGAACATGTTGCAAAGATATGAGGCCTTTTGTAGAGTCGAGTTTGATTAGTAGGTCGATCCTGCCCAAACAAGGGTACTGGTGTCCTGTGTTTCGCGACCCATGCCCTCTACGTTCCACTGGCAATGTGGCCATCGGAAGAGTCTCGTGTCCTGTCGCGTGTCCTCTTCAATCCACCCCAGGGCTTGTTTTGCTGGACTTCGGCTGTGTTATGTTTTTCTTGTTGGCAGGGGGTGCAGGAAAACAGGTAGAGCAAAACGAAGAACAAAACGAAACCAAACCTAAAAACAACGCTTAGGTCCAGCCATGCATGATCCACCTTTCGGCCTCCGGAGGCCCTTACTGGGCCTCGGGAGCGTCAACAAAATGATTCAGGACGAAAATCTGGTCCCGGGGAAAGGGTCGGGACTTCCAGGGACCCCGTTCTGAAAAAAACAGGACGTCACATGTGTGGGTCCTGATCTTACTTTGGTCCTCATCACCCGTTTCTAGGCTAGTGCGTTCTCCAAGCTAACAGGGTCCGTTGTGTGGGACGTTTGTTCTTGCAGCCGCTCAGATCCAGACTTGTTTTGTCTCGTAGGTCGGGCAAGACAATGAGTCCGACTGCTCTTTGCTTTGCTCATCAGCATCCTCATTCTGGTCAGTCCGCCCCCGCCCCCTTTGCTGCTCCTGCGTCTCGTGGTGCCGTCCTCTTTCTTATTGTCCCCCTCCACGTGTGCGAGGAGTCGCAGCTCACGAGCAAGATCGAAGAGATCCAGGCCTTGGCGGGAGAGTGGCGCAGAAGGAGGAGGAGGAGGAGGAGGACGACGACGACGACCAGTACAAGGAGCAGAAGGAGCAGGAGGAGCACGAGGAAAGCAAAGATAGCCAGGCCCTGGTGAACACAATCAGCGAGGTTGTCAACGCGATCCTCGCCGCCCTGCGAGTGACGATGCAGGGCGACGCCACCAGTGACGACGACAGACCCGAGCGCGCCATCACCTCTGAACAGGGCCCGGAGGAGGAGGAGCAGGAGTTGGAGGAGGAGGAGGAGGAGGGAAGCATGACCAGAGTGATCCCGATTGGACCCCCTTCGGAGACCCCATCGAAAATCGGAAAGCAGCGGGGAGTAGCACGGCCCCTGCGCAAGGATGGCACGCACCGATCGAGAAGCAGCATGCTTTGCCTGCCACGCGCCAGGACCAGGGCCAGGCCGAGAGGCACCAGCGAGGCTGCAGCACACCCGCCCTGCTCCGAGCCCCGCCCCCGCCCTCCGCAAGCCCCTTCAGGCTTCGGATTCCATTCGGGGATCACCCGTTGAAGTTGGAACGACGCAGAGAAGATTAGCATGGCCCCTGCGCAGGGATGTCACGCACAAATCGAGAAAAGTGTATACGAGTCCCTGCAGGCGTCCCCCTCCCCTGCGACGGGAGGCCCCCCTGGAACGACCCGCAGACCGGGGGCCTTCCGCTCCGGTGAGAGCCCCGCCTCGGACAGGAGTTGGACTCGCACTCTTCCGGCGCGTGACCCGAGACTCGAGGCGGGACGTGCTGTGACTGCCCGGCATACGGCGGGGGCATTGGCGAAGGAATGCGCCCAGGAGGCTGCAGGCCCTGGAGGGATTCCTTGCCCGAGGAGGGCGGCGGTGGCATCCATGGCCAAGCCTCGATGGGAGTTCCACCGGCCTCCAGACCCTGGATTCCTCGTCCAGTGCTTCCTTATCCACTGCCCCGCCGTCTGTGCAGTCAATATCAGTCAATTGTGGCGCCAGCCTGCACTTCTGGGATTATGCACTTCGAGCAGCTCTCGGGCAACTCGGAGCAGAAGGTGTGCTCCGCCCGTGTCCCCTTCTGCACCCGCTCCTTGAACAGCGGACTCCTCCTCCTCCTCCTCCCCCTCCTCCTCCCCCTCCTCCTCCTCCTCCTCCTGCTCCTCCTCCTCCTGCTCCTCCTCCCCTCCTCCCCTCCTCCTCCTCCTCCTCCTCCTCCTCCTCCTCCTCCTCCTCCTCCTCCTCTCAAGCACAGCGGGGGGCCCCGGGCGCGTCGAGTCTTTTGGCTCCAACTCGCTCATGGCCCCTCCAGCACTGTACCTCATCGCGGTGCTTGAGTGGCACCTTGTCGGGTGAAACCTGTCGGCTCCATCCACTTGGTGGCTAAACAGTGCGAATTTCTCTCAGACACGGCCTGGGCTTCAGCTGGTTCCGTCAGTTACAGTTTCGCATTCCCCCACCTCCGCACGGGGGGTGTATGCTACCTGTAGTTGTCGCTGCTGGTGCCATCATTTACAGTGCCGTTTTCCCCCATCACCGCACGGGGGGTGTATGTGTCCCTGTTAGTTGTGGGCGGTGCCTCTGGTGCTATCGCAGTCACTGGCATCTCAAGTATGGGGTAATTTTGGTGCATATCATGGGTACTACTTCTTTTGCCTCACCTTATTGGTTGCATTGCGTCTCTGGTGTGCAAGGGTGCGAGGCGGGTGGCGGAGGCGATGTTCTTTCGAGGATGCCCGATGACCATGTGGTGGTGTATCCCTGGCTCGCAACCTGGGCTGCCAACCTCTGTAGTGGGCCTAATAGAATCAAATTCGCGCCTGTTAAGCAGTCTTCGCTCTGAGTGTGTTTCCTTACCATTGGTGGGCTCGTGGAATGTGTTGCGAGGAACATGAGTCTTTCGGCAATATGGTGAAGTACACGTTCCGTGGTGTCGTGCTTCGCTCGCTCCTTGGCAAGTTTGTGGTTATCTTCGTGTTCCACTACTTCAAGGTCAGGAATCACGCCTTCGAGTCCTTCTGAGTGGGGAGAGAGGTCGTAATTAAAGTTATATGACTCGCTTAGCGATTGCCTCACTCACTCACTCCTCCTCCTCCTCCTCCTCCCCCTCCTACCCCTCCTACCCCTCCCCCTCCCCGCGGACTCCTCCAGCGCACGCCCCGTTTGAACAAGGAGCCGTCCCCCGCCCGCGCGGCTCGGGCATGCCTCCCAACACGTGCTGCCAGCATTAAGTCGGGCTTGTCCCTCTACAGGAGGAATATTCAGAAATAGTCGAAGAATAGTCAGGGCACGATTTTTTTTTTTTTTTTTGTTTTCTATTTTTGCCCATTGGGGGTTATTTTTTGAGTACTCTTGATTTTTCGTCCAAAATCCCCCTGTAGGGGGACAGGCCCGACTTCAATCGAGGCCTGTTTGGAAAAGGCGCGGGCATGCCTCCCAACCCGTGTTGCCAGCATTGCGGCGCTAAGTCTAGGGGAACAAAAAATTTGCATAAACAGAGAATCTCGGAGGTCCGCGCGGATTTCTCGGATCCGCGCTGGAGCCCCCCGTCGGCGCCTCCGGCGCCGCCACTGGCGCGCTCCGCGCCCCAGGGAGGGGGGTCCAGCGCCGATCCGAGAAATCCGTGTGGACTTCCGTGTTTTATGATTATGTCATTCTTCGTTCCCTTAATTGCGGCGCTAAAGCGAGATCAAAGATAGAGCCCAATTTTGAAAAGGCGCCTCCATACCAGCACGTGTTGCCAGCATTGAAGTCGAACGTGCGCGGCGCGCAGGTGAGAGCTCCATTTTGACCCCCCCTTTCTCCGTCGTCCTTGTAGCTGCCGCGAACTTTGAAGTCGAATGTGCGGGACGCTTCGGCGAGAGCGCCATTTTGAAAGCAACATGTTCTCCAGCCACGTGAAAATGGGTGTCGGGATCTCACCGAAGGTGCATTTTGAGTTTTGAAGGAACTAATTTGCTAAACCACATTCGCCAAGAGGACTGGCAGGATTCTCAAGACGCGTGTGCGCGGCGCTAAGGCGACAGCTCCATTCTGAACCTCCCCCCTCCGTCATCCTTGTTGCTGCTGCAAGCTTAGAAGTCGAATGTGCGCGGCGCTCAGGCCAGAGCCCCATGTAGGGAGCAACCTATGCCCCATCCTCGTGAAAAGGGGGTAGAGCTCTCCCCAAAGGTTCACTTGAAGCTTGGAATAATTATCTTGCTAAACCACATGCGCCCAGAGGGCTGGCGGGATTCCCAAGACTTGCGTGCGCGGCGTTAAGGCGAGAGCTCTATTTTGAAAATCAGCCCCCAGGAGGAGGAGGAGGAGGAGGAGGAGGAGCACAGGAGGAGGAGGAGGAGGAGGGAGGAGGAGAAGGAGGAGGGGAGAGGAGGAGGAGGAGGAGAAGGAGGAGGAGGATCAGAAGGAGGAGGGGAAGGAGGAGGAGGAGGAGAAGGAGGAGGAGGAGGATGAGAGCCTCCTTTCCGTGTGTGTGTGAGTGTGTGTGTGTGTGTGTGAGCGTTGCGATTTTTATCATTTCAGGATGAGAAGTGGTGATAGGGTCTCGGGCGGAGCGCCCAGCCCGCCCCGCCGACATGCGGGGCTGGGACAGGGAGGAGGCACTTATGAGGAAAACGAGCGGAGGAGGGGGAGGAGCAGGAGGAGGAGGAGGAGGAGGAGGAGGAGGAGGAGGAGGAGGAGGAGGAGAAGAAGGTGGAGCAGCAGGGCGACGAGGGGGACGAGGGAGAGGAGGCTGAGGAGGACGACGAGTGCAGAGAGAGCGAGTGAGAGACAGAGACAGCTCCAGGCCTGGAGCAAACAGAGCCGCCCGTTGCCGCCGTCCGGGGCCTCCCGGAGTCGCTGGCCGTCTCCCTCCGGGAGAACCGCACCGCGTGGTACCGCGAGTTGCAGCAGCTCGCCCGCATGGAGAAGTGCATCCGGGACCAGCTGAAGGTGGCACAGGACTCCAGGCCTCCCCAGGTGGGGGATCGAGATAGATGGGGTCGACGGCTCGCTCCACATCGCCGATGCATCGGCGATGCGCCCCGTCGCGATGTGGATCCCGGTTTGCTTCACGTCGCCGTCGCCGACGTCGGCGATGCATCGCCGATTCGTCGCCGATTCGTCGCAGATGTATCGTCGATGCTGGCGCGATTCTCTGACCCCATCTACTCGAACCCCATGTGGGAGGCCTCTAAGGACGCCCTTGGCAACGGCGACCCGGTGATCGTCGCCGCGGGGAAGCGCGACCTGCTGGATGCGCTCAGGCAGGGCCGATTTCGATCCGACCCGTACGATCCGATACCGACCTCCGCTGGTCCGATCCAATCCAATTTACCGATGCTCGGCTCCGACAATCCAGTGCTCGCAGGGCGTCGTCGTGCCTCACCTGCCCAGTCATACATGACTCTCCGCGGGCAGGGCTAAGGAGGAGAAGGAGGAGGTGGAGGAGGAGGAGGACGAGGATGAGGAAGAGGAGGAGGAGGAGGAGGAGGAGGAGGAGGAGGGGAAGGAGGAGGAGGAGGAGGAGGAGGAGGAGGAGGAGGAGGAGGAGGAGAGGAGGCTGAGGAGGAGCAGGAGGAGGAAGAGGAGGAGGAGGAGAAACAGGAGGAGGGGAAGGAGGAGGAGGAGAAGGACGAGGAGGATGACGAGGACGAGGACGAGGAGGAGGACGAGGACGAGGAGGAGAAGAGGAGGAGGAGGAGGAAGAGGAGGATACGGCACTGCCAAGGGAAGCGTCGCGCGGTGCACGAACGCCCTCCTGAGGCGCCAAGCTGTTAGCAGCCTGGCTGGCCTGCGGAAAAGCTGGGACCCCACCGAAAGGATCACGGGTACCAGCTGCACAGACAGAAGAAAGCAGTGACAAGGCCGAAGGTGCCGACGCGGGGTGCACTCAGGATGGTGCACCTCTCTCGCGTCGCGGCCTAAGCGAAGGCACGCAGGAAAGCGTCAGCCCAGAGCTCCAAACAGGTATGCGGCATCACCTGGGACAGTGCTATGCGCTATCCTCCAGGCTGTGCCCCCCTCAACGCGAGGGGAGTCCACCGTAGCCACTCCCTGGGAGCAGAGTTGTGCGGCGTCACCTGGGACAGCACAGCTCGTGCTATCCTCCAGGCCGTGCCTCCCACAACACGCAGGAGGACTACCGAAGCCACTCCCTCTAGATTCCTGCCCGTGGACCAGGTGTGCGGCATCACCTGGGACGGCACAGCTCGCGCCATCCGCCAGGCTGTGCCCCCCTCCAGGCGAGGGGAGCCCACCGAAGCCACTCCCTGGTCGCTGGGGCCAAAGGTCACGACGAAGCGAGCACCTGACGTCATCTGAAGCAGTGCCTAGGCATCCTGTCCAAGGCGGCTCAGCACTCGTCGGCGCATCATCGTCCGCCTTACTAGGCTTAGGGCGGCAGAGAATATCCAGCAGGCCTTCAGCGCACAACGCCCATTTGTACGCCATGCCACTGAAGAGGTTGTCGCCGCTTGTGGTCTCCGCCGCCGCACCATGAGCGAGAGCGGTTCTATAGGCCTCGACGTGGGAAGCAGTACCACCGCTGAGTACCTTGAGACCCTCTCGTGCCAATTTGGTGCCATTGAGTGGTGGCCCAGCCTTGAATACGCGCGCCCTCGAGGTCCGACGAGCGGGCGAAGAGCACCATTCCACGGCCGAGCACAAAAGAGACGCCCGCGAGGCCCAGGGACTCAACGAGGGACGGCATCTCGAACAATGTATTGGGGCTCAACCTTGAAGACGCGCCCAGGAGGTCCAGGGAGTGGCCGAGGAACGCCATGCCAAGGCCGCGGGCCAAAACTCGCCCACGCGGCCCAGGAACTGGGCGTGGAGGGGCGCCATCAGGGGGTCCAGGACTCCGTCACGCACTTCACGGGGATGGTCCTCGAGAAAGCCACGACGTGGGACAGCAGCAGCACGGCCAGCGTGAGTAGTACCCAGAACCGCGGCTCCAGGGACAACACCCCCACGACCCGTAGCAACGCCACTGCCCGACAAGCGCGAGGCAAAATCGTCGGAGCCGTCAATGTCAAGCGAGGCGAGAGGACCAGCAGGGTAGTATACAGCAGCCTGGCTACGAAGGGGCGTGCGCACCGTGGCGGCGGTGCGGATCCGTTGCGCAGCCAAGTTGGCCGCTGCGGCCGCGGAGAGGCTGGTGAGCGTCTCCAGCGCGTCCATGCGTGGAGCCCTGTCCACAGCCGGCGTTCGCGGGTCCCGTGGCTGCAGCAGGGCGACGATGGCGCCGGCCGCTGCCTGCGCATGGCGCGCCGCCGTGCACCGCGCCCTGGCACGGCGACGGGCAGCTCGGGACAGCGTGGCCGCACAGGAAGGCGGCACGTGCGCTGTCAACATGAATCGCATCAGCAGCTCCAGGCGAGGCCAGGGGCATCCGCGGACACGCCAGGGGAGAGGCCTGGCGCTGGGGGCATTGGCACGGCGGGCTCCCGCCGCGGGGCAAAACAGCTGCGGTGCCCGCGCCAAGCCACCTGGAGGAAGAGGAGGAGGAGGAGCAGGAGGAGGAGCAGGAGGAGGAGCAGGAAAGGAAGGAGGAGGAGGAGGATGAGGAGGAGGAGGAGGATGAGAAGG
>CAUYUJ010020352.1:141044-158708 GCA_963575745.1 Prorocentrum cordatum
TGGCTGAGACACCTCTCGGCATTCCACTTCCTGGCATTGCCGAAGTCACGATTGATTTGGACTTGCTTGGTGATCTGGGCTCGAAGTGCCCAGGACTTCTTCCACTCAGCGTTTTGCTTCGACTCCAGTCATCAATCCTGTGTGGGGCATTGCAAGGAGGCGACAGCATCATGATTATCAAAGTTGTGGGCTCCGGAGGCCCTCATACGACAGCAATCCCTCAGACTTTCTTCATCAGGCTGTATCTGACAGACTCATGTCACTACTTGCTTCCGACAGGCGACCTCAAGCAGGCATCGTGGTCAGATCAGAAGAAGCTGAGGAAAACCGTAGTGCAGTATTTCAACGAGGTCATGCGTACTTCGACCAATAGCCATCACAAGAAGCGGAAAGGCTCTGTTGGCATGGACGCTGGCTCCCTGACGTTAGCCGTACGAACGTCAGGCATAGAGGGTGAAAGTGGCCCTGGGAACTCTTCAGACATCGACGAGGAGATCACAACTACAGGATTGCACAAGATCAACATCGCACGGCAACTGGCACCAGTACCAGTTCATGAGCCTCCGGTCATGCCAACAACGCCGACCTCATCATCACGGATGGCAGCTTTGGCACTGCCGACATCACCGACGAGAACAATACCGACAACAGCAGACAGCAACATATCACCTCCGATGCACCAAGTCATGCAAGCAGTACCAGTACCTCCTCAAGATCAACACTCTATCTGGAATGAAATACTTCAGAATAACTTCTACAAGGCATGGATGGAGTTTCCTGGCCAGAGATACTCTGGTGGCATCTGGCCTCAACACTGGAACTCAAAGCGGAAGACAGATGCTGAGAAATACTACACTTGCATGCCGGAAGAATTCTACAATGGCAGTTCTCTTCCAGTGGTAACACCACTGAATGCACTTCAATGGCTCTACCATGTCATGCCAGTCATGGAGGTCAACGATCTAGGTCACAAATTGGACATTCAGGAGTTTTGCTCAGGGTCTTCGAGGCTTTCACTGGCAGCTCTTCGCCTGCAGCTCAATGCAGGCTTTCCAGTTGACCATCGGTATGGCTGGGATACGGGCCTACGAGATCATCTACATATTCTGGATGAAGTATATGACAAGCTGGGGATCTCAGTACAGTTCTTTTCTCCAAGGTGCTCTCCTTGGTCAAAGGCCAACACTGCGTCCAAGGCAGAAACAAAAGCACGAGCACGACAAGAAGAACGAGCAGGCCTTCAATGGACGACATACCGCTGCAAACAAGTTCTTGATTCTACGCAGAAAACACAGGCCTATGTTCTGGAGACACCTCATGGGTCACAGCTACTTACTGAAAGCCCGTTCTCATGTATTCATAGCGACAAACGGACAACCTCGGCAGTACTTGATCAGTGTCAACATGGAGCCAAATATATAGACAGCCGGGGCCTGCCCAACAAGAAGACGACTATCCTGGACTACGCGAACATAGAGATCAGCCAGTCCACCCTACTACGATGTACTGGCGAAAACAAGTGCCCTCTTCATGGAGAATTGTCGGGGAAAGTACCAGGCGCCAGCACCTGGAGGACTTCTATGGCAGCAGTATATCCGTGGAATCTTTGCACAGCAATTGGCGCAGACATGTGGCAGTTTACTCATGGCAAGGAAGATGGTCTATCGTTGATGGTTTTCTGGACTTGTGAACGGTGCAAACACGGAGCTCGCTATCCTGGCGCTGATATGAGAGTTACGCCGGTCCACACTCGGACAGAGGGCTGCAGGTTTAAAGATACCGAAGCACCAAACCGAGCAATTGTTGGACGGCCTCCAATACCAGGACCAGCTCAAGCTCCAGTACCAGCACCTCTCCCTCCAGACGCACCTGCTCAGCCAGCCGAGGCAATGCCACTACCGCTGAAGAGCGCCTGGGGTGCGGATGTACCTATTGTGCGGGTACCTCCGCCACCAGCGCCAATACCAGCAGAACAGGTATCTTCTAGAGATAACAGTTCGGCACAGGTAGCACCTCCTGAGCCCGATCAAGCACCACCTGCGGCACCCGCTGAATCACTCGACGACAAACCCATTGAGGGCATGCCTCAGGTTGCCGACCTTCCCGACTACATCGAGCCATCCTTCAACATCAGGATGCTCAGGCGGAAGCTCGAGGATCCTAAGATCACGACGAAGGAGGCCCAGAAGCTACTGATGGGATTACACTACAAGATGTGGCATCTTCCGGCTAGCGAGATGGTTATCTTCTTGGGACGTGGCAAGTTCTCAAAGCATGTTATTGACTTAATACCAACAACGATAGCCAAGTGCAAGATCTGCGCAGGATGGAGAAGGACACTGACAAAGCCGAAGTCAGCAGGTACCATCTTGGCGGCACACTTCAATCATCGAGTACAAACAGACCTTCACGCTCTGGGGTCGTACGTACGTCATCTTTGTGGATGAAGCTATTCACTGGGCGTGCTGCGAACACTTGATCACCAAGGATGCTGAGACATGGCACCAAGTTTTCCTGAGATGTTGGGCACGCTACTTTGGACCACCAAAAGTTATTGTGTCCGACCAAGAGGGCGCAGTGATCAGTGACGTTATCGGCAAAGCATGCGAGGCTTACGACATCGAGCGCGACCTTCAGGGATCGGAAGGACATACCAGAACTGGCTTGGCTGAAAGGCGGCTCGTCCTCATCAAGCTTGCGGCTCTCAAGCTCTACTCACAGGTTCAAAAGCAGGGCATCCGCAAGAGTCAGGACGACTGTGTGTTAGAGGCGAGCCTGTGCTCCAACTCGGTTCTGGTTGTCGGGAGTTCGACGCCGAATCAAGCCCTCCTGGGCTACGAGCCTCGCGACTTCTACCATCACGACAACACGACGATCTCGGCGACAAGCGATGCGAGGGCTGCACTTCCAGACTCGATTGAGTCCCAGATCCGCCTAAGGCTACATGCTAAGGAGGCCATCATTCAGGCAGTCATCGAGCATCGCATCGCGGAAGCGGCCAACACCAAGCCGCAGCAGTACGCGCCGGAGACTCTCAAGAAGATCGAGGAGCCAGAGGCGAAAGTGGACCTATGGAGGGAACCAACCTCCAAGGATCAGAGTGGATGGCGGGGCCCAGCGGAGATGGTCAAGTGCATCAGTAAGGAGAACAAGGCGATCATCATCTGGCGGGGCCATCCGATGTTAGTTCCACTTCGACACGTTCGCCCTCACATTGGTTTCGCGTGGCTCACACAGATCAGCACCACAACGAACGACACCAGCAAGCAGCTCATTGCCTCGCTCATGGACCAGGTCGAGGATCACGTTCTTGGGCAGGTCTACACTTATGGCAGACAGTGGGACCAACAGTCACAACAATACATTAACGTTCCAGAGGACCTGGAGGAGCGACCTCCTCGCATTCTGGCAGACGCACGTCAGGCAGCTCAAGACCTCCTCAACTTGAGCATCTATGGAGCCCAGTTCGGCTACGGTGTGAGACACGCCGAGCCCCTGACCAACGTGGACTACGGGCGTCTCATGCAGTGGACACAGCAACTGCGAGACCAGTACACGATTGCCGACATCAGGCCAGGCAACAAAGTATCACTGGCTTCAAGAGGCAGTCATTCGGACAAGTGTTTTCTGGTGGCATATCAGATTGCGGCGCCTGACCATTTCAGGGATGATACAGCTCTCCCTGATTTAAGCCCGATGTGGAGCCCATCGACGATTCCGTGGACTCCAGCACCGTTTGACGACGACAGCGTGATCTACATTCCAAGTCCGCCGCCACGGATTCCACCAGCGGCACCTCCAGCTCCACCGCAGCCGCCTCAACATCCACCACCAGGACCAGGACTGGACGACACTGCGATATCATCACCATCATTGACCTATAGCCCTGACCAGAGTATGAAGCAGCAGGCACCAACACCGCCTCCTGCACCTCCTCCTGGACCTCCTCCGGCTCCAGCAGTTAAGATCATGAAATCGAGATCTCCTGGACTAGACAGATCGCGATCGGGAGTGGAGCAGAGTCCTATATCCTCACCTACCTTCAAAGATGTGTCTATATCACAACCATCAGTTCGACCACCAGACGATCCGCCAGAACCAGGAGCAGCAAAAGTCAAAGCGGCAGCTTCACCAGAGTTAGATAGATCGAGACCACGAGCTTATGGACTTCCACCAGAGTTTCCTCAACATCCAAGTCCGCCTCCAGCGAAGATACCGATCTCTGAGAGTCCAATGCCAGAGGTACAGATGGACTCAGCTCCAAATACTACATCATCGAGTTCAGCGTCGTCGACAGCAGACAGGTCGAGATCAAGGGTTATTGAACGTCAGACGGCATTTCCCTGGCCAGCACCACCTCAGACCATAGAGAAACCAGAATCTCCAGCGACTCCAGCGGCATCAAAGTTCAAGTCACCTGAGAACGTATCAAGTACTAGGTCGAGGACGCGTGCTGAGATCAAGCGAGTGGAAATCGACGAAGTTCCTGAAAAGAAACTCTTCCATCCAGAATCACCTGTGGCAGACCCAGGGCAGTCGAGTGGTGAGTCTCGTGATCAGCGACCAGTGTTACCATTGTCACACCCGCCTCCGACGCCGGTGGAACATCGCGACGATAAACGAGCACGCGCTGGGCCATCGCCACCATCATCGAGCTTGCCATTGGAATTGGCTGAACCATCCGAACCAGTATCGGCAACAGATGCAGCAGCAGAAACAACACTGGAGTATCCGCCTGAATCATTGGAACAGACGCTTGAATACCCAGGCGAAGCAGCTGATCAGACACTCGAGTATCCAGAAGGAGCAGCTGACGAGACCATCGAATACCCAGAAGAAGAAGACGACTCCCTCTTTTCGGTGGCACCTCCATCATGGTATCAGTACTGTGTGAAAGCGTCCAAGATCAGTGAGATGCAGGATACCTCTCCATTTGAAGATTTCGATCCTATGACACACGCAGCAGAAGACGCGGGCAGGGTTCAGAACTGGCTTGCCGCCACCAGAGCAGACAGCACGGCATGGACGGCACAAGCATCATTTTTAGTTATTCCAGGACCCTGGCAGAAAGAGACTTGCTTTTGGTACGATATTATTGCAGACGAGTGTTTCTCCGTTACCCAAGAGGATTTCTTGACGGAGGACGATGTCATCAGGTACTGGGAACATGTTGAAAGAGGAGATCGAAAGGATATTGCCTCCTTTGTATCTCATGATGTGTTTACTCCGGATTTGGCGAGTTGCAGTACCAACACCATCGACGCAGTATGGGTACGCAAGTGGAAAACGAGACACCCACCAGAAGTCAAGTCACGCATGTGTGGACGCGGCTTCATGGATGTACAGCGTAAAGGAGTACACCGACATTCATCAACGGCATCAGCACTGTCACATAGGTCGGCCATTACTCTTGGAGCTCAGTACTACTGGGACTGTGAAGCTTTCGACGTTTCAACAGCCTTCTTACAGGGCCTACGCTTCCAGGAGATTGAGGCAAGGGCCAAGGAGCTCGGACACGAGTGCAAGGAAGTCAGAACGGTATGGCTACAACCTCCGGCCAATGTATGGCGACATCTTCGCATGATTGGATTTACGACGGTCGAGGACGTGGAACGATCTTTGTTTGTTCTATTGCTGAACAAGGCCATGTATGGATTGGTAGATGAACCTATTATGTTTCAGACGGCATTTCTGCATTTTCTCTTAAGTGAGCCCAAGTTCTACAAGTCGCTTCATGATGATCGCTTCCTGTATAAGTTTGTCGAGACGGGATCAACTTTGGCCTGTATCATTGTGTTACATGTGGATGACTTGTTAGTTTTGGCTATGAAGAATTTGATCTCATGGGTGCAGCAACAGGTTGAACGCAATTTTGGCAAACTGAAACAACATACTCTACCCTTCACATGGTGTGGGATCGTTCATGAAAAGATTAAGGCAGGACACTTCTTCCTACATCAGAAGCCTTGTCTGATTCGACTCAAGCCAATTACCATGGTCGAGAAGACCGCTGACACAGCTGAGCTTTGCGACAAGGACCATAGTTCTTTTCGATCGCTGCTTATGAGTATGCTATGGCTGACCAAGACGAGAGGCGACATTCTTCAAGAGATCGTTCAGCTTCAGACAGAGATGATCAATCCGAAGGGTATACATGTCAAACACTTGAATGGAGTACTAAAGCAGGCACTGGCTAATCAAGAGATGAATGGACTACACTTCAGATATGTTGGACCACAACGACGACTGGTTCAAGTGACGGACAGCGGCCATATTACTAGCAACACCTGCTACCCGCAAGAAGCACGTATCGTTCTGTTGGCACAGGATCATGCGGTATTACACCACGGAAGTCAAAAACAATACTACGGCCACGAAGCACGAGTTTTCGGTGGAGTGGCTTGTCCGTTGGTTCTCAGTTCAAAGAAGTCTCAGAGAGTTTCATGGTCCACCTCTCATTCGGAGACTAACCCTGCGGTTTCTTGTGCAGCAATGGCAAACATCATAGCATCACGGATTACAGAGTTGGAATAGCTTCCAGTATTCGGCAAGACACCTACTGCACGCGATCTATTGGAAGTTCACCTACGTTCTCAGCATTTAGTTCCAGTGGATGTGTGTACTGACGCAATGCATCTTTTCGAGCTCATATGTTTATCTAAGTCACTACCGAATGATAAGCATCATCGAGTGGGCAGTCTTGCACTACGCGAAGATCGATTGACGCGGAGGATCAGGAATATTATTCACTTACCGACAACGGTGATGTTGGCAGACCAACTTACTAAGAAGATGCTATCGCCGATTTACATTCACTTCTTAACTACTGGTGAGTGGAAGATAGAGCTCAAGGAAAGGAGCATCATATTACGACGTGGAGTGCGACGCCCGGCTACTTATACCGAGCAAGATCTGAAAGACAACAACTACGAGGTAAGCTTTAACGACGTTGGCGAATCGTTGGAGCTGGACGATGACAAGATTTCTCTACTGGAGTTCCTATCATGTTATGAGAAGGAGTACGACAACGATGATTGGAACCAAGATGGATATCATACCCAAAAGGTTTGTGACACCACGCACCAGCTACATAAGCTAGATTGAAGAGAGTGAAAAGCGGACTCTGAATATCCAGGACATCGACATGTGAGAGATACAGGGTTGTAGTAGCGATGTGAATTGATGATAGAGAGAAGCAGAGCAAGGAATGTGTACTGACAACATCCTGGCTCAAGGACTGAAAAGTCGAGTGAGGAGGGGGAGGGGGAGGAGGAGGAGCAGGAGGAGGAGGAGGAGGAGGAGGAGAAGGAGGAGGAGAAGGAGGAGGAGAGGAGGAAGAGGAGCAGGAGGAGGATAAATCTTCCCATATGGTTCAGGATTGCTCTCGGAGCGTCCGGGAGCGCTCTGGTAAGGGCGCGTCGCCGTATACATACTCCAGACCCGCCAGCTCTCAGAGATCTTCCCTCGCCTGGATTTGTCATTGCTCCCTTGGTATCCCTACTTTCTCCTCCTCCTCCTCCTCCTCCTCCTCCTCCTCCTCCTCCTCCTCCCTGCTCGCTCCTGCTCGCTCCTGCGTGTTGGTTCCACGTATAAGACCACGTTTTGACGAACATATCGCGTCAGACCTATACGTTTCCAGTCTACGTGTTGAGCTCCCTATCAATACGGTACGTGTTGCGTGTTGCGTATTGGGGCAGCTAAGCCCAGAAGTTCTCTGGAGGCCTCCGGAGGCTCGAGGACCTGAGCTTAACATGTCCGACCTCGTCGTTTCGACGTGTCGGACGGGGTTAGGACGAGGAATAATCCGTTCTGGAGCATTCTTGAACGCTCTCAGAGCGCTCCGGAACACTCTGAGAAGGTCGCGGCGCCCGAGACATCTTCCAGAGCCGCAGGATTTCTTGGGTTGGCCCAGAAAAGAGGGTCCGGCGACAAGGGGATGGTGCAATAGATCTGGTGCAATAGATGTGTGGGGATGGTGCAATAGATCTGGTGCAATAGATGTGTGGGGTGTGGGGTTGCGATACATTTGGGGCGTGCAGTACACCTGGGGCGCAAATCAAATGTTCGACTTTTCGCGTGCAATGCATTACTTGCAACACATTGCAATACAACTCTCCGGCGCAGTACACTCGCAATACCATTGCCCCAAATCTATTGCGCAGCACCTTTTTGGGTGTGCTTGAACCTCAGAAATTCTCGATCTATCCTCCCCCGAGTTTAGCCTCGCCCTGGCTTCGTCTTGCTGTTGGCCGCCCGCCTGCGCGGCAGGCGGGGCGCCGCGCTGACGGACTCGGTGCTGCGGGGCAGCTCGCACACGCCGCGGGCCGTGCCCAGCGAGGCGGCGAAGGGCACCCTGGCGCCCATACTCAAGGCTCCCGTGCAGTCACAGTTGAGGGAAGGAAGTCCACCCCGACCCCGAGGATCCGCGTTTGGAGCGGCCCTGTACTGAACAGCCCTGTCCTGCTCGATTCCTCCGTTGGGCGCGTTTGCTCAACGGTTTCGCCTGCCGTGGTGCTTATCTTTTGGGGGGGGAATGGATGGCTCTGCTCTCTACACAGGGGGGTTTTCTCAGGAATTGATCGTTCCTGCTTCCCCCTGCGACCTCCGAGGATATCATTGTTTGGACCGGCATGTTCCCTCCGATGGCGGCCCTCCAGGGCCGTCGTTGGGCCCCGGGGGGAGCGGTCGGTATACTACCTCTGGAGGCGAAGAACTACCCCTGGCGAAACGGTCGGAACGCCCTCTGGGGCCACGGATTTGAATTCAGATCGGCGGATGCCAGGCCCCCTTTCCTCCTTCCCGAGGACGAGGAGGAGAAAGAGGAGGAGGAGGAGGAGGAGGAGGAGAAGGAGGAGGAGGAGGAGGAGGAGGAGGAATGGGAGGACGATAGCGACGCGACGAGGAGGAGGAGGAGGCGGGGAGGAGGAGCGGCAAGGACGAGCAGGAGCGAGCAGGAGCGAAAGGAGGAGCGAACAGGGCGAGCAGGCAGGATGAGATGAGCAGAGGATAGAGGAGTATGGAGGAGGAGGAGGAGGAGGAGGAGGAGGAGAGGGGGGGGAAAGAGGAGGAGGAGAGGGGGAGGAGGAGGGGAGGAGGAGGCGGAGGAGGAGAGGAGGAGGAGGAGGAGGAGGAGGAGGAGGAGGAGGAGGAGGAGCCAGGAGCGAGCAGGAGCGAGCAGGAGCGAGCAGGAGCGAGCAGGGAGGAGGAGGAGGAGGAGGAGGAGGAGGAGGAGGAGGACCAGCGCAAGCCCAAGACTCACCGGCGATGCTGCCATAGCCCTTCCGCAGGGGTTGCGACGGGGTTGCCCTCAAAGACGTGCCTCGGGGGCAGGACGACCTCACGCCGTGCACCGCGCGCGGCTGGCTCGTGCGTCTGGTGGTGTGCCGGGGCCTGTGGCTCTGTGCCGTGCGGTCCCTTGGGCGTCGGCCTCCCTCTCGCGGGCCGCCCTCTCGCGGGCCGTTTCTCCTCGGGCCCCTCCTGGCGTCCGGGATGGCTGCCCAGTGGAGCTGGCGCTGGACTGTTCAGTGCGTACTTCAGGAGGGAAAGAAACACACAGACACAATTAATCGGCGATTCCCCAGAAAATATGGGAAAATATGGGAAGTGGGGTGGGAAGACAGAAACCCAGAAAATATGGGAACATATGGGGAATCCTGTTATTTGTGTGTATTTATTTGTGCGTCCCAGGGCCCCTTCAATACTGTGGCTGCCCTCTTCTACGCTCATCGTCTGGCGTCGCAGTGATGCAGTGCTCGGGCTCGGCCGTCTGCGAGGCCCTCGCGCACGGGTATGGGCCCGGAGCCGGGGCGTGGTCGGTGGCGTCCCCGATGAATGCCCATCGGGGCACGCTCGACCTCCCCCCCATTGGGTGCAACTCCTGGGAAAGGTAGAATCCAGCATCGGCGCTGGTGGATCCGCTGCCGAAAACAGAGGCAAGGCATCCTGATCCGCCGAATCTTGCTTCATCCCACCTCCTGCGCTGTACTCCCGCGGAAGAAGTGCGTGTCCTGGCTTCAAGCTTAGCCAATCCGGCTTGATGGCTTATAGTGAGCGGCTTGAGTAAGGAACGCTTACTTTTCAAAAGGGGCTCGGTCGTTCCATTTATCCTTCCTTATGCATGATGTATTATTGATCGTTCCTTATGCGTTATTCCCTGGAGAAAAGGGGCTTCGTTCCTGATTTATCGTTCCTGAGGTCTGGCCGGTGACTGTAGAATGTAGCCGTGCTCACAGAGTTTCTGATCGTTCTTGCGAGGACCCTCCTCCCCTGGTGTGCGAGGGCCTGCCAGGAGGCCGCCTGACTGCCCCCGGGGGAAAGGGCTTCTCCGACACGCTGAAGCGGCTGTGGCCGTCCGACGGCGCGGACGCCGCGCGCGCGGAGCCGACGTCGCCCCCCTCGTCGCTGGACTTATCTTACCAGCCTCGAACGCATCCCTGTCCTTACGATTGGCACGCCAAAAGGCGATGACAATCTTAGGGATCCGCCCTCAAAAAAGAAGGGAACCCCTAAGATCGGCATCGTGACGAGGAGGTGCCCAGCACAGGGATAGGGACATGTTCCAGGCTGGTAATCATCGGTGGACACCAGCCTCAAGAGGAGCTTCTCGCAGGAGCACGTGCCCGCGGCGCACGGGGTGGCCGAGGGCGCGCTGGACGGCGCCGCCAAGGCCTGCGCCGCCGGAACGCGTCCAGTGCCTCCACCGCGTCGGAGAGCCGTGCCCCGTGATCCCTCAAGGAGCGGCTGGTGTGGAGCCAGAGGTGCTCGCGTCGTGGGAGAAGAGAAGCACTCAAAAAAGACACGAGGCTGTTGGCCATCATCGGCCTCTGGGGGCCCTTCACCGGGCACAGAGACAGTCAAAGCACAACTCGGGACGAAGAGCCGGCCCTGGAAGAAGGGGTCGGGATGTCCGGGGACCCGTGAAGATACACAGAAGCCTTCGGATGTCCGGGGGCACGCTTTGATTTCTCAAAAGCATAGGCCCCCCGACGTCTCGACCCGTTCCCGGGATCTGGTTTTTCCTTCCGGGTCGCTTCCGGGGCCCAGGGGCCCCCGGAAAACGAGGACCCCCCCAGGAAAAGAGGCGGAACACGTGCCCCCCAAGCCTCGCCTCTGGCCGTGATGCTTCGTGGCGCTGGAGCACGTCTGGGTGGCATTCCGCATTGCCCCCTCCCCCTCCCCCCGCCCTGCCCCTCTCCCTCCACCTCCCCCTCTCCCCCCTCTCCCCCCCCCTCTCCCTTGCTCCTCTCCTCCCCCTCCACCTCTCCTCCTCTAACTCCTCTACTCCTCCTCCTCCTCCTCCTCCTCCTCCTCCTCCTCCTCCCCCTCCTCCTCCTCCTCCTCCTCCCTGCGGCCCACGGCCCCGCGGCGGTGGACGGGGACGTGTGCCAGCGGCGCGCGAGGGCTGGGGCATGGCCCGGAGCCGGTCCGAGAGCTTTCTGCTCTCGGGCATGGCGGCCCGCACGCCCCTGAGGATGCGGCGCACCATCTCGATCGACAGCACGTGCCAGGAACTCCGCGGCCGCAAGGGAGCTCCAAGCGACGCGAAGATCGGGACAAAATCGGATCGGGATGACTCGAAATCTCTGAGAATCGGCGGGTTTGGAGGATGTATTGGCGGCGCGCCATCTCGATCGACAGCACGTGCCAGGAATTCCGCGACCGCAAGGGAGCTCCCCCACCAGACCTCCAACGCACTGGATCGAAGAAGAAAAACCAAGACAAGCATAAACTTTGGCGCTCCGCGCGGATCTCTTGGATCCGCGCTGGGCCCCCCCTGCCGGCGCCTCCGGCGCCGCCCATGGCGCGCGGAGCGCGCCAGGGAGGGGGTCCAGCGCGGATCCAAGAAATCTGCGCGGAGTGCGACAATAGTATGTTCATGTGTGTGCTTCTTCTTCTACTGGATCAAAAACAAGGCAGCGCTTTCTCATGGTGTTCGCCTCTGGCTGGCCCCAGACCGTCAATAAAACGGCTCGCGGGGCATAAGAACGGACCCTTGCTGGAATGGGTCGGGACCTCCAGGGACTCTGTGATGCCAGCTCGTGATTATTGAATGACCCCCCCTCGCCCGGGGTTGATGAATAGACCCCGCGGCGCGCGAAATGATTTTTGAATCAGGCACTCCAGGGCTCGGAGGGCTCGGGGTGCCACCGCGCCGCTGATGAGGACAATCGGCATGAACGACGCGCCGCGTCCGAGGAGGAGCACGCCCGCGCAGAGTAGCGCAGTGTATGTTGAATGGTCGCTGTCGGGTTATTCTCTGGGCGCGTGGCTGGCGCTAGACGCCAGCTAGACTTGTCCTGGGAGCTCTTGCAAAACAATTCATATCCCGCCCTTATTTGCGGTAGTTTTCTTATGCATTGTTTTGCCGACTGGCGAGGGCCCTCGCACCCCACCCCATTCCCGTGGAGTAGATCTTGGATGTTTTGGCGCCCGCTTCGAGCAGGTGGAGTCTCCCCCGTGGGGCGCACCGGCGCCGCCGTGGTGTGTTTCCATCTGGCGGGCGTCCCGCCGCGATTCGCCCGAGCAGGGTGTTATTTTTCAGTCGTAAACCTCGCTTGCTTTTCTGATAATGGAAACAACCGAGCCCCGTGCCCATTATTTGGACATGGTATTTTTGACCCGGGCCCTAGAGTCTGCCCAGGCCCATGTATGGGCCCCCTTTTCCGAACATGAACCACAAAATGGGCCCCGGTCCCACTCGATGGGTCCAGCTTTTGGGCGGACCCATAAAATGGGTCCGGCGACCCTTTGGGTAGTTACAATGTGCCCCGCTTGCTTCGATGATCAGAGGTTGACAGGCCTCCTACCCTGACGCGTCGATTGCCGAATGGGCCGTTCTCGGTTCGCGAAAGGGCGTCGCGGCTGTCACGTATGCGGGTCCAGGTCCGTCGGTTTCGGTCCCGTGCCGTTTTCACCAAAGGGTGGTTTCCCAGAGGGGGGCTTGTCCACCGCCGATATCGGTCACAATGTGGCGTGATCTCGGTTCCCCCCGGGGGCGCCGAGGTCATCGCGCCTCGCCAAGTCCAGTCTGTGCCTCGACGGCTGTCCTCCTCCCCTCCATGGGGGTGGGCGGCGCGAGGGCGCGAGGGCGAGAAGATGATCGCGCGCCGCGCGTCGCGTAAAACAATCTGAACATCGGACGTCTGGGCCTCTACGGATCGACTCGTCACTGGAACTTCGGTATCCGACGCCCCCGCTGTGAAAAAACTCCGAAAGGCTTAGGCGGCCCTTCCTCCTCCTCCTCCTACTACTCCTCCTCCCTCTTCCTCCTCCTCCTCCTCCTCCTCCTCCTTCTCCTCCACCTCCCCCTCCTCCTCCTCCTTCTCCATCTCCTCCCCCTCCCTCTCCTCCACCCCCTCCTCCTCCTCTTCCTCCTCTTCCTCCTCTTCCTCCTCCTTCTCCTCTCCTCCTCCTCCTCTTCCTCCTCCCCCTCCTCCCTCCTCCCATCCTCCTCCTCCTCCTCCTCCTCCTCCTCCCTCCTCCTCCTACTTCCCCCTCCTCCTCCTTCCTCCTCCTTCTCCTCCTCCTCCTCCTCCTCTACTCCTCCTCCTCCTCCTCCACCCCTCCTCACTTCCTCCTCCCCCTCCATCTCCACCTCCTCCTCCCCCTCCCCCTTCTCCACCTCCTTCTCCTCCTCCTTTTCGTTCTCCTCCCCCTCCTCCTTCTCCTCCTCGTCCTCCTCCTCCTCGTGTCGCCTACGGCCCAGGGGGAAACCGTGCACCCCGCTTGCCCCGCTTGGGCCCGCCAAGCTGCAGACAGCCCTCCGGATTCCGAACGCCACCCAGTGTCAGAAATTCTTGGCGCTTCGCTTAACCCTACCAGCAGTTCACTAATTTAGGCCGTTGCTAGTTTGCAATTCCCTGGACGCCGCCCGACCTTTCTTCGCCGCGGTCGCGATCAAAAGAAAAACCCGACCAGCCCATCCAGAGACGATGCCCAGAGGAGTTGCCTCGATCAGGGAAGTGGGCAGCACGCAGAGCAAGGGTCCCTCTTGGAGCGCTCTTGGGACACTCCTGGGCGCTCTTGGGGCCGTCTTGGGACTCTCTTGGGCCTCTCTTGGGGCCCTCGGGTCATCTTGGATCCATGTTGAGGCCTTGGGAGGCCATCGAACGCAAATGCACGAAAAGACAACACCCATTCATGTTCGCTAGATGTTTGAAGGACTCTTGGGGCCTCTTGGGGGTCTCTTGGGCGCCTCATGGAGGTCTCTTGGCCGCCTCTCGGGTTTTCCTGCGCGCCTCTTGGGGCCCTGTTGGGGCGCTGTTTGGAGCCTTGGGTGCGCTCTTGGGGCCATCCAGGAGGAGATCGATACAAACAGATGGGAGATCTAACTGCGCCCCCTCTCGGGAGCCCCCAACAATCGCCTAATGGGCTCTCCTCTTGGGACGGTTTTGGACGGCTCTTGGGCGCTCGAGGCCGTCCTGGTACGGCCTCTTGCTTGGCGACGGACGGCTTTTGATCGCCTTCGACCGGCCGGAACCCTCGCCGGGCCCCGGGACTGCCAAACAACGATACACACATGAAAAGCATGGGGAATGGGTGCAGGCCTCTGGGGATCGACGTGACGATCGGGGGCGGCCAAGAGGGTGGTGATGACTATAGGGAGGGGGGCGGATATCATGGCGTGGGCCATAATATTTCCTCAGGTTCCATGGCGCCACTTCTAAGTTCAGTGCGTCCCCGCCCCCCCCCCCCCCTGGGCCGCGCACGTGCCGCCAGCCATGGTTTGCGCCCCCCCCCTTTTGGACGCCCCCCTTCCTGGCCGCCCCCGATCATAGGGAATGGGCGCAGACCTCTGGGGATCGACGTGATGGAAAAGTCATTACACCAGAGCAAAACCCAAATCAGTGGATGGTTTGCAATGGGATCGATGAGGAGATCGACCAGGAACCCGAGATCCCGGGAACCCAGAATCCACCGAGATCGGCCCTGAACCACGAACCAGGAACCCGGGAACCCGAAACTGGGAACCCGGGAACCCAGCCGGCCACCAAAATCGGCGGGACACACTCGCCAAATCCTTCCACTCCCGCTACCCAGACATATGCGACGTTCAGATTATTTCAGGATGGCGTCCCCGGAAGTCCCGACCTTTTCCCCGGGACCAGTCTTTCGTCCTGAGTTGTTTTTTGACGGTCCTGGGGCCCGGCGAGGGCCTCCAGGGGCCAAAAACGGCGAAACGTTTATCGTCCTGATTTGTTTTTCGACGCGATCATGTCTGGGTATAAGACCCCTTCAGTGCAAGCACTGAGTTGGGAATGACTTCCGGGGGTCCGGGGCGCGGGCGGTGGCTCTGCGGCGGCTCTCTCTTCTCTCGTGATCTCTGCGGCGGGGGGCCGGTGTTATGCGGCCGGCTCCCTCTGTATGTTGCGACCCCCCTCTGGTAGCACGATGGGTCTGGGGCTGTGGAAGACGATCGATGGAGAGGAGGCATGCTGTCAAAAAGTTCCCAGATGTCCAAAACACTTTTCACGCATGTCTTGCAAGTGCAGGATCATGCTTGAAACATCGTTCGAGCATTGTTTACCGTATAGAAGACAGATCTGAAAGACATTTCTCATTCAACGATAGAACGGTTAGAGTGGTTATTGTCATGGCATCCACAAGTATAGGGTTTACCTGCGGCTTCCTAGAGGAGGAGCAATTGCTGGGAGGCTCGGTTCAGAGTCGGCTCTGGTAGGTCCATGGTCGAAAACCGGTCCAATCCGACAGGGTCCCGTTTTGCTCCGACGACCCCCGCTTCAACCCGTTCAGTCCGGCCTAATCCCGCTCTTCATGTTGGCTAGTCTGGCTCAGTGGCCCTATATACTAGGGCTTCATAGCCAGTCTTTCTCACAAAGACCCTTAGGAGTTGCCTCCGAATCTAAGGCTCGCATGAGCAGCGCAGAAAAACGGTGTCGATTGTGTCGACGTTCGTGCGCAAGCTGCCCGCGCAATGTGGCGTGTGAGCACCTTCGATTGCAGTGTAGCGTGGAGCGCCGGCGGCCGCGTAAGTTGCGCGCCCCCTGCCCCCCAGAATTTGCATCGCGGCATCGCTTGTCGGGGTGTTTGTAATGAGGGTGGCCCCCCAGACATCCGGCTCTCTGACTATTTCGGCGCGTGGGTCCTCGTGGTCTGGACGACTTCCCTACAGTGCCGTTTTTTTAAAACATGCTCCGCGTGCGGATCATGTATTGAGAATGCAAGGATTTAGTGTGAAAAACAACGATGAGTTCATGCATACATTCATTCATCAGTGAATCATGTACTAAAAATCCTATTTGCAAAAAAATCATATGTATTAAAAACTGCCCTGTAGGACCGTGTCTGATTGTCCTGCGCTGTGCCTCGATGGCGGTGGCCCGTGGAGGGCCCCCGAGGGCCGCAGACGGCCAGAGAGAGACTGCCTTCGGAGCCGCGCGTCTTCGGGTCCCTCTGCCCACTGACGCGCTCGGACCACAGGTGCGAAGACCGGTGTCGGCTTGGGCAGGGTAGCCTCGTGCCCTTCGTGCTGTCGGGGGCAGAAAAGAGGGGGGCGATGACTATTAGGGGGGGGGGGCTATTAGGGGGGGGGGGGGAGGGGGGGGGGTGGACATCATGGCGGGGGCCATGATATTTCCCCAGATTTCATGGCGCCTCTTCTTGTTTCATTACGTCCCTGGCCCCCCCGCTGGGCCGCGCACATGCCGCCGGTCATGATTTGCACCCCCCCCCTCTTGGACACCCCCCTCTTGGCCGCTCCCGATCTTCGTGCTTGTCGCATGTTCTCGTGCCTCCTGGGGAGGGGCAACCCTCGGTGACTGTTCTGGCCCGGTGTGTTTGGGCCGTCGGAGGGCTCAGTGCTCTTGAAGGATGTTCTTCTGCTCCTGGCCTACGTAGGGCACGTCTTTCTACAGGAGGGATATCCAAGAATGGTGCGAACAGAGTCAGGCGACGATTTGTTGTGTCAGTTGTTGCTGTTTTTGATCATTGGTTGACTGTCTTCACTCCTCTTCCACAATCCGCCGGTGGGAGGGCAGGCCCGAACTCATCCCGGGCCCCGGCTGTGAGGACAAGGCCCGGGAGGGGAAGTCCATGCCGCAGCGGCTCGAGGAGCTGCAGGCGAAGCTCGGGGAGCTGGGCCCTGGCAAGGAGGAGGGCCTCTTCGCCTCCGCCGCGCTGCCCCGCGGCGTGCAGGGGCTCTGCCTGCCGGTGCTTTTGTTGGTTTTTGTTTTTCTATAAATGTGTATAGTTTGATATGTGTTGGGTATATGTACATATTTATATATATATGTACATATATATGTGTATATGTATATGTATATGTATATGTATATGTATATGTATATGTATATATATATATATATATCAGATTCGCGAGGGGAACGTTGGCACGGGCGCACAGAAGCGCAGGTTCGTCCGTGCAGACATTGGGACCATGCCGGCCTGCGCTGGCCCCGGGCAGCGTGTGATCTGGCACCCTGTGTTGTGCAGCCCGTGCGGAGCAGCACATGTGGTGCATTCTAGGTGGTGCAGTTCACTTGCCGAACTTGAAGTTGTCAATTCCACTGCTCGCGCAATCATCCCACCCACACACCCGCAACTTGGTTAACAAAATCTCTTCAGACCGTGACGGGGGGTACCACATGGCATTTGGCAACGACAGCGACGCCGACGACGACAGCGACAACGACGACGACGACGCCG
>CAUYUJ010020353.1:0-5000 GCA_963575745.1 Prorocentrum cordatum
ATAATTTCGCCGGCGCTTGACCCGTCAGATCCGGGGGTAAACGGCTAAAAGAGAACCCTGGGCCCACGCCCTTTCCGGGAAATAGCAGGAGGGGGGCTAGGAGCAGAAAACACGTAGCAGAACCAGACGGGCAAATCGGGCGGGTAGACCCGAACAGGCGGGTCGCGAAGGCGGGCCCAGGCGGCCAGGTCGAGCAGGCGGGTTGCTGAAGCGTGCGTCCTGCATGAATCGCGAGGACGTCTCGAGCGACAGCGCGATTCCCAAACAAGTCGTGAGGAATTCCAAAGCAGCAGTGTGATTCCTGAGTGTCGAGGGCGCGGTGTCTGGATCAACTGCAAAAAAAACACGCGAGAGCACGATTTCTGCTTACACTGTGAGGAAGTCCCGCGCGGGAGCGCGATTGGGAATAAACTGGAAAGCGATATGGAGCGGGGGCCATTGCTCTTGAAACTCAGGGGCCAAGAAAGCGAACAACAACAACACACCAACAAACAACAACAACAACAACAACAACAACAACAACAACAACAACAACAACAACAACAACAACAACAACAACAACAACAACAACAACAACAGCAGCAGCAGCAGCAGCAGCAGCAGCAGCAGCAGCAGCAGCAGCAACAACAACAACAACAACAACAACAACAACAATAATTCCAAGACTGCTCGCTCTTATTTGCTCGAGTGTCCAATAACGCGTATTTCCCAAAGCCTCGATACCCGCCCTCTTCGTCTTCGATCGAACCCCTTTTGGAGGGTATACCTTTCTCCGTGCAGGCCGGGCCCCGGCAAGCGGCGGTGCGGCCGCGGACCGTCGGCCTGGCCAGCGGCAGCGCTGATCGGCGGGGCGGCCGCGGACCGTCGACCCGACCCCAAGAGGGACAGACAGGGGACCGACCACGACGACGACGACGACGACGACGTCGAAGACGACGGCGACGACGACGGCGACGACGAGCGAAAGCGAGAGCGAGTGAGAACCACAGCAGGGGCACGAAGGGCACGAAGTAGGCCACGAAGGGCGACAGCGGGGACACGAAGGGAATGCGTATGGGGCCACGAAGAGCGCGAACGACCGGGGGCCACGAATTGCAGATAATGCGGGGCCACAGAAGGCAACAATGAGGCCACTGAGGGTAGCAACTGGGCCACGTAGGACAGTAACGGGGGCACGAAAGGCGACAGCGGGGCCACGAAGGGCACGCACATGGGGCCACAACGGGCGCGACTCCTGGGCGCCTGGGTGTCGGGAGCGCGGCGCCTGGGCAAATTGCAAGAAGTTCCAACGCAAGGCCATTCTTCAGTAAGTTGCAAGCAAGTCTCCAGCGAGAGCGCGACTCCAGAGCGCCGGGAGAGCGCTTCCTGAATAAATTGTAAGGAAGTCCCAAACGAGAGCGCGATTCCTGAATGAAATGGGAGGAAGTCTCGGGCGGGAGCGGGGGTCCTGGCTAAATTGCAAGGAAGTCTCAGGCGGGAGCCGTTGTTGTTGTAACCCGGAGGCCAGGGGCCCAGTTTGAGCAGGAAGACTTTCCCTGTCAAAAAAGAGGGTGCGAGCATCGAGGGGCACACTATGATTGAGAAAAAGAGTATGCACCGGTGGGTGGGGATCAACAGTAATTATTCTTCAGAAATGAAAATTCTAGACGCTTCGCGTATCCCCACCAGCCCATCCCGAAACGATGTCCAGGCGAGTTGAGGTGATCAGGGAAGTGCGGCAGCAAAGAGGAGGACGGCCGAACCGTGCAAAGGAGTGGGGAGGAAAAGGAGGAGGTGGATGGATGGATGGATGGATGGATGAGGGAGTGGGAAGACGCAGGATGAATAGGATGAGGAGGAGGCGGAGGAGGAGGAGGAGGAGGAGGAGGAGGAGGAAGAGAAGGAGTAGGAGCAGGAAGGAGGAACAGGAGGAGGAGGAGGAGGGCAAGCACAAGGGCCAGAGGTCTCTTGGATGCCTCTAGGAGCCTCTTGGAGTATCTGTTGGGCGATTATTGGGGGCCTCTTGGGACGTCTTGGGGGTCTCTTGGCGATCCTGGGGGGTTCTTCGGGGTCTTGGGTGCCTCGGGGGGGGGGCCTCTTGGGGCATCTGAGGGTCTTCTTGGGGGCCTTCTGGGGGCCTCTTGGGGGCCTCTTGGGGCCATCTTGGGGCCATCTTGGGACCTCTTGGGGCCTCCTGGGCGCTTTTTTGTGCCATCTTGGAGGAGATCGATCAAAGAAGAGCTGAGCTTTAATTAGCGTTGCCCCCCCAGGAGGCCAAAATGGGGCCAAAACCCGGCGAAAATCAATGATTTTAGCTTCCTCGCCGAGGCTGTTTTGGACGCTCTGACCGCTCCCCGCCCCTCCTGTCCAGGTCAGTGGGGAGGGGGTAGGGGGAGGGGTAAACCCCTCTCCGAAGGGGAAGAGGGAGGGGTGGAAGAGGAAACGCCCTAAACCACCGACGCCAAGAGGGCTGGTGGGATTAGCGCTGCCCCTCCAGACTGTCTAAAATCGTTTCCTGGGCCCCTCTTGGATCGCTCTTGGACGCTGTTGAAGCAGTTTTGAGGCTCTCTTGGGCCCCTGTTGGGGCCCAGTTGGGACATCTTGGCGCCATATTGAGGCCTGCGATGGGCTTCGGGGGCGAAAAAGTGAGAACATCAAAAACATTGATTTTCCCTGGGGTTTTGAAGCATTTCGGCCTTTTGAGGGGATTATAATGATGCTCTTGTGGGCACTTGGAACCATCTTGGAGCGGTCTTGGAACGTGTTGGAGCGTCTTCTGCACCATCTTCAGGCATCTTGCGCTATCTTGGGCCATCTTGGAGGCGATCTTGGGCTCCCTGAGGCCCTCTTGGAGCCGTCCTGGGTCATCTTGGACGCTCTGACCGCTCCCCGCCCTTCCTGTCCAGGTCAGTGGGGAGGGGGGAGGGGGAGGGGTAAACCCCTCCCCGAAGGGGAGGAGGGAGGGGTGGAAGAGGAAACGCCCTGAACCACCGACGCCCAGAGGGCTGGTGGGGAAACGCTTCGCGTATCCCCACCAGCCCGTCCAGAAACGACGCCCAGGCGAGTAGAGGGTCGTCCTGAAGGGCTTTTCGGCGTCTTGGGTGCCTCGGGGGGGCCTCTGTGGGCCGTTCGGGATCCTGTTTGGGGCCTCCTGGGGGCCTCGTGGGGCCTCTTGGGGCCATCTTGGGGCCTTTGGGGGGCTCCTGGGCGCTTCTTGGTGCCATCTTTGCCCCCTCAGGAGGCCACAACGGGGCCAAAATCTAAGTAAAATCAATGATGTTGGCTTCCTCGCCGAGGCCGTTTTGGACGCTCTGACCGCTCGCGCCCCCCCCGTCCAGGTCAGTGGGTAGGGGGTAGGGGGAGGGGCAAACCCCTCCCCGAAGGGAAAGAGGGAGGGGTGGAAGAGGAAACGCCTTCAACCACCGACGCCCAGAGGGCTGGTGGGATTGCCTCGATCAGGGAAGTGGACAGCACACAGAGGAAGCCAGTATGAGACATCTTGGGACTTCTTGAGCCATCTTGGAGGTCATTTTGGGCTCTCCGAGGCGCTCTTGGAGTCATCTTAATCAGTGTCCCCCCCAGAGGCCAACATGTGGCTAAAACCTTAGTGCAAACAATGGCTTGACATTATCGCCGAGGCCTCTGGGAGCACCTTGGGTGCCTCTGAGGGGTCTCTTGGGGCCTCTTGTGGGTCTCTTGGGGGCCTCCTGGGGGCCTCTTGGGGGGCCTCTTGGGGCCATCTTGGGGCCATCCTGCGGCCTCTTCGGGCATCCTGGGGGCCTCTTGCGGCCATCGTGGAGGAAATCGATCAAAGAAGAGGGGAGTTTTAATTAGCCCTGCCCCCTCAGAAGGCCAAACATGGGGCCAAAACCACAGTATAATCAATGATGTTGGCTTCCTCGCCGAGGCCGTTTTGGACGCTCTGACCGCTCCCCGCCCCTCCTGTCCAGGTCAGTGGGGAGGGGGTAGGGGGAGGGGTAAACCTCTCCCCGAAGGGGAAGAGGGAGGGGTGGAAGAGGAAACGCCCTAAACCACCGACGCCCAGAGGGCTGGCGGTCCCTGTCAAAAAACAGTGTGCGAGCGTCGAGGGGCACACTTGATTGAGAAAAAAGTATGCACCGGTGAGTGGGGATCAACAATAATTATTCTTCAGAAATGAAAACTCAACAACAACACCAACAACAACAACAACAACAATCATTTTACCCGAACGCTCAGTGTTCTCCCCAGTGCCAGGGTTTTCTTGCGACACCAGCCAATACCCCCACTTCGTGGGGGGGCCGTTCAAGCTCTACCAAATATCCAAACGACTCTTCGAGACCACCCACACCCAGCTTCCCGCCCTATGACGTTGGGACACTTCACTTCGTGGCGTGCGGACGACCCTGGCTACTACACTGGCGTGGGGTACACACCCACAGAGGTTGATCACATCTGTTACATATGATGTGGTACACGGTACACGTGAGATGGTACGCAGTGCCAAGATAGTTGGTCACATTTTTGGGGCAAATTCGTGGGGATGCGATTACAGAAGTACATGTGTTACACTGATGTTATACAGTCCCAAGGATGACGCATGCATTGCTCATAGACTCATGGCGCTATGATCCTAACTCTCAGTGCCCAACGCGCGCGTGCACAGCCAGACGGAGGGAGAGAAACACATGTATACAAGGTGCGTCGTTCAAAGCACCTGAAGTAGCACGCAAAGACCCTTTTGACAGAAATGTTTAAAAAGTGGTGTGTTTCCTATGAATCCGCAAGAGCGCGCGGAAGGACATTTTGACAATTTTTTCTTAAAAAACCATTGGGTTTTTGATGTTTTTATGTTAAAATCGCTACGAAACCTAAGGTTTTGGAAGGATTTCGTCTTGCGAGCGCGAATGTCCACTTTACCTTATTTTTTGCAAGGGATTCTTGAAATTTGATCAACTAAGAACAAGAATTTTCATTTTCTATTGTTTTTTGCAAGGGAAAACGAGCGTCAACAAAAAACCGGATCCGGGGGCAATCCACTT
>CAUYUJ010020353.1:20000-58841 GCA_963575745.1 Prorocentrum cordatum
GCGAGCCTTCCGCGCTTCCCCGACCCCCCCGCCCTCCACCCTCCACTCCTCGATACAGCCACCCTGCTACGCTACAGTCGCAATCGTCGCGCTGTCGCCACGGGAGGAATGGAGAGGCGGGGGGGCGGAGGAAGGGAGAGGCAGGGGGAAGATGACGGACGAGGCCCCCGCGGGAGGAAGGGAGACACTGGGGGGAATGGCGGGGGAGGCGGAGAAGCGGATGAGACGAGCGAGCGGGGGATCGGAGGCAGAAGCGAAACCGCGCTTGCTGTATCAACATCTCCCGGGTAATAGACCGCCCAATCCTGGGCGGACGGCCTGCGCCCGAGTCACGGGCGACGCGCGAAAGGGCGTGGGGGGCTGCGCCGAGCAAATCTAGAGAGTATGGCACAACTGTCGCGTGATGACGCTCGCTGGCACTTTGAATCGCGAATATGTCGTAACATGCCCTTGGGCAGGGAGAGGGGCAATATTTGCTCGGCGCCTGCCGCGCCCCAGAACACAACTACAAACCTGCATGTCCGACCCCCGCTGCCGACCGCCAAGAGGGCCTAGCTCGCCTTTTTTTCTGCAGGGCGCTCACAACCCTCGCCAGGATCAGCTTGTGGAAGGCGTCCTTCTCCTTGAGCTTCGTCTCCGCCCTCCACGCCTTGACCTCTGCGGCGACGACGTCGCGGAGGTCGTCGAGGCACATGTCGCTGCTGAACTTCTTCATGAGCACACCGTAGGCCTTCGTAGTGGCGCAGTCGCGCAGGACCTGGCCAGCGTTCACGGCGAGCGCGTCGTCCAGTGCCTTGCCAGCCATCGCGACTGAGTTCTTGTAGTTCGCCGTGGCCTGAGAGATTTTGTGTTTCATCAGGGGAGCTACCCGCCGCTCCTCCCCCGCCTCCCCCGTCGCCTCAAACCCGCCACCCTCGATCCTCATCATGTTAGTCACACTCCCCTGCTAACCCCCCCCCCCCCACCCAACCAATCGTCGCCCACGAATGCAATACCCGCGAAATGTATTGCATGCATTTGCAAAACGTCAGCGGCCTCAGGGAGCTGGCACTTCAAGGTCGCCATCTGCTGCGGGCTGGTCTTGAGCACAGTCTCGTCGGCGTGCTTCTGCAGGTCCTTGAACGTATTCCCCTTGAACGTCTCCAGCCACGACTCCGTCGGGTCCGTGGCGCCAGGAATGCCCGTTGCAACCAAGGCGAGATCTTGAATTGCAGTCTTCAGCACACGCTCGTCTGCGTTGGCCTGCTGGGCGGTCAGCTCGAGGACGAGACTCTTGACTTCCTTGCTGAAACCGACCCACCTGTGGAAACGACGGGTATCCTTCTGCATGATGTTTTTGAGCTGCTCCTCCAGCGCCATAATGTGCCGCTGCATCGGGTCCATTTTGTTGCGGTAGTTGTCTGAAGCTGTGATGTCCTTCTTTAGCAGGTGCCCACCGTTGCCGTCACTCCAAAGGCTAATACATGACCTCCTGGCCGTAAGATACACACCCAACATCTTCGCCTCCTCCTTCGCCATGTCGGAGCCCTCCACGGCGCCCATCATGACGCTCAGGCCCATGTTGATGGCGAAGAACTCGTTGTCCAAATCAGACCTGCTGCAAATCTGCTGGGCGATGAAGTCGAACACGCCACCGACGCACGCCTCGACAATGGGCCTCTGGTCGTCCTTCCACTTCATCGCCTGCGCAGGTTCTGGAATGGAGCCCCGAATGCGGCTCAGAGCGTCCATGGTCTCATCGGTCAGGTCGTTCTGCTCGGACAGGTTCAGAATATTGGCGTCACTGATATCGCGGAAGATGCGGGCGCTCATATTATCCGCACTGACGCTGGCAAGCTTGGCAGCAACCGCGGCCCTCCAGTCCTCGATGCTAGCGTGGCCCGACATGCAGAGGCTCGCCTCCTCTATGGCCTTCGACCACTGTTGCATGGCAGCGTGGTCGCTGGTAGGTTCGGACTCCATGAACTCATGATGCTTCGCAGAGGCCGCGTAGAGGCTGTTCTGCAACTCGTCCAGAGATCCCGACCTAAGGCACTCGCGAGCCTCAGCAATGAATAGAGCTGCATCCTTGAGAGACGCACTGTTCGTCAGCGTGGGGGTCCACCCGCCCGCAAGCATATCATTGTACTTGCGGAACATGGGGGCGTGCTCGATCATGCCTGGCAGCTTCACCATGTACTCCGAGAGTCTGGCCTTGAACCAGGTCTCATCGCTGACCGCAGCCGCCACCATTACCAAAGCAGTCTTGTGCGTCCGCCCCGTCGACTCCTTGATCTTCTGCACGGAATCCTCTGGACGTGCGGGCATGGCAGCAAAAGAGGAAAACACGAATTGCCGCTACGACCCAGGAACATCCCCTAGCTACCCCCAAGAAAATCAGACCCCATGGGCACTACCCCACCCAAGACAAGCACCACCCTCGTTACATATATTCTAGATGTTGGCGGAACGGCGGGGGCCTGGGAGGCCAGCCCAGGGGGGGGCCGAATCAACGCCGCTCCACTCTGGCCAGATCGACGATACCGCTATCAAAAACCAAAGCCCGCTCAACACCACCCAGCACCTGCAATGATCTACGATGCCCCGCACCCTCGGAGACTGGGCCGAAGTGGCGGGCAAGTGGGCGCTGTCATACTCATGAGGTTTGCAGTTCACGGTCCTTCAAGTCCATATCAATCGTTGAAGTGGCCAGCGCCTTGATCCCCTTCCAGCAGTCCATCATGTCTCCCAATGCCCCGCTGGCTGTTCCGCCCAGCATGACCAGGTCGACGTTCTCGTAGGCATCAATGAACGTGTCCACCATATTCACCACGTGAGCCTTGTTCTCGAAGCCGATCCTTATGGCGGGGACGAGGAGCTTCTCAATCAGCACGTGCACCATCACCGACATCTTGTGGTCCATATCCACTGGCAACGACACCAGCGTGGGGTTCAAGGGGTCGAAATCTGGGACGGCAGAATCGTCCTTGGGCCAAGGTGCGATGCACTCGATTAGCTTGCCGAGGTCGCGGGTCTTCTCCAACTCAGCGAGGCTGAGGTTCAAGAGAGTCTCCTGGGTCACCAGGGGCCACTGGGCGTCCTCGACAACCAGCAGCTTGATCAACTCATCCTTTTCGGCCTTGGTGCGCACGCGGATTTTGTCGGTCTGCAAGGTCTGGGCGGCAACCACGATCTTCAAGAAGTTGTTGAGAATGCTTGCATCAGTCGCGCTCGTGCCGCCCATCTGAGCGAGGCGGGACGCGGCCTTCTTCGCCGCCGAGATCGTCCTCCCATCCAGGGTGTTCTCGAGGACCCTCTCCAGGGGGATCTTCCTCTTCCAGTACGTGAGGACGTCCAAGCAGCCTGGGGGGGAGGGCCATGACTATACAGGAGGTGGAGGTGGGAGGGATGAGGGGGGAGGACGTGGACGAGGTGGAGGAGGTGGTGAGAGGAGGGGAAGATGAGGTATGGTGGGGATGGTGATGGGGGAGGAGGAGGAGGAGGAGGATGTGGGAGTTCTCTCGAAACTCCTCCCCTTTTCCTCCACCCCCTCCTCATCCTACATCCTCCTCATCCTGCCCCTCCCCCTCCTCGCCCCCTCGTCCTCCTCCATCATCCCTCCTCCTACACCCCCTCCCCCCCATCCCCCTTCTACCAGGGGGCAGCCCGACCATGCGCAACCCGTTTCTGCTCGCCCGAAAGCCTGCTGCGTGGGACACGAGCGCCGTATCCGCCATGGTGTTCGCCTGACTCCCGCCGTCGTCATCCACGTCGCGCAAGTCTGCGATGTGGGACGCTGACCCGTCCGCGGCACCCAAGTGCGCGGCTGGCGACCCTGACGGGGTCGGCGAGGCCAGCTGCTTGCCGAACAGCTTCTTCCCCTTCTTGGAGCCTGAAGTCGCGTGGAAGGTGATGACCTTCTTTGCTGGGGTAAACGCAGCAACCCCAACAAGGGACTCTGCCCCGTCGGAGCCGCCGTCACTGCCACCACCGACTCCGCCGTTGCCCCCGACCTGCTCGCTCTCGGCGGTGGCGGCATCCTCGCCCTCCTGCTCAACGCGGGCGTCCGTGGCCAAGACTTGCTCCAAGCTCTTGAGGTACCCCTGGGCGCTCTTGGCTAGCAACGCGTTCACGCCAGTGGCAGCGAACGTGTCGGTGATGTTGTGGCGGGCGATCTGCGAGCCCTGGTCGTCGTAGAAATGTTGTGAGGACGGCATGTAGTTGGACTGCAAGTTGATGCCCTTCCTGATGATGAGGTCCACGGTCCTGTACGGGTGCTCGGGGTCGGCGAACATGTACAACGTATCTTGATCCGTCGAGTTGGCGCCGCTGGGGACGGCAACCTGAGGCATGGGATCGGTGAACTTCTTCGCGAGCCGCTTCTTGCCCGTTGCGCTCCTGAGCTCGCTTTCGTCCAGCGCGATGTAACGCTGGCGGATCTCGATGCCGCACTCGTCGTGGGTGGCTACCGACTCGGCGATCGCGGGCGCATCAGCCGCCCCAGCCCGCGCGTTCCGAGCCTTCGCCACGTTGGCCTTCATGTTCGCGTCGCTCTCGTTCTGCATGCACAGCTCCTCCCACGTCAAATATGGGAACCCCTGCTGGTGGAGCCCGAAGCAGTCCTCGCACGCGTCGCCGACGGGAATCTCCTCCGAGCCGTGCGCCTTGTTGACGACCTTCTTGAGGGCCCACGCCTTGCCGTCCTGGCGCGGGGCCGAGGGAGGAGGTGAGCGGCGGGGGGTGCCTGGCAAGACCTGGGGGGGGGCAAGGTCGGCAGGAGGGGAGGGGGCGGGGGAGCTGAGAGGGGCGATGGAGAGGGCGATTGGGAGAGATGGAGGAGGACGGGGTAAGCACGCGGGCGAAGACGGCAATCAGGGAAGCGGCAAGGGCGTCATACGATGCAGACGGGGCTTGGTCATCGGTAAACAAGGCGACGCAAGCCCCGCGTGTCCTTGGCATACGCCTTGCACAACCCGCATTGGCAGGAGTCGCCGCACCTCCTGCCCTTCCTCTTGGGGGCCGCCTCGACCGCGGAAGGCGGGCCGCCGCCGCCGCCGCCGCCGCTCGCGCCAGCCGCCCTCTTCGCGCCCTGGCCCTGGCGCCCCCCATGCGGCGCAGGCGGCGCGCTGGACTTGGCCATGACGATCGCAGGCCGAGCGACAAGGGCGCGCGACGCAGCGGCCTCGGGCTCGCGGCTCGGAGACGGCTGGGCTGCGGCATCGAGCCAAAATGGCTGGGGCATCGACGTGCATTGGGCACCTGCAACCGCAGCGTCAACGCATCGGCACCCGACTGCAGGAGACCCCATGGACCCATCAACCCCCGAGTTATCGCACGGAAAAGCCGTTCGAATCGAAGTCACTACCGCGCGACACCAACTGAAACGCTGCTAGAGCGAGCCCTCCACGCATTGTAGACCCCGCCCCAAACGATGTCACCCCGCACTGACGAGGCGGCGCCCCCTGGACTCGCCACCCCCAGCCACAGCCTCGGAGCGAAACGTCGCGATGAGGACAGCCGATGGCACTCATACCTGTCGAGAGAACTGCGCATCCTGGGACCCTGGGCACGGGCGGGCCGTCGGAACCGCGACCGCCGCCGCCCGCGATGCATTTCTAGGGCCGCGCTCGCCCCGCACATGAAACACGTTCCTTCATCAAAACACTGCGCCGTTGGAAGCTTGATGTTGCCGAGTCTTGCAATTTGTCAGATTGGCCCGCTGCTCGCGGCCGCCCCCGACGCTGAACCGAAAGGAACGCGAGTGCGAGAGAAGCTGGCGAGGGCGATAAGCCGCGAACGACTGGGGCACGGCGGCCGAGGCACGCGGGCGGGGGCGGCCGGAGCACGGACAGGAAATAATGGAAGCAAGAGGCCCTGGAAGGGAAGGGGGGTTGCGAGCGAGCGGGGGCGAGGGGGGGGGAGTAGACGGGCATGGAGGAGACAAGAGATACGGGATTGGAGATGGAGAGGAAACAGTGGGAGGCGAGGGGACACTTACTCACATGGGGGGGAGATGACAGGGGGAGGAGGCGGGCGAAAAAAAGGAGGGACAGGGGGGGCTGGGGGCGGGGGTTTTGCCGACCACTGCATGTACATAAGTAACCCCGTTGCATTATTGATGTAGCGACGAACTATGTTGGGGTATTAGTGCACAAGGCTGTGGCTTCAGGTACAAAACGCACGCTTGAAAGTACTGCGTGCTGTTGTGTGTGTTTTTTTTTTTGTGAGCCTCGAATGCGGCCCAGGACACCCCCGATGCGGGTTTAAGGAATGGTCCAGAGTGCTCAATGGTAAACCGAAAGGGTCTAGACCCCACGACCCGAGAGGGCTACGAGGGGCCCAACCCGCCGTGCGCCACCCAAGCAGCCCGAATAAGCCCCAGCACACACATTACTGTTAATCAGACGCAGGTGGCGAGTACAGATGCAGGCCACATCAATGCACGAGGTAGCAGCAAACAAACGATGATTGATACAATATACAACATACAGCCGCGCAAAGCATCATATTACATAAGCACCAGCTACTACAACTATAACGATTCGAACGAGACTGCCCTCAGTGAAAGGTTATAAAAGCACAACAGTAATATGGGTTCGAGCAAGACGCATTACACCACGCATGGACAGCAATTCAACTCAATTTCTTTCGTACATGGCGGCGGCAACAACACATCGCGTGTGAAATTTCAATGTGGCGCAAAAAAATGATATCGGCATGCTGTTGCGATGGCGCCGATTTGCTATGACATTTGACGTTCTCTGTGCCATATTCACGTGGGGATTTGTCACAACGCGCGAACTGGACTTCGGCATACTCGGCGCGGCGCTACTGCACATGCGCGGGGCGGCTATTTTTTTTGACATAAAAAAGCATTAAGACCGACGTCGGTCGGTGGACGCGGCTGGGCGGGCATGGGGCTCAGACAGAAGCCCGCGCAAAACATGCACCGCTAGTTGACATATAACGGCGATGCCGCGAAAGGGGCAGGCGTCTGCCCCAGCCCCGCCCCCGCCGCGCAATTTCCTTCTGATCTCGCGCGCCAGAGCTGCCGCGCCAGGCACCGTAAACATACGCTTCAAACGACGACGACGACGACGGCGGCAACCGCGACTACGGCGACGGCGACGGCGACGGCGGCGAACGCTACGACGACCAGACGGCAAAAATAACGGCGCTGACGACGACGACGATGGGGGCGACGACGACAACGACCAGGGCAACGACGACGACGGAAGAGACGACGTCGACGACGACGACGACACAGGCGGCAACCACGACCACGACCGCGACGACGAATCCGCGAGCGCGCGGCGCTATCCAAACGCGGGCTCAGTTCGGGAAGGAGGGGAAAGGAAGGGAAACAAATGGAATTGGACGGAGGGGGGTTGGACGGAAGGAGGGGAACTGGACGGAGGGGGGATGAGGGAAATTAGAGGATGGGGGCTGGGCGGCTGAAAGGAAAGGGGCGAGGGTGGGCGCGGCGCGCCACCGACTGCGCACGGCACCGCCCCCGCGTGAAAGCGCCGCCCGCGCGCGCACGCATATTGAATTACCATCGACGGGCCCGTCGGTCGCAGACTCTCCTCCCGCGAGTGCGGCGCGGGGCCCATCTGGGCACCCGCCTCGAGCGGCGGGCGCCAGGCTCTGAGGATGGCCTTCCCGATGAGAAGCAACTCGGCGTTGTCGCAGTCGCGCTCTGCGCGGCGAGCGCGCCGCGCCGCGCGCCCGCCTGAGCGCCTGCAGCCCCTGCCGAGCCCGCGGCGCGCGGCGGCCTTGGCGCGCGCCCGCGGAAGCCCCCGCAATGCGCGGGGGCTCCCGCGCAGACAGCTTGAAATCAAATTTGGGCCGCGGTCGCCCGAGCCGATGCCGCGCCGCGGCGAGACGCCGCCGCGCGCGGCACGTTGCGCCAGCGCGCGGCGAATCGCCGATGGCCCAGCGCGCGCCCGTTCTGCTCGGCGCAGCGCGTCGCGACGCGCTTCGCGCGCGCTGGCGCCATGTCGAGCAAAGGCACGCGACGCTGAAACATGAGCCCACAACCGACTGGCGAGCAGAAGTCCCGCGATTCATCGTCGTTCACGTGGCCAAGGCTCGGTCGCCACTGGAGCCATCGAAACGAGATTCGCGTTCGCGGCAATGATGCTCGCGAACCGCTCATCGAACGTATTCGGCGCTACGAGGCGCGCGGCTGCCGCGCCGATGCAGCGCCTGGCGCGCGTGCTGCGCCAGCCCCCGCCGCGTTTTGGATAGCGCGCCTGGGCTCGCGCGCCCCCGAGATGGACACGTTGGCCCGAAGCGGGGCAAGGGCCCGCGCGGGGGGCGGCGCGACGCCGACGGGGGGGGGCGCGCGGCGGGGAAGCCCTGGGCGCCGCGCAAAACAACGTGGCAACGGTGACTGACTCGTCTGGAAGATGCGCTACGCTTTGCAGCGGCCCTTGGCGCGACACACCACTTCACGAACCTCGCCGCGACTCTGCAAACCTCGGCTCGCCCCTCGCGTCCGTCGCCCGCCGCGGGCGCCGAGGTCGATGCCAGGCCGCCCTTTCATCGGGGGGGACGTCACCTTCGACGCCCCGTCGGCGGCGCCCCCTGCGCGGCTGTGCATTGGTCGCCGCACGACTGACCTGCGTTCGACGCGCATGCCCCTCTCTGGCACCAATTCCGCTCGCCTCGAAGCACCCACCATCCAGCCCGAATCGCCCCCTCCCGCCCCCACCCCCACCCCTCATCCCCAATCCACCCTCCCCCTCCTCCCTCCCCCCTCCGCATCCCTACCCCCCCATCCACCATATCCCCCCGTCTCCTTCCCACCCGCCATCACCGCGCCCCCCCCCCCCCCCCCCCCTCCCCCCCCCCCCCCGCCACCCCCCCCCCCACCACCGCCACGCCCCACCCCCCCCCACCCCCCCCCCCCCCCCCCCACACCACCCCACCCCCACACCCACCACCCCCAACATCCGCCCCCCCCCCTCCCCCCCCCCCCCCCCCCCCCCCCCCCCCCACCCCCCCCTCACCCCATGCCCCAATCCCCTTTCACTCTCCCCCCCGCCCCCGCCTCTGCCCCCTCCCCGACCCCCTCTCCCCCCACCCTTCCCTCTCCCGAAGCCATTCCCCCCCCCCCCTCTCCCGCCATGGCCCCTCAGATGTCTACCATCCCCCCCTCTCCCCCCCCCCATATCCCTCTCCACCCTCGCCCCCCCCCCCCCCCCCCCCGCCCCCCCCATCGCCATTCATTTCCCCTCCCCCCCCCGCCTCCTTCCTCCCCCCCCCCCCTCCCCCTCTCCATTCCCATCCCCGCCCCCCCCCCCCTTCCCGCCCCGCACCGCCCCCCCCCCCCCCCCCCCCCCCCCCCCCCCTTCGGCAACCACCTCCCCCCCCCACCCCTCCATATCCCCTTCCGTCGAACACCGCGCCGCGGAGACCCGCCCCGAACTCGCCGAAATCCGCGGCCCCGTAATGGTCGGGCCGATGCTCGCGTTCCTGCGCCACTGGGCGCCGCCGAGGCAAGGCGCGCGAAGGGGTGCGCTGGGCGGCCCCATGCCCGCATGTGGGTGTCGGCCACCACGCGCTGAGCCCTGCATTGCAGTGCGCCACCCCTCGATGATGCAGCCACCTCCGCCTCGGAGTGGTCATTGATTTGCATGCGCCCCCCTCCGCCACGAAGTCCTCGCCCTCGCCTGATCTTCTGGCCGAAGATGCCGCCAGCCCCGCGCCAGATGGCCCGCGCTCGCCTCGGCGCCGCGCACGTTCGCCCTCAGGCGCCAAAAAGAGCGTCAAAGCCCGACGCGGGCATCTTCACGCGCGACAAGTGGATCTCGCGCGGGAGATCTTCGCGCGGGAGTCCGTCGGGCCATGCCATGAGCCTTGACCGCGGGATATTGAAACTGGAACCCTGAACTGTGGACCCCGAGCCCTGGGCCGTGAACCCCGCGCACATCGCGCGCTGGACTTCGCGACGTCGGCAATGCAACGCGCGCGGCGAGAGTTGGGCGCGGCGCACATCGCGCGCTGACGCGTTGTCGTCGGCGCGGCGCGCACTGCACTCTGGACTCTTTGTCGCCAACAACGCTGATCTGTCGGGCATCATATTCCAGCCGCAGGTTCGCCCTGTATCCCTGGTGAGTGGCAGCACTTTCCAAATTCTGGCTTCGGCCTCCCATGGTGCTTGGATTGTTTCCCATGCGATGGGGATGGCTGGTGGGAGCAGGCGGGGCCCACGGGGGCAGGGCGTCGGGGGGTTCCGTCGGGGGCCCGCGGGCAGGGATGACAACGTGAACGGCGGGAGGCGATTGTCTTTCGGCGGCGGCGCCCGCGACCCCGCCGGACACATGCACCTGCATTGCGCCCGCTCGCAAAATGCTGCGATGTCATCTGGCGGAGCCCCGCGGGCACTCATGACCGCGAGGCGCAACGCCACCGCGGCATCGTTGTCATGGCGTTTGTGAACCACTTTCGGATTCTGCCACCAGACAATGCTCGGGCGTCGTAACTGCGGTTAGCTCGCAGGGCCCGCGGGCCCCCGCATGGGCCGCCATGACTTGCCGAACGCCGATTTCGCATTCGGCACCGCGAACAAATGCCAGAAACGCGAGGGGCGCGGGCGCACATGATCCCGACGGCGGCGACGACACGTGCGACGCTAGCTAGGCCCTGAGACGGCATGGGCGACCTCTCACTGGCGAGCGGGGGCATTGAGCGCTCGCGCGCCGACGAGGCATGCGGGGGCGGCAGGTGTGCCAAGTGGCGGGCGGCGGTGGCGAGACCGCCGATGCGGGGGCGGGCAGGGGCGCGGAAGTTGCGCACGCGTCGAATATGATTGGGGCTGAATGGTGGGGGAGCGAGCATGCGAGAAACGCTCGCGACAGAGGGGGCCCGCGGCGCCGCGAAGGGAATTGCCGATGCGGAACTTTTCGAACGCAGAAACAGAAATTGTTGGCGCTTCGCGGATCCCCCCCCCAAGCCCATCCAGAAACGAAGCCCAAGCGAATTGCGGCGTCTAGGGAAACGCGGCGGCAAAAAGGGAGGCAGCCGAACCGAGCCAAGGAAAGACGAGGAGAAGGAGGAGGCTGGATTGATGGACGCACGAAGGGGCGGGGAGAATGATGTCGTGTAGGAGGAGGAGGGGAAGGAGGAGGAGGAGGAGGAGGAGGGGAAGGGGGAGGGGCGGGGGGGGGGGTGAGGAGGGAGGAGGAGGAGGAGGAAGAGGAGGAACAGGAGAGAGAGGGGGGGGGAGCATGAGGAGAATGAGGAAAAGGACAGGGGATGAGGAGCATGAGGAGGAGGGCGACAGCCATGCCCCGCCGCGCCATCGGCGTGCCACACAGAACCATTTTCGGTGAAAATCAAGTGCCACGCCGACGCGTTGATATACATATATATATATATATATACATACAAATATATGTATATCTAACTTATTGGCTTGACACCGCGGTGCCCGCGCGCAATGCAGTTACATGGTTCTGTGCGCGCTGCAAAATGCGCATGTCGGTGGTGCGTTCGGTTTTCCTGTCTGGGGGCGGAGGGGTACTTAGCGAAAATATTAGACATTTTCCTTCGCAACAATGAACACGGCGTGATCTAGTTGTAATGCCAATCATGAATATTGCAATGTGCTGCAGGCATGTGGTGCACGACGCGGTGCATATGACAATCGTGTTTGGCTTCTAGATAGGGGCCTCGCGAATGCGCATCCACGTCGCATCTGGTTCGCATGATTGCGTGCGAAGCGTCGTGCAAAGTTACTTGGAAGTTGCTCTGAAGTTAACTTGAAGTTGCTTGGGGTCACATTTGGGTTACTTTGGGGTTACTTTTGAGTTAGTTTGGGGTTACGTTTGGGTTACTTTGATGTTGGTTCGAGTTAGTTTAGGGTTACTTTAAAGTTACTTTGGGGTTACTTTGGTGTTGGCATTGTTACACGCAAGGTTACTTTCGAGTTATTTGCAGTGGCCGACGTTATTTCACACAGCGGGTATGGGCGGAGCGGGTACAGTTGAGGAGTTACATCTTCGAAGTTTTTAACTCAGAACGGCTGGCGGAGGACAAGGCGGGGCCAGTGCCTAACTCCTGCCGCGCACGCCTGACCACCACCGCGGCGTTCGCCGACGACAGCGGTCATCGTCGCGCTGGCCACCAGCTGCGTGCATGCCTCCCCTTCCCTGTTTGCCGATAGGCTGCGAAACCATCCTCCTCTCCAGCCGTCGTCGCCGCCCCACTCCCCCCCGCCCTCACCTGCGCCGTCATCGCCGTCGTCGCCACCGCCTTCGTCGTCGGCATGATGTTCCCCGTGGTCACCCCCTCACCCCCCATTGACCCCCCTCCAAACGCGCGTGTCCCCGCCGCCGCCCTGGTCGCGGTCCACGCGCCCGCCCTCCTGCCCATTGTCACCCAACTACTCCTCGTCTTGGTTAGCACCCCCATCGCCCCCCTCCCCCCCCCGTCACCATCCTCCTCGTTTCCCCCCCCCCCCCCCTCCCCCTAGCCTCCTCGCAGCCCCGTCATCGCCGCGCACCCCCCCCCCCCCCCCCCCTCACTCTCCTCAGTTCAGGCGCCCTGCAGACACGGTGCTGTAAGGAGGACGAGGACGAGGAAACATGAGGGTGGCCAGCTCCCCCTCCCCCTCCTCCGCCGTCGCCACCGCCGCCTCCTCCTCGTCCTCCTCCCCATGCCCCATCCTCCTTCGATTCCCCTCTCCTCCTCCTCCTCCCCCTCCTCCACCGCTTCCCCCTCCTCCTCATCATCCCCCCCCCCCCATCCCCATCCTTATCCTCATCCTCCCCCTCCACCTCCCTTTCCATCCTCATCCTCCTCCTCCACTCCCCTCCTCCTCCCCCTCCTCATCCTCCTCCTCCTCATGATGAGGAGGAGGGAGTGATGGTCCTCTTCATCGTCCTCCTCATCCTCCTCTTCCTCCGCTGCCAATGCCTCCAACCCGCCCACCCCGCGCGCGGGCCCGCCCGCTCGGGCCCCGCCGAACAAGTCGCAGCAACGCCCTGCGAACATGCCCATCCTGATGTCCACGAACAACGCTGCCTCTACCAGGGGGAGGGGGGCGCGCGGAAGAAAAAATACGATGACTATTATTGGGCCACTGACGTTGCCGACGAAAGCAACACGCACGCGCAGCGGTGGCAACGACCATGGTCAGGATGGCGACGAGGGCTCGCGGGGCAGATAAGGGGCACGGCAGCATCGCAGCTGGGCGGACTAGCGACCTGGAGAGAGGGCAGGCGTGGGCATGCAATTGGGGGGCGGGCGGCCGCCAACACCCCGAACCGCTGACACTGACGAGCGCCGAAGATGTCGACGACGAGCGACGACGACGACGACGATCGATAGCGACGGCGAGCGACGAGCGACGAGCGACGACGACGACGACGACGACGGGCGACGAACATGACGAACAACGACGACGACGACGAGCTACGACGGGCGGCAGCAAGGGCGACGGCGGCAAGGCCGACGACGGCGGCAGATGAATAGCGAGGCGGACTGCCGTGACATAGAAATTAGACATAGCTAAGACCTTCGGCGTGAGCCCGTCTGGCATCATGCCCCCCCCCCCCGATGCACCGCTGTTCCTATGCCCGCCCGCCCGCCCCCCGCGCCGTCGCGAGAGCGCGTCGGTCAGCGAGATGCAGACGCTGGCGACGTATCTACCTCCCGCGCCCACGCATGCATCTATCGCACCCTAGCGGCTCCAGCGCCCACGCTGGGCTCTCGATGAGGAGGGAGGAGGTGGAGGAGGAGGAGGAGAAGGAGGAGGGGGGAGGAGGGGGGGCGAAGATGAGAAAGAGGAGGAGGAGCATGAGGAGAAGGAGGAGGAAACGAAAGAGGAGGACGAGGAGGAGGGACAGGGCGAGCATAATACCCAGAGCCATCTTGGATGCCTGTCTGAGTTTCCTCGGATGGCTCTGAAACGCCTTTTTGAAAGCCTCTTGGGGCGCATGGCGGGGGCCTCTTGGCAAAACCAATTGTGTGTTTGAGCGTAGTGTAGCGGGTGCCTCGGGGGCCCTCCTGAAGCATCCTGGGGTATTGGGGGTCTCTTGGGAGCCTCCTGGTGACATTTTTTTAGTGGGGGAGTGGAGGTGGGAAAGGTGGAGGGGGGGAGGGGGCTCTTGGGGTCCTCTTGGGGGGCCTCTTGGGGGCCTCTCGGGAGCCTCTCGGGGGCCTCCTGTGCCAATATCGGTGGCCTCCTGGGCGCATCTTGGGGCCATCTTGGAGGAGATCGATCGAATAAGAGGGCGGGGTCACTTAGGGAACTGTCTGGAGAAGCGCGGGAACAAATAGGGTGGCAGCCGAACCGAGCCAAGGAGGGGCGACGAGAAGGAGGATGCTGGATTGGTGCATGCATGAGGGGGGAGAAGAATGATGGAGGAGGGAGGTGAGGGGGAGGAGAAGGAGGAGGAGGGAAGAAGGGGAGTGGGGGGGGGGTGGGAGGGGGGGTGGGGGGGGGGGGGGGGGGGGACCTACACATCACTGCCCCTTCCCCCTGTGGCTCCGTTGTTCTGGACCAGCGCTGCAAGCTCGATGTTTGGGCGTCGCCGTCGTCGTCGTCGTCGTCGTCGTCGCCGTCGCCGTCGCCGTCGGTGTCGTAGTCGTCGCCGTCGTCGCCGCCGCCGTCGTCGTCGTCGTCGTCGCCATCGGATCTGTCCGCTCCAGCGCCGCCAAGTGCGTGCTCCGCCGCCATCCGCCCTCATTTATATCCCCAAATTCCCAGGCATGTTGCCTCTATTATTCCCCGAGCTAGCTCCAGAGCGCCGCGCGCAACCTGGCGAAATGCAGGCGCGCTGCACCCCATGGACCGCTATGCGATGACAACGTGGTGCGCATGCATATACGCACATGCATCACACGTACATGTGCGACTAGAACGCGCGCACGGGGGAGAGCACTACCGTTGTTCAACCCGCGACGGGTGAGCCCGACCTCGCCGCGCGCTCCAATCTGATCGCGGGCCTGGCGAGCATCACATATGCGATCTCACGCGGCCGAGGCAACGCAACCCCAGCCCCAGTGAGTGCCCTAGTGACAAGTGTAGACTTATCCCACCAGCCCTTTAGGGCGTAGGTGGTTCAGAGCGTTTCCTCTTCCAACCCCGTTCTTCCCCTTCGGGGAAGGGTTCACCCCTCCCCACACGCCCTCCCCTGGGCCTGGGCGGGGGCGGTCGCGAGCGGCAAGGGCGCCCAAGATGGCCCGATATTGCTCCGAGAGCGCCTCGGAGAGCCGAAGATGGCCTCCAGGATGGCCCAAGATAGCCCAAGATGCCTCAAAATAGCTTCCAAGATGTTCCAAGAGGCCCCAATACGGCTCAAAGAGGCCAAAGAGCTTCCCAAGGAGGCATCCAATATGCCAAAATCTTTCAAACACCTCAAGAAACCAAATGGTTGTTGCTTTCTCGCTTTTTCGATTCCGATAGCCTTCCGAAGCACCAAGATGGCTCCAAGATGGCCCAAGATGGCTCCAAGAGGGCCCAAGAGAGCCCCAAGACTGCCCCAAGAGCGGCCCGTCATGACATCACAGTGCGCGGGGCCTGACAACGACGACGACTGACCGACCGACGGCGACCGACGACTACCGACGGCGACCGACAACGGCGACGGCGGCGGCGGCGAAGGCGGCGGCGCGGCGGCGAAGGTCACGAGAGCAAAGACAGCCAACAACCCCGCCAGATCCCAGGAACCCCCGACGCACCACGGCCGTAATAGATAACCAATATTGGATGCATTTCGGGGGCCATCTTGAATTCAAAGAGCCTGGGTTAGCAATGTTGGCGGCCCCTCTAGAGTCGCGGGCACCTGGCCCCAGCGGGCTCGCGGACCCGACCTGGCGCGAAACAAAAAGACAACACGATGCTGCTCGACACCCTCGCCACCCTCGCGCGCACCCCCCTCCCCACGGCCATCATCCGCTTACTGAGCCCCCTTCCCCGGCGCCGCCCCCATCATCCCTCCTTTTGTTTTTTTCTCGCTGTCTCGCTTGGCTCCATGCACCAAGCTACCATGTGAAGTCCATCTCAGTCGCTGTCAGAATACTCACCAAGGGTGTTACTTGCCAGGACGGCGACGGTATAATCGGCGACATCGTCGTAGAGAGATCCGTCTGGCAGCGGGATGGGCCTCCGAACCTGCCGCGCTGGCTGGGCAAAGTCGGCGGGCTGGAGGGGGTCCGCCCACGGCAGCATATTGACGGGGTAGAGCACCGTGGAAACGCCATCGTCGGAGTTGTCGATCTGGTCTTGGGCAATGCCGTTGAGCCACCTGACCTGGTGCTCTAGGGCCTCGATCCTCCTGATCACCTCGCGCTCCAACTCCATCCGAAAGGCAGGCCTCGTCAGATCTGAATGTCGAAGCCGAGCCTCGTAACTCGCGCCGCCCGCGCACCCCTGACTGGCGGCCCTGACCACGTTGTCACGCGCGCTCTGGCCGTTACTGCGCGATCGCGAACGGCCTCGCCTTGAACTGTGAACTTGCTGCTGCCGCTGCATCCCGCCAAGCCCGAACCGCTCCCATTGAGCCAAAATGTTCAACTGAAGGCGCCACGGGCGATGCGGAGAGCGGAGAGCGCGCACACTCTATGATGGCGAATACGCGCAGGGCGAAAAACGCAATACGGATGATGAGTCGGCTGATGTTGGTGAATATGATGCTGCTGATGGGGCCGCTGCTGATGGCGATGGCGTCAGTTCTAATAGTCTGGGGGGGGGGCATCATCGCGAGCATGGCCGCGTGGGTTCAGATTCCAACCAGGACAAGGGAGGGGCGCGCTATGCTGATCAAATGCTCCCACCCCCCCCCACCCCCCACCACCCCCCCACACCCCCACCCCACCCACCCACCGCCCCGCCCCCACCACCACGCGCATCCCCGCGCATCTCTATCTAAATCCAATGACAGCTGCATACCCCCTGCAGTTGAAGGGCACGCGGGGAGCCCATGGCCAGAGGGGCGCCCCAGCGCCCGCAACAAATCTAAGGCCCTGGGCGAAAGAAACAAACATCGGGGCGATCTGGCGACGACGACGGGCACTGCCGACGCAGTCCGGCCGACGCCGAAATGCGCGCACCAGACCGAGGCCCACGCCCAGAACGCATGTCACAATTCCGTTTAGCCCTCCCCCCCTGCTGCAATCTGCGGCCGCCCTCGTCGCCCCTCCCTCCCCCACCCCCCGAGAGCCCCATGCGTTTCCTCCCCTTGTCTCGCCCTCGATCCCGCTATCCGCATCGCCCTCCCCCGCCACCGCTGACACCTGCACAGCAAGCTGCGGGCGACACAGCCGATCAACCCCCAGCCGCCCCCACTGGAAAGCAATGGCGCAAACGCGCGCGCCGCAACCCCGCGCGGCACGAGCAACATGCCCACCCCTCCCACCTGCACGTGCAGGGGCCCTGGACCATGCAATTGACGTAGCCGCTAACCGACTCCGCCTCGCTGGGCTCACCGTCGTCCTTCGGCCTCTCCTTCCCAAGATGGCCAGCTCCATCGAAGCAGCCCTTTGCGGCGGCCCGCCTTGCGAGCCTGCCGACGCGACACAGCTTACCCTGCAACTTGCACGATGTGTGCGATGCCTTGTCGGCCACCCCAGGGCCCGATCCAGCGGCCAGCAGCTCGGCCAGAAAACCGACGGGGCGACCGACGACACATCGATCGCCTGTGATCTTATGTATCTTGGTGGCCCTGCGCGCAGTACGAGTAAATACGCACCCGTGCAAGCTGCACGTGGCAACAAATGACGACTTGGAACTGTAATACTTGATAGTCCCGTTCTCTACCTCCCAAACGTGATCGGCTTTGCCAACGAGCCCGCGCACGGGGGCTGCCTTCGGGCCGCCCTCTGGCGCTGGCGGCGGCTCCTCATCTACCCCCTCAGGACCCGCAGGTGGCCCTGGCGGCCCTGGTGGAACTGGAGGGATGGGCGGGTCTGGCGGTGGAGGGAGCGGCGCCTCGATGCCAAGCTCTGCCTCAACCTTCTCCTCGTGCCACAGGGCCACCAAATCTAACAAGGGCTCGACGTCTACGTCGTAGTGGCCCTTATGACAGCCCTCGCCGTGCCCTCCCTCATCCTGGCTATCGTTCGCACCCTCGTCCACATCGCTCTCATGGCCGCCATCGCCGCCGCCGTCAGGTTTAGCAGCCCCCGACTTGCCACCCTCGGCCCTCGACCTCCTGGGCGGGAACAGCTGGGTTGCAGGGGCACCTGCACTAACAGGAATGACAGGCGCAGTGCTGGGCGAAAGGTGCGGCATGAGCCTCCTGGTGTCCTCGAGCTTGTACCGCGTGACACTGACGTGGCTGCCCTCCGCCAGCAGCTCCAGCGCGGCCCGCTCCGACAAGCACGACGCAGTCGCCTGGCGGGAGAGGGGGGAGGGGGCGGGGGCGGGGGCGGCCAGGCGCGCGCCGCGCAACCAGTCGCAGCACGACGGTCCGCCAGGGCGACGCGCGGGATGGCGGAGGGAGGATGGGGCGATGCGGAGGAAGGAGCAGGAGTGAGCAAGGGGACGAGGCAGGTGGAGGCAGAAGGAGCCAGGGCTGGGAGGGTGCACGATGAGAGGAGAGGCGAGTGGCATATGCAAATGGGGTTGGCGTCGGGATGCGAATGCCGACCACCCCGCAATCATGCGCACAATCATGCTTGCCGCCAGCGGCCAGAGGAGCAACACATGCAACAACGTGCAGAGAAAAAGATGAGCTGCCTTCAGCCAGACGCGTCGAACTTCATCGTCGGCCATGCTCGCGAAGGGGCACGGGATCCTGTCCATCCTGTGGAACTCAGGCTTGTAGGGCGAGAACGAGTGGAAGCCAACGTGAAGCCAAACTTCTGCCTTGGCAGCCTCCCTTCGCGGCTGGAAAATGGCAGCGTCGCCCCAAGGGTCGAAGGCCTCGGGCCCTAGGAATGACGTCTCCTCCAGCCTTGCGACTGCGAGGCCATATTGCAATAGCAGCCTCTTGCCGCGAGGATGGGGAGCGAAACCATCTTTCATGGACCGAAGCAAGGCGTTGCGCTTCTTCCACAACAGTTTACCAGCATCTGTGCACAGGCACCAGTTCCTGTCATAACACGTATCTGCCTTATGCTGGCCTGGAACAGCAACCGATGAATCATGGGTAATAGTGGCATGCCTGCGTCGCCACTGGTCTTCCAACGTAGCGCTGATGTTGTGGCCAGAAGACGCATCAAGCCAAGAACAGACTTTGGATGCGGTATCTCGGGCGCCAGACTCGATAATAAAGAAAGGCACCCCCTCCGACGGAATGGCGCGCAACTTCGTTGCTTCGAGCTTCGGTAACCGACCGACCAGCTCCTGAACTTGCAACTGTCCGATCTGCTCGTCGTATTTAGATAACACAAGGTCGTCATCTGTTTCTTTGTCTGCTGTGAGCTTCGACTGTATTCTCTTCATGTGCCTCGTAATTTTGACCCCCTGATCCAAATCGCACGTGCTGAACCTGGCTAACTGAATGATGTTTGAACGGACACCTGTCATTTCCAGCGCCGCTGCACTCGCATGCAAAATGGCCCTTCCCCTTCGCCGCTGAAGCTCCGACTTGGACATCCCAAAGCCATTGCACGTCCTTCCATCTGCTCTCTCTCTCTCTCTGCGCTCGCATCGAAGCCGTGGCCGCAACGCCGACCTGTTTCAACCCTCTGAGCACTTGGGAGTCGGATGCCTTCAGGACGTGATACTCCAACGCAACTGCTGAGAGATCTGGTCGACCGACGCACCCTGCTGTCTTCATCCTTACGAACGCCCTCCACAAGCCCCCGCCGCCACCCCGCTTCTCCTTCCGCACCTTGAGGACCCCCGCCTCCTGCCTGACGATCGGCCTCCCCACCTCCCCTGCCCGCCGCTGGGCACAAATCTCAAGGTGCACCGTGGTGTCCTACACCCGTGCCCCTCCATCGCATCCGACCCCCCCCCCCCATGCCGCCCCCCTCCCGCCCCCGCCACCAAGTTCGACCCCGACGCAGCCGCCGCCCCGCGTTTCACCCGCGCTCAACCTTGGGCGCCCATCGCCCCTCCCACCCCTGCCGCGCCCACTCAGCGCAACGGATGGCCGCTATGGGAACTGGCTTGGGCGGCGCCGAGGCGAGATCCACGCCGAGCAAGATGCCGCTGCCTTCGGCCGCTACGCACGTTTGAAAGGACCTGGCGCCGCGCAAGGCAAGACTCGCAATTGGGCTGCGATTCGCAACCCACCCCGCCCACAGCTGGGTCGAATCCGTGTAAATAGCATGGTATCCCGATGCCCTCCTCGCTCTGGCGGCGCCTCCCTGGATGGGGTGAGAAGGACACGAACCCGCATAAACAGCATGGTATGCAGATGCCCCCCTCGCTCTGGCGGGGCCTCCCTGGAGGGGTTGGGGGGGGGCACGAAATGATTGCATGCATATACCCTCCTCGCTCTGGCGGGGCCTCGCTGGAAGGGCGCACTGCGAGGGCGATTGGGGGGAGGGGGCCAGCAACCCGAAACGCCCGATGGGCGCTGGGCGAAGCGAGCGGTTTAGACAACTAGGGCAGCGACGAGGGCGCGGGAGCGGGCGACGCGGGGAGGAGGGGGGGATGGCGATCTGGGCGAACGGCAGGACAAGCACATGAGCGCCGTCAAGAAATCCGATCGCTGCCGAGATCGGGCGGGCGCGCGCGCAACCCCCGATTAGCGGGGGCCAGCCTGGGATGCCTGGGATGGCGAGGAGGGCCGCGAGGACGATGGTGAGACAGAAGGCGAGGAGGAGGACGAGGACGAGGACGATGAGAAAGATCACGAGGGCGATGAGGGGGGGGGGACTATGAGGGGCGAGAATGGGAAGATGCGGGCGCGGACCCCCTGGAGCCAAGTCTGAGTTTTCTGGCAGCCCTTCGGGCGTATGTTGGTGTTCCCCCGCTGCCCCCTAGGAGCCTCCTGGGCGCCCCTGGGCTGTGGGGAAAAGGGGGGGGGGGGGGGGGGGGGGGGGGCGTGGAGGTTGGGAGGTGAGGGGGGGGGGGGGGGGGGGGGGGGGGGGGGTGGGGGGGGGGGGGAGTTTCCCCCCTGATTGTCGTTACAACCAGAACAGCCACTTTACAACCAGATGGGTTACTTTACAACCAACATAGGATTGGAAGTATGGTTTTTCATCGAGAACGTCCACTTTGCAACCAGAACAGCCCGCTTTACAACCAGAACGGACCACTTTACAACCAGAACGGGCCACTTTACAACCAGAACGGACCACTTTACAACCAGCTCAGAGTGGCCGTGCGTGTTTGGGCGTTCCGCAAAGTGCTCCAGAGCAAGTGGGCGCTCTGAAAAATGCCCCAGAGCAATTGGGCGCTCTGAAAATGCCCCAGAGCAAGTGGGCGCTCTCAAAAGTGCTCCAGGGCGCGCGGACGCTCTGAAAAATGATCCAGAGCACGTGGGCGCTCTGGAGCCCGAGCGCCTGAACTCTCTGCGCAGGCCCCAGCGATGCCCCTGAACCCGAGCGCCTGAACGCCCCGCGCAGGCCCCAGCGATGCCTCTGAGCCCGAGGACCTGGACGCTCTGCGCAGGCCCCAGCGATGCCTCTGAGCCCGAGGACCTGGACGCTCTGCGCAGGCCCCAGCGATGCCTCTGAGCCCGAGCGCCTGGACGCTCTGAGCAGGCCCCAGCAATGCCTCTGAGCCCGAGCGCCTGGACGCTCTGGCGCTCTGAGCCCAGCAGACTAAGACAGGGCTTGCTAGCAGGGGCCAAGCGGCCTCAACAAGGGCCCCGTGCTCGCACGGGAATACGGCGACAGCATACGTCGGAAGGTTCAGGGCGACGCGCTGCCCATTTTAGGGATCACTCACAGGAAGCGAGCCCAGTGGCCTCCACAAGGGCCCAGCGCTCCAGGGAACCAGGCCATTGGCACCGCGGGTCTCTTGGGCCACGTTGGCCCCTGAAGCCCCACGGTGTTCTGCAAGGGGCTAAGTGCGCCCGCTCCAGTTGGCCCCCTGCTGCTCCTCGTCTTGGAAGATCGAGGTTCAACGTCCCGAATAAATTCAACTAATTCGAAGATCGTTTCTTCCAGCGTCAGCCGCGGTGCCAGCGCAGCAACGCAGGTATCGTGCTCGAGCAGCAGCCTCAGCCACCGTGCCAGCGCAGCAGCTTGAGCCACCGTGACAGCGCATCACCGCCATCTCTGTGCCTGCTACCACCACACTTACCGCTGCAGCCCCGCTACCTCCACAATTCCGACTGACCCCCCGCTACTACCGCAAATCCCATTGCAGCCCAGCTACCACCACAGTTCCCACCGTTGCCTGGCGACCCCCCCCCCCCCCCCCCCCCCCCCCCCCCCCCCCCCCCCCCCCCCCCCCCCCCCCCCCCCCCCCCCCCAACCCCCCCCCCCCCCCCCCCCCCCCCCCCCCCCCCCCCCCCCCCCCCCCCCCCCCCCCCCCCCCCCCCCCCCCCCCCCCACCACCCCCCCCCCCCCCCCCCCCCCCCCCCCCCCCCCCCGCCCCCACCCCCCAGTTGCCACCGCAGCTTCCCAACACCATGCAGTTCCCATTGTAGCCCCCGCTTCCACCACATCTCCCACTACAGCTTTCCACTGCCATGCAGCTCCAGTCTTGGACGGGATCATGGTTTATTCGTATGTCCTGCGCGACTAGCCTTCGCCCGTCAGAAAAAGGCAGAGCAAGCAATGGCAGAACTGACCGACAGAGCTTAGAGAGCAGGTCAAAACCCTAATCCGCCCACCAGCACGCAACATACCATAGCGCACCAGGTCGCCGCATCGCCAACGCGTGCGCAGTGCTTCTTCGTGCGCGATGGGCAACTTCACAACCAACATGCCTCAAAGAGCCCAAAGCCACCCTTGCGCTTGCCCACGGAGATTTCAGGGAAAGGCACGCGTGCATTCAATATGTGTTTTTACTTGCCGGGTTGTAAAGTGCCCTTCCTGGTTGTAAAGTGCCCTTCTTGGATTTTATAAGCTGGTTGTAAAGTGGACCCATCTGGTTGTTAAAGGCGCTTTATGTTGTAAAGCGACCCACGCTGACGGGGCGGGGGGGGGGGGGGGGGGGGGGGGGGGGCCTGGCGCCCATGGTTTCCTGATGGCGCAGGGCGTCTTCTCTGGCGCCTCGGCGGTGGGAGGGGGGGAGGGAGGGGGGGCGCGTACTCCGAGGCCATCTTGCATGATCAACATGGGGAGGGGGGGGCTACACGACATGCCCCCGCGCGCCTCTCTCGGGCGCACCAGACACTGAAGCTACCCAGCCACTCCCCCGTCGCCTTCCCGGGTAGAGCAGGCGCGCTCGCCTTGGCCATGGACGAGTGCAGATACTTCCTGAGCGTCCGAACCTGTTGAAACAAGAACTCGGCGGACGCATCCTGGATATCGAGCCTCTGGCACTGCACTGACCGCGCAGTGAGCTGCCTCCGTATGGTAGCATGCCTCGCCTCGATCCCTCCCATCTCATTGTACTGCATGGCTGCGCACAGCAATAGCTTCTCACGAAACTCATCGCCTGAAAAAGTTGGGTGCTTGCGTTTCATGCTCAGTGTCCAGCTGTCCATGAGGCACTCTCTAACGCGTGAGAACTCATCGCTCTTCTCTGGCCTGCGAAGAAGCAGAAACAACTTAGTAGGGAACTTCTGGTGGGTTTCGTGCATGCCTCGGTGCACTGTGCATAACGCTCTGCTCAAGGTACGAAATGCGAGGCAATTAAACTCGAGGTGGCTGCAGCTCCCAGGATACATCTCCCAAGACTCCGCCCCGAAGAACAATGACCGAACACCCTCCACAAACTTGCCCTCGAGCTCCCCCGATGCAGCGACCAGTAACCGATACGTCCGAACATTCTCGGGCGCCTTCCCCGCCAACAGAGCCTCTGCAACTTTGCGCCTCTCCTTGATTTCCCAATCTGCCGAACCTATTTCCAACTGTGAAGTTATGAGGTCGACGAGGGGTTGCATCGTGTGCCTGATTAGCATTATCCTGCCCATGGGTTTGGTTGCGAGCCAGTCGAGCGACTTCTGTCTGGACTTCGCGTTGTCTGTGGCCTTCGAGTTCGCGTCCTCCCCAGCCGCACCTGCAAAGTGCAGCTCAGATGGCCCTGCGCCGACGGCGGCACCGTCCCCTCGGTCGTCGTCGTCTTCCAGCGCCAATGCTGCATCTGGCTGGGGAAGGGCTGCGCTCGCAGCAAAGGCAGCAACAATCGCACCAGAGTCCTTCGCTTTCCCAGCCATCATATTGCAAAACAATGGAAACGTAGCCGAAAGCAAAGAGTGAACCATTTCCAACCGACCTATCTCCTCCACAGCAAGGTCTGCCCCCAGCCACCTGTGGCGCGGCCACTTGGATGGCTGGCTAGACGCGAGGGCGAAAATCAACCCCCGCGAAATCACCCTAGCGATCTTGGCCCTCCCGATGGAATCCCAGAACTCCTGAGAGCATTGGAATTCAACGCAATAGTCGCGCCTCCAATCTCCATTGGTGAGAACTGCGAACAGCAAACGCTTGGTTTCTACGTGGGAGCCACCCCTCAAGAACACGTCCACACAATGCGACCTGTATCTCTGAGCTTCGGGCGACGGTGGGTGGTCTAGCCGTCTCAGCCTACTGCAAAACACAACAGATAGGGCCCGCCTGAAGACAGTCATCGTCGGCCCGTGGCTCAGGGATAAAGCAGTATGGATAAGGCCAGCGATGTCCTGATCGAAGAATACGCCGTACACTTTATCGAAACAACTGGTCGACACGACGTGAATCTCGCAAGCATTGAACAACAAATCCCAATCCCTCCTCTCGTTGGCCATGCTTCTCTCGCAGAGCAAGTTGCTGGACGCTCTATCCGAACAAACAGCCCGTGCTCGATGCAGAAACTGGTTCGCAGCAACAGAAACTGTTGTTGAAGAAGACAAAGCCTGCTGCAACGCGCTGGCCGTATTCCTCTGCAACACTTGCAGCGGAACCGCCGAGTGCCCAGACAACTTCACCAAAGAACCACCGCACTTCAAAACCATACCGAAACCAGAGCTAGACTGTAAGATCTTTGCTGCTTCAGGCGATGCCGTGACCAACTTTTCAAGCGAGGCGACGGCCCGTTCTGCTGGGCTGAGGGCGCACGGAACTATGGCATGTGTTTCGCAGGGCTGGGCTTCGACGACATTTTCAACTATTCGGGTCTTCATCGGTGTCTCATCGTACCGAGCCTGGTCCAAAAAGAAAATGCAGTTCTGGGGGGTGAGCTTCTGAATTATCCACTTGTCTTGCGTCGGTCGTTCAAGGGCTTGGAAAAGCACTGTCGCTTCGGCAAGTCGATGGCTTTTTCTTTTCAAGGACCGCGCTCTTTCGCCAGTCTCATTCTCCAAACTTGCCCAACTCTGTGTAACATGCTCGCCATGGAAATACTTAGCTACCTTATCCGTCGCCCCATCCCGAACGCTGCCGTTGGCATCTGAATACGACCGTGCGCACAGTAAGCTAGAACAAAGATTGTTTGCGACGAAGAACCCTCCAGAACAAGTCGGCGATACTGCAGCACGCACTCTCAGCTCGCGAGCGGGGGGCAGAACGACAGCGGCGGGAGGCGCTGGGACAAGGGCGGCTGCAAGAGGCGCGGCCGCGACCTCATCCACCGCCCCGCCTCCTGCTCCACGTAGCACCTCCTGCAGCCGCCAGTCGGGCCGCCCACGCTTACTCGGCGGTGGCACCTGGGCGACGGAGGCCGCGGCCTCGTACCTGGCGACGGCGGTCTCGGGGCCGTCAACATCGAGGAGCTGCGGCGCGGGCGACCCGGCAAGGCAAATCACGCGGCACTCTGGAAAATTCCCCGGGGTAGAAGTTGATCAAATACGGAAGCACTTTTGAACGTGTCCAGCCTACTTTTTGGAAAAAAAGACCAAAATTATGTTTTTTCTGTTTTTGAAAATTTCCGGGGACAATTTTGACAAATTCTGGAATCCATTTTGGAAAATTCCGGATTACAGAATTCTTCAGATGTCCTGCGCGGCGGGCGCATTCCACCCTTCAAAACTGTTTTGGTGAAATGTCCAGGCTCCTTTTTGAAAAATTCTGGAACCGCTTGCGCAAAAAAAGCGGAAGCGTTTTTTTTTTTTTTTTTTTTTTTTTTTTTTTTTGTTTTTTTTTTTTTTTATTTTTTTTTTTTTTTTTTTTGTTTTTTTTTTTTTTTTTAAAAAAAAAAAAAAAAAAAAAAAAAAAAAAAACATTATACAATCCAGAAATAATGTCCAGGCGGCCCGACGGGCGCGGCCTGCTGATTCACGCGCCGCGCCGCGCGCGATTGGGCGCAGCGCGCGCCGCGCGTTGCGCCCGCGAAAAGCACTCGAAGGGGCTACCTCGAAAACAGCGCCACGGCAGCTGCGACTCGCGGACTCCCCAAGAGCAACAAAGCATGCAGCTTGGAATCTTCGAGGGCGCTCCGACGCGCGAAAAATGCACCACGAACATCACGCAAAAAACCTGCGCGACGGAATGCGCTCGACCATTCGTCCCTGGAGCCCGCGCGGGAGAACAGGAAAACCAGAAAAAAATGGATAACTACCAATATCAATACTTCATGCTCCTCTGATTCGTATCAATATTATTCGTTGTTTTATTATTGTTGTTCTTATGAGTGCTAGTAGTATTCTTCTTGTGAGTAGTATTATGACAAATAATAGTATTATTCGTAGTAGTAGTACTAGTACTAGGAGTTCGCTTAGTATTATCGGTTGGCTTGTTCATATTATTGGTCGTATGATTCCTCTTCTCAGTATTAGTAGTATCATTACGATTCGTAGTATTAGTAATATGATTGTTAGTTTTCGCATTACCCGTATTATTAATATTATTATTACTAATATTACTGTTCGTCTTCGTATTCATTATCGTATTCGTCTTCTTCGTCTTCGTGATATAAGTATTAGTAGTATGTTTCTTATTTTTCTTATTCTTATTAGTATTCGTAGTATGATTATTATGATGATGATGATTATTATTATTCGTCTTCTTCGTATTATTCATATTTATCCTCCTCCTCCTCCTCCGCCTCCTCCGCCTCCGCTTCCTCCTCCTCCTCCTCCTCGTCCTCGTCCTCCTCCTCCTCCTCCGCCTCCGCCTCCGCCTCCGCCTCCGCCTCCGCCGCCTCCGCCTCCGCCTCCGCCTCCGCCTCCGCCTCCGCCTCCGCCACCGCCGCCGCCTCCGCCTCCGCCAGCCCAGTGCGCCTTCGGATACCCGCGAGACTCTGCGCCCAAGAGGCGGCCCAGGCAGCAGGCGCGAGCTGGTGCGACAGCCTCCTCCTCCTCCTCCTCCTCCTCTCTCCTCCTTTTTCTCCTCCTCTCCTCTCAGCCCCTACTCTCCGCTCCTCCCTGCTCTCCTCCTGCTCCTCCTCATTCCTTCCTCCTCCTCCTCTTCATCCTCCTCATGTCCTCCTCTACTGCTCCTCCTTCTTTTCCACCTCATCCCCTCCTCCTCACCCTCCCCCTTCTCCTCCGCCTCCTCCTCCTCCTCCTCCTTCAGCCTTCAGCCCCTCTGGCATGCCGGGCTGGAAAACCAGGGTGTGCTACGTCACCGCTACGGCAGCACATGCAGATGCACCCCGCGATCATGGGACACGGCTGTTGTACGTCAAGAGGGGGCAGTCGCCACGAGCGCCCACCTCCGAGCGTGAGTGGGCAGTCAGCGGGCCGCGGGCCGCCAATCGGCCGCCCCCCAGCCATGTGGCGGACTCTGCGACGTCGTCGCCGCCACGGCAGGATTGTACCGGGCGCCCGCGCTGTGCACAAGCGCACACGTCTGACCGAGGCGGCCTAAGGCCAGTGCGGCGGAAAAGGATCGCGGCGCGCCGCCGCCACCGCCCTGCCGGTTTCCAGGTCGGGGCCGTCCACGGGGGCCGCCTGCCAGATGGGGCGTCGCGGGCGTGGAGAAGATCGGGATTCACATCGAGTCAAGTCGCCGATGCATCGGCGATGCGGCCAGGTCCTCCGACCTGATTTACGCAGACCCACCTCGGAGGCCTGGGGTCCAGCCGAAGGCAACGTTGCAGACGCGCGGTCCCACATCACATAACCTGAGCCAGGAATGCCTTGGGAAACCTGACCAGAAGCGCAGGACTACATGCTGATCGGGGACCTCGCTGCACCCTGCGTGACTCGAGGATCCGACAGACATTGGTTTCCCAACGTTTTCATTTTGTTTTACCTCGAGGGCCTGAGGGTGACGCGCGCTGCGTAGCGGCGGCGGGCGAGCGCGCGTCCCCCCTCTTCCTCTCCCGCTGCTGCTCCCACTTCCCCCGTCCCACTTCCCTCTGCTGCTCTTCTGCTGCATCCTCCTCCAGCCCCCTCCTGCACTGCCAACACCCGGTCCCGCCCACACCCTCACGCGACTCCCCGCGACGGCAACGACGAAGCTGCGCCTCCGCAGGTGGCGCTGCACTCGCTCCATGCGCCCCAGCTCCCCAGCTGGCAGTCCCGCGCCAGCTCCTTCTGGCACTCCGCCGGGGCCTCGGGGCCCACCCCGGGCAGGCAGGCGAGAGAGCCAGCGAACCGAGCCCGAGCTCGCGAGCCCGAGCCCGAAGATGCCATTCTAACACCAGACTGGCCCTCAGGGGGCAGCGCAGGTGGGGGGGCAGAGCACTCAGCAGGAGTGAGCCCCTGGAGTGGCTGTTCGATCGCTCGGGGCGGCGCGAGTCGAGAGATAGGTGGCACCGCGGAGAGCTGGACGTGCACAGGCGCGGCTGGAGCATGGAGGGGTCTCGACGGGGGGAGCCGGAAGCAAGTGAGCCAGGTGTCGAGTAAGGGCCGAAAAACAATGCCAGTGGGCAACAGAATTCCACGTCAATGTCCGCTGTTGTATGTGTTGTGTGTTTTGTGCTGTGTGTTGTGTGTTGTGTATGGTTTGTGTTGTGTGTTGTATGTTTTGTGTTGTGTGTTGTGTGCTGTGTGTTTGTGTGTTGTGTGTTGTGTGTTTTGTGTTGTGTGTTGTGTGTTTGTGTGTTGTGCATGTGTTGTGTGTTGTGAATGTTGTGTGTCGTTTATGTTGTGCGTGTTGTGTGTGTGTGTTGTGTTGTGTGTGCTGTGCGCGTTGTGTGCTGTGTGAGTCGTGTGTTCTGTATTGTGTGTTGCGTGTATTGTGTGTTGTGAGTTGTGTACTCTGTGTTGTGCGTGTTGTGTGTGTCTTGGGTGTTGTGTGTACTGTGTGTTGTGTATGGTGTGTGCTGTGTGTTGCGTGTGTTGTGTGCTGTGTGTTGTATGGTGTGTGTTGTGTGTGTGCGTTGTGTTGTGTGTTGTGTGTTGTGTTTTGTGTGTTGTGTGTTTGTGTATGTGTTGCGTGTGTTGCGTGTGTTGTGTGTTGTGTGTTGGATTGTGTGTCGTGTGTGTTGTGTGCTGTGTGTTGTGTGATGTGTGATGTGTGTTGACCGTTCTGTGAATGTGTTGTGTGGTGTGTGTTGTGTATGTTGTGTGTTGTGTGTGCGTGTGTGCTGTGTGTTTTCTTGTGTGCGTTGTGTGTATGTGCGTGAGTGCTGTGTTGTGTGCGTTGTGTGTTGTGTGTACTGTGTGTTGTGTGTTGTGCGTGTTGTGTGTTGTGTGCGTGTGTGTTGTGTGGCGTGTGTTTGGTGTGTTGTGTGCTGTGTGTGTTGTGTGTTGTGTGTTGTGTGTGTTGTGTTTTGTGTGTGATGTGTGTTGGGTGTTGTGTGTGTGTCTGTGTGTGTGCCTGTGTGTTGTGTGTTGTGTGTGTTGTGTGTGTTGAGGGTTGTGTGTGTTGTGTGTGCGTTGTGTGCGTGTTGTGCATGGCGTGCGTGTGTGTTGTGTGCTGTGTTTGTGTGTGTGTTGTGTGTGTTGTGTTGTGTGTGCTTGTGTGTGTTGTGTGTGCTGTGTGCTGTGTGTTGTGTGTGCGTGTTTGTGTTGTGTGTGGTGTGTTGTGTTTGTTGTGTGTTGTGTGTTGTGTGTTGTGTGCTGCGTGATATGTGTGTGGTGTGTATGGTGTGTGTTGTGTGTTGTGTGTTGTGTTCGGGTGATGTGTTTGTGTGTGTGTGTTGTGTGTTGTGTGTTGTGTGTTGTGTGTGTTGTGTGTGTGTGTGCTGTGTGTGTTGTGTGTGTGTTGTGTGTTGCGTGCGTTGTCTGTGTTGTGCGTTGTGTGTATGTGCGTGCGTGCGTGCGTGCGTGTGCGTGCGTGCGTGCGTGCGTGTGTGTGCGAGGCGAAAACGAATTCAATACGTTCCCCCGAGGGCGCGTCGCCCAAAATCAAGTTCTTGCGAGAATGGGCGGAAATGGGGGCGGGGGGGCGCATATTCGGCGGCGAGCGAGGGGGGGTAGTGAGAATGAGAAAGACTTCTCAGAAGGCGGCGGGTCTTCTCAGAAGCCCTCGGGCCTTCCGGGAACTTTGGGGAAGGCTTAGAAAGCGTCTCAGACGGCCGGGGGATTCTCGAGCCTGCTGAGAAGGCCCGTTCCTTTTCACTTCCTCCCCTCGCTCGCCGCCTGTATATTGGGTTCTCGCCCTTATCCGGAGTCGTTGGTCCGAGAAGGGATCACGGCATATCAGCGTGGACCCCAAACAATAGGCTCTTGCAATCAATGCGGTGCAATGTACGTGGTGCAATGTACGCGATGCAACTTATGTATTGCAACATACGCAGTGCAATATACACGTACTGCAATATAAGCGATGTTTTTTTTTTGGTTTTGTAATGCCATCTATGCGATGCAATATATGTGATGCAATGAATGCGATGCAACCCATGTAATGCGATCCATGCGGTGCAAAATGTGTGGTGCAATGTATGCGATGCAACATATGTACCGCAATATATACGGTGCAGTATGTCTGGTGCAACGTATGCGATGCAACCATGTAATGCAACCCATGCGGTTCAAAATGTGTGGTGCAATGTATGCGATGCAACCTATGTGCAGCAACATATGCGGTGCAATGTACGTGGTGCAACGTATGCAACGCAACCTGTTGAATACTATATATCTACGCGTTGCAATATCTACATATATATACACATACATACATATGTGTGGCGCAATGTCTGCGGTGCAACCTGCGCAATGCAATCCACGCGGTGCAATATGTGTGGTGCAATGTATGCGATGCAACCTATGGAACGCATCCTAGGCGGTGCAATATATATAGTGCACCGTATGCGATGCAACCTACTCATGCAACACATGCGGTGCCATCTATGTGGTGCAATCAATGTCTGCGATGCAACCCACGTACTGCAGCCTGTGCGGTGCAATCTGCGTGGTGCAATGTATGCGATGCAACCTATGGAATGCAATATACCTATACGACCACCCTGCGGGTGAAAAGGAGGTTTGGGGGGGCAGCAATGGGCAAAAGTGACTGTTGTTCTGACGATGCTTGTGGGGCGGAGTCTAGTGAGTAGTGCGATTGTGTACGTGGGCGTGATGTGATGTGGCGATGTTGGCTAAGCGCACTCGACATTGTCGTGAAGCGCTGTCCCCGCGTGCGCTTGTCAATCGGAACACCAGCGGGACACCGGACACTTCGGGACACCAGGAGGATTTCGGGACACCCGGAGGACACCTGCGGGACACAGCGCCCCCCCGTTTGACGGGAGCTAGCATGATTTGGTCCGGCCGCGGCCCAGCCACAAAAAGATTCGGGAAGCCAGCGCACCGCGCGCCACCGGCCGCCGGAGGAGAATCATTTGGTCCGGCCGCGGCCCAGCCACAGGAAGATTTCGGGACACCAGCGGGACACCGGCGGGACACCGCCCGCCACCGGCCGCCGGAATGGAATCATTTGGTCCGGCCGCGGCCCAGCCACAGGAGGATTCCCACTCGCCCGCCCACGCAGCTTCGCCTCGCCCGCACGCATGCACGGCACGCACGACACGAACCCGAAACCGAAATCGATTTCCCGGTAGGGGGGGTCTCCATTTCACGTCGGACTCACCCCCCAGCCTCCGATGTGTGGGGCTATGTATGCGATGCAACCTATGTGAAGCAGTCCATGCGGTACCATCTATGTGGTGCAATTGACTACCCTGCACCGCGCTTGACCACTCCACTGCTCGCGCAAACATCCCACCCACCAACCCGCAACTTCGTTTGCAAAATCTCTTAAGACCGTGACGGTGGGTACCAAATGGCACTCGGCAACGACAACGACGCCGACGACGACAGCGACAACGACGACGACGACGACGCCGACGACAACGACTACGACGACACCGACGACGTCTCCAACGACTTCGACGACGCCGACAACGACGACGACGACGACGACGACGACGACGACGACGACGACGACACCGACGACGACGACGACACTACGAAAATACAAGGTTCGACGACGACGACTCCTCCAACGACTTGACAACGACGACGACGATGAGACGCCGACAACGGACCCACGGACACCGACGACACGAACGACGTCACGACGCCGACGACGACGACGACGACGACGGCGGCGACGACGGCGACGCCGACGTCGACGACGACGAAAACGACGGCGACGCCGACGCCGACGACGACGACGAAGACGACGACGACGTCGCCAACGAAGACGACGACGAGGGAGGAGGGAGGACGGCGACGGCGACAACGACGACAACGACGACAACGACTAGGGAGAAGGGAGGACGGTGACGACGCGAACGACGAAGAAGGAGGAAGGACGGCGACGCCGACGACGACAACGACGAGGGAGGATGGAAGACGACGACAACGACGACGACGACGACAACGACGACGACGGCGACGAAATAGGAGGGACGACGACGACACGCCGACGACGGACGACGACGACGACGACGACGACGAGGGAGGAGGAGGAAAGACGACCACGGAGACAACGACGACGGAAACGAACACGACGCCAAAGAGGACGACGACGACGAACACGAGGAAAGACAGACGACGACGTAGGCGGCGACGACGACGACGACGCGGGAGGAGGGAGGACGGCGACGACGACGACGACGACGACGCAAGAGCGCGCGCGCATGCTTTTGTTGAAAATCCGTGTTGCGAAACCTTGTGTTTTTGTATGTTTTTGGACACAAGATTTTGAAATCCTTCCGAAACCGATGGGTTTTGAAGGATTTCGGGATACGCGCGCGACGACGCGCGCGCCTGCACTTCGTCCCATCTTTTGCAGAGGATTCTCGCGACGGCACACGCACAAGGGCGTTCGATAGATTTCTACATGCGCGCGCCCGAAGCCCGTTTGGTAGCATGTTGTGAAAATCTTGAAAAACCTATGGTTTTCGTAAGATTTCGCAAGAGCTCGCGCGTAAGCTTGTTTAGCAAATCAGTGTTGCGAAACCCTGTATTTTGTATGTGTTTTAGAAACTCGATTGCGAAATCCTTCCGACACGGAAGGTTTTTGTTGGATTTCGGCATGCGCGCGACGACGGCATGCGATGCAACCTATGTAATGCAATCCATGCGGTGCAGTCTGTGTAATGCAATGTATGCGATGCAACCTATGGAATGCAATCTATGTGTGGCGCAATGTAAGCGATGCAACCTATGAAATGCAATTCACGCGGTGCAATCTATATAGCGCAATGTATGCGATGCAACCTATGTAATGCAATATATGCGATACAATATATGTGGCACAATGTGTACGATGCAACCAATGTAATGCAATCTATGCAGTGCGAGGTATGCGATGCGGCGACGGCGACGGGCGGTGACGGGCGGCACGGGCGGCGACCGGCGGGAGTGGCGGTGACGGGCGGCGACGGCGACAAGCGGCGAAGGGCGGCGACAAGCGGCGAAGGGCGGCGACGGGCGGGGATGGTGGCGACGGGCGGCAACGGCGACAAGCGGCGACGGGCGGCGACGGGCGGCACGGCGGCGATTCTGCGGACGATGGACGGGGACGGGCGGGGCGGCGACGGGCGGCGACGGCGACGGGCGGCGACGGGCTGCACGGGCGGCGACGGGCGGGGATGGCGGCGACGGCGACAAGCGGCGACGGGCGGCAACGGGCGCAGCGGCGGCGATTCTGCGGGGAGGGTCCCGAGATGGTTGACGCAAGTAAGAACCCCTAAGTGCAAAGCACCTGTTTGGGGAATAAGTGGGAAGTAAAAACAAAATCACCCATGGCACGCCGCCGTGGGAAGCACATCAGCCTGTCACTGTTCACAAATCACCGGATCTGCGGACAAAAGCGAAGGACTACCACGCTGACGGACTCCCAACGGGCGGCGTGGCGTCGGTACTACGCTTCCCTCCTAGATAAACACACATGTTCGAAGTCTGCGTGGATTGCTTGGATCGGCGCCAGACATTCGCTTCTTGCGCGCGGAGCGTGCGAATGGGGGCGAAGCCAGAGACGCCGCCGGGGTGGGTCCAGCGACGACTCAAGATATTCGCGCAGACATCCGAAATTGTATGTATATGTCGTCGCGCATTATGATTACCACTATTGTTGGCATTCCCATTAGTATGATTACTAATATTAATGATACGATACACATGTTTATCATGATCAGTCGTCTTCATAATATGGTGTTTGTGCTTTTTCTTATTCACGTATTACTACTGGCATGTTCGTCTTGTTAGTATTAAACCTATGCTTCGCAATCATCTCCCTTCCTATGATTCGGTCAATGCCAACGCGCAAGAAGACAAGATCAGTCAACATCGAATCAGAAAGTATGCGTCGAATCAGGCCGCATCGGCTCTGGGGTCGGAATCATAACCTCATGCCCGTGAGAATAAACACTAGGGGATAATAAAGTTCGGGGTTCAGGGAGAGATAATAAAAGTAGCCCAGCAGACCTCAGCATAATCACGAAGTAAGAGATGATCAAGAGGAGACCAAGCCGAGCACGTTTTGAGACATCCTTGGCGTTTAGTTTTCATAGAAATATCCTCAACAATGGCTTATCTCTCATGAAAATTGTTTTTTGTAAGTGCTCGTGTAGGGTAGCTCATGTGCCTCAATTTCCATGGATAATCAACCCCAGAGATAAAAAAGTTCAGGCGAGCGTGGGGAGAGAGAGAAATATAAAAGAAGAAGAATACAGTAGAAGAATAATAAGAAAGAAGAAGAAGAAGAGGAGAATAAGAAGAGGACGAAGAAAGGAAAAATCCAAAGTTCCAAATCTATCAATTTTAATGTGCAAACGCTTTATGCAAATTGATGTTTTAAAGTGCTCGTGTAGGGTAGCTCATGTGCTTCATTTTCCATGGATAATCAACCCCAGGGATAAAAAAGTTCAGGCGAGCGTGAGGACAGATAGAAATATGAAAGAAGAAGAGGAAAGTAGAAGAATAATAAGAACATTGCTCGTTTCGTTTGAGTCTGCCTCCCAAAATTATTGGTTTCGCTTGACACATCCTGAAAAAGTGTGATCGCTTCGTTTGATGTTGCTATATCAACATCGCTTGATGTTGCTATCTCAACATAGCGTTTCGAGGTGATAATGAAGTTCGGCCTCAGCGCTCGCCGCCCAATTTGAATTTTGTATAGGGCGACGATAATCAACTCTAAACACTGAAGGGGGGGGGGTCCCTTTATTATCATCGGCATGCGGTTATGGCATCGGCCTCACCAGGATGCACAACGCTCGTACAGGCATCGGGCCGCAACAGATCGACGGAATATCGGAACCGAATCGGACTGGGTTGGCCAGGGTCGTATCAGATCGGATCGATCGGATCCAAAGTGACCCTGACCTCGGCTGTCGGCTCATGACTTGGGTCTTCCGCGGCCGTTCGGGACGATTGGGGAACCCCCTGAACGCTCTCGGCGAGGCGCAGCTGCCAGAACGTATCCCGAGGCAGGAGAACCTCCAGGACCCGACGAACACGCCGGAAAGCCCACAGAATCTCAAAGCAGGAGAACCTCCAGGTAAACCTCCAGGAACTGGTGCGGGGCCCCGATCCCATCCTGCACGACCACGTGTGAACCCGACCCCTGCAGGTCAGACTTCTGAAAAACCGGCCAGGGCTTTGAACTTGAAGGATGCCTGTAGCCGTCAATCGAGCCCCAGCGGGGGGTGTCCGATATTCCGGCGTCGATTAGACGCGCAGGGAAAGGGTCGCAAGTAATCAGTCGCAGAAGCCGTGGTGCGACGCGGACAGATCGAAACCACAACTGCTTGAGTGATCGCAGGGACGCTTATCGAGCCGCCAATGAGGTTCGGGAGGATTTGGAAGGATTTGGAAGGATTCGGAAGCGTTCGGAATGATTGGGGGAGGATTCGGGAGGATTTAGGCGAGTTTGGGGACGTTGTTGTCGTGGCTCCCTGGGAGCGCTCGAGGGAGCCGTCGTCGTCGTCGTCGTTGTCGTCGTCGTCGTGGCTCCCTGAGGGTGCTCGATTCAATGCTGACGTCAAAGCTCTAGAAGAGGCGGCACTGGCAGTGACGAGAATCACAATTTGTAATTGCAATCTTGTCTTCCCCGTCTTGACCGCGCATCTTCAATTAGATGGTCACAAGAAAAATCACGCAGGGGGAAGGCGGGGAGCCCGACCGCCCAGTCGGGAGCCGGTCCGGCAGCCGTTTCGCCCGAGGCGTCCGTACAGTTTACGCAAGAACCATAATTACTCTCGCCTCGATGCAGTCTTGGTCCGGACAGCCACGATGCCTTGAAACAACATGATCGACCCACGAGTCCGGAAAGGAATATAGAAATGTAACGCATGGCAACGCTTTCGAAGACACCTGATTGGGTGACGGGCAAATGCAATGCGGAGTGTATCGATCTTGATGCACCGTGCCAAGGGCTGTGCTGCGCTGCGCCGTGCTGAATTGCGATGTGCCATGCCGCGATTGTGCTCTATAGCGTTGTGGATCGAGTCTTCCTTTGCATCCGAGTCCTGACCGAACTGATCTAGATCTTAAGCTCGAGCTGCCTGAACACATAGTAGCTGCCCCAGAGCTAATTGACAGGGGAATATGCCAGGAGGACGCGCCGCGGAACGTCTCAAGGGACGCGCCCAGCGACGTGCCAGGGGACGTGCCATGGGGACGAACCGCGGGACGTGCCAAGGGTACGCGCTACGGAACGTGCTGGGGACAAGCGTTTCGCTCGAGACATCCTGTCAAAATCCTCATGCTAGACATCCGCCTGAGCGACCTGGACACGTGAAAACAAGCGTTTCGCTCAACACATCCTCAACACATTCTCATGCTAGACATCCGCCTGGGCGAACTGGACACGTGAAATCAAGTGGTTCGCTCGAGACATCCTCAACACATCTTCATGTGAGACGTCCGCCTGGGTGACCTGGGCACGTGAAAACAAGCGTTTCGCTCGAGAAATTTTCAGCACCTCCTCATTCTAGACATCCGCCTGGGCGACCTGCACACGTGAAAGCAAACGTCTGGCCCGAGACATCCTCAACATATCTTCATGTTAGACATCCGCCTGGGCGACCTGGACACGTGAAAAAAAGCGTATCCCTCAAGACATTCTCAACACATCCTCGTGCTAGGCATCCGCCTGGGCAACCTGGACGCGTGCAAACAAGCATCTCGATCGAGACTTCGTCAACACATCCTCATGCTAGACATCCGCCTGGGCGACGAGGACGCGTGAAACCAAGCGTCTCGCTCTAGACATCCTCAACAAATCCTGGCGCCAGACCTCTGCCTGGGCAACCTGGAGGCGTGAAACAAAGCGTCTCGCTCGAGACATCCTCAAGACCTGGGCACGTGAAAACAAGCATTTCACTTCAGAGATCCTCTGAACTCTGGTCCCACGGAGAGGACAATCTATAACACAAAACAAGCGTTTCGCTCGAGACATGCTCGATCAATCCCACCAGCCCTCTGGGCGTCGGTGGTTTAGAGCGTTTCCTCTTCCACCCCTCCTTCTTTCCCTTCGGGGAGGGGTTTACCCCTCCCCCTACCCCCTCCCCACTGACCTGGACAAGGGGTTCCGCGGCGCGTTGGAGCGCCCAAGATGGCCCAAGACGGCTCCAAGAGGGCCTCAGGGAGCTAAAGATGACCTCCAAGATGGCTCAAGATAGCGCAAGATGCTTCAAGCTGGTCCCCATGATGTTCCAAGACGCTCCAAGAACTCCCCAAGACGGTTCCAAGTGCCCACAAGAGCATCATTAGGATGCATCCAAGAGGCCAAAATGCTTCAAAACCCTAGGGAAAATCAATGTTTTTGGTGTTCTCACTTTTTCGCTTGCGATGCACATCCGACGCGTCAAGATGGCTCCAAGATGGCTCAAGATAGCTCCAAGAGGGGCCCAAGAGAGCCTCAGGATGGCTCCAAGAGCGGCCACGAGCGCTCCAAGAGCGACCCAAGAGGGGTCCAGGAAGCGATGTTTGGAGCTCCTGGGGGGGGGGGCTGTAATTAGGGAACCCCACTTCCTTGGCCGATGTCCTCCACGATGGCCGCAAGAGGCCCCCAGGATGCCCCAAGAGGCCGCAGGATGGCCTCAGGATGGCCCCAAGAGGCCCCCCAAGAGGCCCCCAGGAGGCCCCCAAGAGACCCCCAAGAGGCCCCAAGAGACCCCCCAGAGGCACCCAAGAAGCCCCAGGAGACCCCAAGAAGCGCACAGGAGGCCCCCAAAGGCCCCAAGATGGCCCGAAGAGGCCCCAAGAGGCCCCCAGGAGGCCCCAAAGAGGATCCCGAACGGCCCACAGAGGCCCCCCCGAGGCACCCAAGACGCCGAAAAGCCCCTCAGGACGACCCTCTACTCGCCTGGGCGTCGTTTCTGGACGGGCTGGTGGGGATTCGCGAAGCGTCTAGAATTCTGAAAAATTATCCCGGCAAAGCAACCTAACAGCGATGTGTAGAAGCATATCTGAAAGCATTCCCCTTAAGATTCAGATGAAAATCCAGTTGTCGAATTCTGCTGTTCTCGCAGTCGTAGTCGCATTCACGATGACAGTCGCAGCGGCAACGGCAGTCGCAGTCACAGCCTCAGCCTCAGCCTGCCTCCTCCTCCTCCTCCTCTTTCTCCTG
>CAUYUJ010020353.1:58941-76441 GCA_963575745.1 Prorocentrum cordatum
TCCTCCTCCTGGTCGTCCTCCTCCTCCTGCTCGTCCTCCTCCTCCTCCTGCTCGTCCTTCTTCTCCTGCTCCTCCTGCTCCTCGTCCTGCTCCTGCTCGTCCTCGTCCTCCTGGTCTTGCTCGTTCTCCTCCTCGTCGTGCTCTTGCCCCTGCTGAAAATGTGGCCCAGGAATGGGAGTTCTGGGAAGTCGAAGAGCACGAAGTTGCCTACAGTTGGCTACGGGCATTCAAAATGTGGCCCGGGAATGGAGTTCTGGGAACTCGAAGAGCACGAAGTGGCCTACAGTTGGCTTCGGGCATTCAAAATGTGGCCCGGGAATGGAGTTCTGGGAACTCGAAGAGCACGAAGTGGCCTACAGTTGGCTCCGGGCATCCAAAATGTGGCCCGGGAATGGAGTTCTGGAAACTCGAAGACCACGAAGTGGCCTACAGTTGGCTCCGGGCATCCAAAATGTGGCCCGGGAATGGAATTCTGGGAACTCGAAGAGCACGACGTGTGTGACTGTTGCATCCGGCCCTCCAGAATGTGGCCCGGGAATGGCGTTCTGGGAACTCGAAGAGCACGAAGTGTGTGACTGTTGCATCCGGCCCTCCAGAATGTGGCCCTGGAATGGAGTTCTGGGAACTCGAAGAGCACGAAGTGTGTGACTGTTGGTTGAAAAAAACGAGCCCGTCACCCTGCCGGCCCGGCAACATCCCAACCCTGGCCCGGACCCCCCTGTGGATGTCGTGAGCTCTTTTGAAGAACACTGAACCTATCATCTTCGCTTGTTAGGTAACAAGCGTTTTCGCTCGGAGACTCCTCAAAATTATCCCGGCAAAGCAACCTAACAGCGATGTGTAGAAGCATATCTGAAAGCATTCCCCTTAGATTCAGATGAAAATCCAGTTGTAGAATTCTGCTGATCTCGCAGTCGTAGTCGCATTCGCGATGACAGTCGCAGCGGCAACGGCAGTCGCAGTCACAGCCTCAGCCTCAGCCTGCCTCCTCCTCCTCCTCCTCTTCTCCTGCTCCTCCTCCTCCTCCTCCTCCTCCTCCTCTCCCTCCTGCTCGTCCTCGTTCTCGTCCTCCTCGTCTTGCTCGTCCTCCTCCTCCTGGTGCTCTCTCCTCCTCCTCCTCCTCCTCCTCCTCCTCCTCCTCCTCCTCCTCCTCCTCCTCGGTGGTCCTCGTTCTCCTCCTCCTGGTGCTCTCCCCCCCCCTCCTCCTCCTCGTCCTCCTCCTCCTCCTCCTCCTCGTCCTCCTCCTCCTCTTCCTCCTCCTCCTCCTCCTCCTCCTCCTCCTCCTGGTAGTCCTCCCCCTCCCCTCCTCCTCCTCCTCCTCCTCTTCCTGGTCGTCCTCGTTCTCGTCCTCCTCGTCTTGCTCGTCCTCCTCCTCCTGGTGTTCTCTCCTCCTCCTCCTCCTCCTCCTCCTCCTCCTCCTCCTCCTCCTCCTCCTCCTCCTCCTCCTCCTCCTCCTGGTACTCCTCCCCCTCCCCTCCTCCTCCTCCTCCTCCTCCTCTTCCTGGTCGTCCTCCTCCTCCTGGTCGTCCTCCTCCTCCTCCTGCTCGTCCTTCTTCTCCTGCTCCTCCTGCTCCTCGTCCTGCTCCTGCTCGTCCTCGTCCTCCTGGTCTTGCTCGTCCTCCTCCTCGTCGTGCTCTTGCCCCTGCTGAAAATGTGGCCCAGGAATGGGAGTTCTGGGAAGTCGAAGAGCACGAAGTTGCCTACAGTTGGCTACGGGCATTCAAAATGTGGCCCGGGAATGGAGTTCTGGGAACTCGAAGAGCACGAAGTGGCCTACAGTTGGCTCCGGGCATTCAAAATGTGGCCCGGGAATGGAGTTCTGGGAACTCGAAGAGCACGAAGTGGCCTACAGTTGGCTCCGGGCATCCAAAATGTGGCCCGGGAATGGAGTTCTGGGAACTCGAAGAGCACGAAGTGTGTGACTGTTGCATCCGGTTATTCTAAATGTGGCCCGGGAATGGCGTTCTGGGATGTCGATGAGCACGAAGTGTGTGACTGTTGCATCCGGTTATTCAGAATGTGGCCCGGGAATGGCGTTCTGGGATCTCGAAGAGCACTTTGTGTGTGACTGTTGCATCCGGGTATTCAGAATGTGGCCTGGGAATGGAGTTCTGGGAAGTCGAAGAGCACGAAGTGTGTGACTGTTGGTGAAAAACGAGCCCGGCACCCTGCCGCCCGGCAACTCCCCAACACCTGCCCGGACCCCCCTGTGGAGTGATCTGTGAGCTCTTTTGAGTCAACTAGAAACCTATCAGTCTTCGCTGTTAGGTAATTTAATTCGCCGGCCCACCTCGACCTTTTTTATCGCAAAACAAATTCGCCGGCCCACCTCAGGTAGCCGGCCCACCTCGACCTTTTTTATCGCAAAACAAATTCGCCGGCCCACCTCAAGTCGAAACCGGGGGTAAGCTATCTAAAAGAGAACCCTGGGCCTCTGCCCCTTCCGGGAAAAAAACACTGAGGTGTACCTTGCCGTGCTCTCTCCCCTGTCCCCTCTAGCCGACCTCCTACTCCTCGACCCGCCTCTTCACCGTTGCTGCTATCAGGGTGCTTCGCTGGGGTCATCAATCGCGGCAGGCTCAACAGTCGGCCAGCACAGCTTGTGTGTTCAGACATTGCAAGAGACGGAAATGATCGCAGAACTTCCCCAAACTGGGCACCGGGGCCTTCTCGCCCACCAGCGGGTTGCAGGGCACGCTCTCCACCAGCGCACCTGGCGCGCGCGCTCGCGCGCTCTCACAGGTGGGGGGGGGCTGTGCAAGGGGCCAGGTGGCCCGTCGACCAGGAGGGAGCAACAACAGGAGGGAGGAAGGAGGCCTCGTGTCTGGAGGAAGGAAAAAAACATAAACCAGACATGAGGTCATGAGACGACGGCGCATCTGAAGATGCACGTAGATTATTCGAAGGGCGAGAGATCAACATCTACACGGGCAGCCGCCACCATGCCTTCAGCACGAAGTGGAGCGCCTCAAGGCTCATGCAGCCCTGAGAGGGTTCTTCAAGTCCCAGACCCGGGCTTCCCGGGTCCTCCTTTATTTTTTCGCGCGGGCCTCCGGGACGGCAACCCCTGCTCTGACTCGTTCACGGGGCTCTGGATCACGATCGTTCCCGTACGTGTCTCGATCGCACCGAGATCGGATCGAAGTGGGCCCCAGGGGCCGGCGCCTTGGCAGAAGGCGCCGTCGCCGCTGCCGTATGCCTTGACCCGCCGCGACCGCTCGCGCATGCCTCGGCTTTCGGCGGTGGCGCGGGTTCGGTGGGCGGGAATCACACGGAGGAGTGGCAGGGTGGAGATGAAGAAGTTATCATCCTCCTCCTACTGCTCTCCTCCTCCTCCTCCTGCTCATCCTGGTTCTCCTCCTCCTCCTTCTGCTCCTCCTCCTCCTGCTCCTCCTCCTCCTCCTCCTCTTCATCTCCCTCTTCGTTTTCCTCCTCCTTTGAGGCGTTATTTTATTTCTGAGCTGTCGTATTTGCGACTCGTTGCTTGCACGTTCTATACTGCATCATGCGTCTTCCTCCATCTCCTCCTCCTCCTCCTTCTCCTCCTGCTCATCATCAGCATAATCGGCATCACCAGCATCACCATCAGCATCAGCATCAGCATCATCAGCATCAGCATCAGCGTCAGCATCATCATCGTCATCATTTTCAGCAGCATCAGCAGCATCATCAGCATCAGCATCCTCAACATCATCATCAGCATCATCAGCATCAGCAACATCAGCATCGACAGCAGCAGCAGCATCGTCACAAGCAGGACCATTGTCACAACTGACATCTCCGAGACAGATCCCATCACGGCAGCATCAACCTCATCATCAGCAGCAATAGCCGATTCATCATCAGCAGCCCCAGCCTTCTCTACTCCCTCCTCCTCCTCTTCCTCCACCACCTTCTCCTCCTCCTCCTCCTCATACTCCTCATTGTTCTCCTCATGAGCCTTCATTAGCTTCGCTCCCCACTCCCTATGTCTCCCTCATCTCGCTCCTGATCGGCGCGACCATTTCCTCGCCTCGTCTCCTGTCGCCTCCTCCTCCTTCAGCTCCTCGTGCTCCTGCTGCGCGTCCCCATCCTCCTTTTGCTCCTCCTCCTCCTGATCCCCGCTCCCTCCTCACCCCTCCTTCCCCTCCATCGTCTCCTCCTCCTCCTCCTCCTCCTCGTCCTCATCCTCCCTGTCCTCATCAGCAGCATTAGCATCATCAGAATCATCAGCAACATCAGCATCATCACCATTACCAGCATCGTCATCATCAGCATCATCATCGTCATCAGCATCATCATCATGAACAGCATCACCACTGATATCTCCAAATCAGAGCCACATCGCAGGCATCAAAAGCATAAGCAACAGCAACAGCCTGATCATCATGATCAACGGCCACAGTCTCATGCACTCCGAACTCATCCGTTTCCTTACTGTTCTCCTCATAAGCCTTCCTCTCCTGCCTTCTGCACATCCTCCTCATCCTCTTCCTCGTCCTCCGCCTCAGCCGTCTCCTCCTACTCCTCACACGTCTCCCCCCCTTCCTCCTCCTCCTCCTCCTCATCATCATCATCATAAGCATCATCATCAAAATCTTCCTCCTCGTTTTCATCACGAATATGCCTCCCCTGTCTCTCCCCATTCTGCCTCATTCCTCCCTCCTCTCGCGGCACAGCATCATGCCCCTATGTCTATACTCCGCCTCTTCCTCCTCCTTCTCCTCATCATCCACCTCCACGTCCCCCTCAACCTCCATCTACCCATCCTCCTCCTGCTCTACCTCCTCGCTCCTCCTTCCCACTCGTCTGTATCGATCATCATCTTTCTCCGTCTCGTGCTCCCCCACTCCTCCATCATCATCCGCATCAGCTGACTCATCGTCGTCAACAGCCGCATCAGCATTAGCATCAGCATCAGCATCAGCAGCAGCATCAACGGCATCATCACCGTCACGATCAGCATAATCATCATCATCATCATCATCATCATCATCATCATCATCATCATCATCATCATCATCATCATCATCATCATCATCACCATCCTCATCCTCGTCATCACCATCATCATCAGCATCAGCATCATGATCGGCATCGTCATCATCATCATAATCAACATCATCAACATCGCCATCATCATCATCATCATCCTCCGCAACAACATCATCATCGGCCGCATCACCACCACCACCGTCATCAGCATGAGGATCCGCATGAGCAGCAACATCACCAGCCTCACCATCATCACCATCATCAGCATCAGCAGCAACAGCCTCATCATCCTCAGCGTCATCATCCTCATCAGCATCATCATTAGTATCAGCATCATCATCAGCAGCATCCGCGTCAGCATCATCATCAGCATCATCAGGATCAACATCAGCACCATCATCACCGTCTCCTCAGCATCATCACTATCATCAGCAACAGCAGCAGCAGCATCAGCATCAGCAGCATCACCATCAGCAGCTGCAGCATGTTCACCAGCATCATCACCAGCATCATCATCTGCGTCGTCCTCATCAGCATCGCTGTCGTCAGCATCATCATCATCATCATCATCATCGTCAGCATTATCATCATCGACATTATCATCATCATCCTCATCGTCATCATCAGCATCATCATCATTGCCATCATCAGCATCAGCATTCTCAGCACCAGCGGCATTAGCATCAGCACCTGAGCATAAACGATGTCGGTGCCGCCACCACCGCCATCAGCATGTTCATCATATTACACAACATCATCACCAGCAGCATCGTCACCGTCAGCATCACCACCAGCATCAACATCATCAGTGTCGGCATCGTCATCGCCACCATCATAGTCACTAATCAAAACCAACATCACCAGCACCAGCATCATCACCAGCATCATCAGCATCATCATCATGATCAGCATCACCATCACAATCACCATCGCCACCACCATCATGATCATCATCATCAGCAGCAGCGTCAGCAGGACCACCAGCAGCACCATCAGCTTCAGCACCAGTAGTGGCATCAGTACCAGTAGACGTAGCAATACCATCAGTACAAACATCACCATCAAAATCAGCATGATCAGCAGCAGCACCAATAGCAGCATGATCATAAGAATCATCAATACCATCAGCATCCGCGCCAGCATCAGCATCAGCATCAGCATAAGCATCCTCATCGGCATCCGCATCCGCATCAGCACCGTCATCGATATCATCAACAACACCATCATCATCAGCATGAACAGCATCATCAGCATCATCGTCAGCATCAGCAGCAGCATCAGCACCATAGGCATACTCAGCATCACCGCTATCATAACCAATCACCAGAATCATCATCCTCAGCATCATTATCCTCAGCATCAGCAGCATCAACCCCGCCCTCACCCTCTTCGTCCGCCCTCCCGTCCTCGTTCTCCTCCTCCTCCCTCCAACAACTTGTCCCCCTCCTCCTCCTCTTACTCCTCCTCATAACTTCCTCCTCCTCCTGGTCATCCTTCTCCTCCTCATCCAGATCATCTGTATCATCAGCAGCAGCAGCAGCAGAAGCGTCATCACCACCACCAGCATCATCAGCAGAATCAGCATCAGCAGCAGCAGCATCAGCAGCAGCAGCGGCAACATAATCATCATCAGCAGCAGCGGTATCAGCAGCATCATCATCAGCATCATGTTCAGCATCATCATCAGCATCGCCATCATCAGCATCATCAGCATCATCAGCAGCAGCAGAAACAGCATCGTCGTCAGCACCATCATCATCACCACCATCATCATCAGCATCATCACCATCATCAGCAGCAGCCTCATCATCAGCATGATCATCATCAGCATCAGCATCATTATCATCAGCAGCAGTTGCAGCAGCAGGATCGTCGCCAGCATCAACAGCGTTAACACCATCCTCACATCATCACTCACCATCAGCAGTATCCACATCGTCATCATCATAATGATCAGCATCGTCATCAGCATCATCAACATCATCATCGTCATCACATCATCCGCACCCTCATCCTCCATCTCACACCATCCGCACTCATATCTTCATCTTCATCCCCATACTCATCCACACAATCATCAACATCAACATCACCATCACCAGCAACACCACCACCATTTCCACCGGCACCAGCACCATCACCACCGTCAACATCAGCAGCATCATCATCATCCCGCCTCCCTCCTCCTCTCATCCCTCCTCCTTTTCATGCTCTCCGAATCGTCCTTTCCAGCAGCAATGAGGAAAGGAAGAGCTGTGCTGGGCCCTAACTCGCGGGAGAGAGATCAGAGGCAGGATGGGAGGGAAGAGAAGGGAAGAGAAGGGGAGAGGAGGAGGAGGAGGAAAGAACAGGCGAGGCGAGGAGAGAGGAGAGGCGAGGCGAGACGAAGAGAGGAGATGAGAGGAAAGGAGGAGAGAACGAAGAGACGCAGGAGAAAGAGGACCCCGTCCGGACCATATGAGCACCCTTAAGGCAAGAGGAAGAGGAAGAGGAAGAGGAGGAAGAGGAGGAAGAGGAGGAGCAAGAGGCAAAGGTAAAAGGGACGAGGGTCGCGGAGGAGGAGGAGGCGGAAGAGATACGAGCGGAGAGATGGCGGCGCCCGCAAAGAGGTAGACAACGCAAGGAGGCGGCCGTTTATGAGGGCGCAGGGGGGTCGTAGAAGACAAGGGCCCTATCATAGGACCCCCGAAGGCGAATCACGCCCATTAGAAACCTGTCGGGTTTCTAAGACGCCCCCCTGCACTATTGGAAAGCCCCGCCGCCTCCTCAGAAGCCAACCCCCATCGCGCCACCCGATCGGGCGCGGCCAAAGCAGGGGCAGCAGAGGGGAGGAAGGGGGGGAAGGGCAAGGGGATGATGATGATGCTGATGATGGTGATGATGCTGATGACGGAGATGATGATAATGATAACAATAATAATGATCATGATCATAAGAATGATGATGATGGTGATGATGATGATGATGATGATAACGATGGTGATAATGATGATGGCGATGCTGAGGAGGACGATGAGGATAAGACGAAGGAGGAGGAGGACGAGGACGAGGAGGGGAAGGAGGAGGCGCAGGAGGAGGGGTGAGAGGAGACGGGAGGGAAGAGGAAAAGGAGGAGGATAAGGCGAAGGTGGGGACGGAGGTGCAGGAGGGAGGAAGGCGGGAAAGAGGAAAAGACGGCGGGGGGAAGTAGAGGCAGGAGAACGAGTGTAACACAGGATGCATCAATCATGCCGCAGTGAACGTGCCGTCCAGTCCCAACTCCTATCCCCACCCCCCGCCCCTCAGGGCGGAGGCGGTCTAGATCGTTCTACGTCCATGACCACGTCTCCCCTTCGTGGAACGGCCCCCCCCTCTTATCCCCTCCTTTTTGGGTCGGGGCGAGCGCCCAGAATGACTTCAAGATGGCCCAAGTAACCCAAGATGGCCTCCAAGATAACACGAGACAATCCAAGAGAGCTCAAGATGGCCTCAAGCACGCCTCCAAGAAGGCTCCAAGACAGCCCCAAGACTGCTACAAGTGGCCAGGAGTCTCAAGGTGTATCATCAATAGGTGGTTTGCCATATCGCCTTTTCGGTTCCGATGGGCCGCCGAAGCCTCAAGAAGGCTACAAAATCGCGCAATCGAGCCCGCAAGGTGGCCCAGAAGAGCTCCAGCAGAGAGCGCCAAGAGACGGCAGAAGGCCCAGAAAGCGACCTGTCTGTCCCAACAGGGTGGCCCGCTTTCATCGGTTTCATCATGACAGCACCTGTTCGGTGCCTGCCCCGCGCCTGTGGCGGCCCTCCCCGCGGCTCCCGCAGGGGACCGCAGCGCGGTGTTCCCCCTTCGGCCCACTGGCCGCGCTCCTCCCTGCCTCAGCGCCCGGGCCAGTCTTGCCGCCCGCGCCTCCTCCCACGCCCTTTGCCCGCTGTCGCGGGCCACGCCGTCCCTTCCCTTGGGGTTCGGCTTACTCTGACTGTACGCGTGCACCCTTCCTCCTGTCGGGGAGACGTAAGACCCGGGTACGGGGGACTCGGAAATCCCCGACGAGGTCGTCAAAAAAATGACGAGGCCGAGCCTGCATTTTGACGAGGCCTCCTGCTGCAGACATCCCACGAAACTCCTCCTCGTCAAAATCCGAGGCGCGGTCGTCAAAAATCGATGGCGAACCCGAGTCCTGGCAAACCCGGGTCTTACGCTCCCCCGATCCTGCTGACCTGGTCAGACCCCCCCGCCGCCGCTGCAGCTGGCCCCCCCCTCGCTGCCGGCGACGGCCCGCCACGCGCTGGGACCCCGCCCGTCTGAGCGGCCCCGGCTCTCCTCTCCCTCCCTCTCCTCGGCCGTCGCCCTGTCGTCCTCCTTTTCCCCCTCCTGCACGGTAGGACAATTAGCGTAACGTCTTCGCTTTCATCGCCAGCGTAGTCCCTCTGCCTAGCCGCCGACGCAAAACGTGTTTTGGCATGCTCCAGGATCTTCAAACGGTTGCCTCCTAACCAGGCATTTCCTTCAAGTGGAAGTGGATCGCTGTATGGGGCCTAGAAAATGGGAGGTTGGAGGGAAGATGTATCCCAACATCGTTGAGGAGTCTTGGGTTTACACTGGTCCTCCTCTTCCTCCTCCTCCTCCTCCTCCTCCTCCTCCTCCTCCTCCTCCTCATCCTCATCCTCGTCCTCCTCCTCACACACGCACCCGTCTGAGGGCGAGGCCGTGGCAGGCGGAGTCGCACCCACTCCACGATGTCCACCTCGGAGCACAACGCGAAGGACGGCGGCGAGGGCGGCAGCGCGGTGAGGCCGCCGAGGAGAGTTTGCACAGACGAACCGCAGCTCATGGCATCCCCCTCTGGCGGGTCGGCCTCCGACTCTTCTGGACAAGGAGGCCGCCGATGCTCAAACAGCGGCAGGCCTGAGCTCGAAGATCGGGTCGCCCACGAATCTTCCCGAATCGACTCGAAATCGGTCGCTACGCTGGGCTCCCGAGGACCCCAGCTAACGCAGGCGAGCCGACCCGAATCAACTTGAAGCGGAATCGTGGGCCCAGCCGGCCAATCGCACCGCATCGGGTCGTAGGCGGCCCGGCCAGAACGCCGACGTCGCCGCTCGGTGTCTGACGTCCTTCCTTTGCACGCCCAGCCTGCCGCGATCGACCGCAAAGCGGATCGGGCTTCGTCCGCGCGGGACCATTCCCCTGGTCATGAACCAGAGGGCCACAGGCAAGGAACCACATGCGAACCCTGCCCCTGCAGGTCCGACGTCCAAAAAACTCGCCGGGGCTCAGAATCCGAAGCGGCTGCCTGCGGCGAAACGACCCCGGCGGGGGCCCAATGCCCCAGCGTGTTTGGACCAGCTGGGATAGGATCCGCAAGCGTGGAAGAACAAAAAGCGGCATAAGGTTAGCTAGCGTGGACCTCAAACTGGTTGTGTGTAGCCAGATGTTGTGCTATCTACGTGGTGCAATCTTTGTTGTGCAACCTACGTTGTGCAATCGCTATTGCGCAACCTCAGCTTTGCTGTAAAAGTGGTGCAAACTACGAGGTCCAATATCAGTGGGGCAATCCATGTGGTGCAGCCGATGTTGGGCAATAGATGATTCGAAATCTTGGTTACGCACTATATGTGGTGCGATCTACGAGGTGTGTGTGTATATATGTGTGTGTTACAAACGTGGTGCAATACACCTTTTACTATATATGATGTGCAATGTATGTGTTGCACGATCTGTGGCGCCGTGGACGTTGCGCACAACGTGTGTGTGGAGCAATATACGTGGTGCAATTTTCTACGAACAAGCCCTCAGACCGATTCGCCCCAGTTCGCTGCTAAGCGCGGTTGCGTGGCGAGTACATCAACGGCCACGCGCTGGCACGAGAGAAACGGCATGCTTAGCTTCCTCGTTTAGATGTCTCTGGAATTCCTTCACAGACCGGCAGCCAAACGCTCGCTGCGGAAGGTGATTCAAAACACGAACGATGCCGAAAATCGATCGTTGGAGAATCGCATGATGGCCTGGCTCAATGGGGTCTCTCAAAGCTCTGCTGTGGAAGCGCCGGTTTGCGGCGAAACCGTGCCGGTCGAGAGCCCCAGACGCCAGGGGGAACAAGGAGGAGAGAGCAGGAGGAGCACTGCCGCAAGAAATCTTACACAGAAGGCCAAGAATAGAAATGTCACGTCTCATTTTCAGGGAAGCCAAGTTGAATTCGCAGAACGCTTCCTCGTCTGTCAGAGACACAAAGTCAAGGAATTCAGTCTGGATGTCGTCAATCATCTTCAGGACCGCGTTTCTGGCGTGGAAGATCGCGCTGGTAGCACCTTCGATGGAAGAAAGCACGTGGCATTTGTAAAGGCGGACCATGTCCTTGGTGGGGTAGAAGCGGCCCGTCCGGAGCAGCGTTTTCAATCTCCAGGATGCCTCTTTGGACATCTTCTCGGCGACGTAACGCATGGAAAGCTGAAGATCGAACTCGACACCCAAAATCTTGAAGTTGTCCCCGTGCGGCCGGACCTTGTCCAAGATGTGTGTGCTCTCTTTCTCTGGCTCGAAAAGCAGTTGGTTGGCAGCCCCCCACGTGTGAAGCGAAGTCTGGCATGTGTGGCACGCTTGAAGAATATCTGCGTCGCGTGCCGTACCGCTGAACACCCTCCAACAAATCAAATCGTCTGTGAGAACATATTCCTCGAAACAGGTGGTCGTGAAACCGGTGGTACCGTGGATGTTGCGCACTATGTGTGTGGAGCAATATACGTGGTGCAACCAGGTCGTGCAATCTATGGTGTGCAATCCACTTTGAATGTCTTGAAGCTGTCCTCTCCACTGCTCGCGCAAACATCCCACCCACCCACCCGCAACTTGGTTTGCAAAACCTGTTAAGACCGACTACGACGACACCGACGACATCGACTAGGACGACACCGACGACGTCTCCGACGACTTCGACGACGACACCGACGCCGACGCCGACGACGACGAAGACGACGACGACGACGCCAACGAAGGCGACGACGAGGGAGGAGGAAGGACGACGACGGCGACAACGATGACAACGACGACAACGACGAGGGAGGAGGGAGGACGGCGACGGCGCGAACGACGACGAAGGAGGAAGGACAGCGACGCCGACGACGACAACGATGAGGGAGGAGGGAAGACGACGACGACAACGACGACGACGACGGCGACGAAGTAGGAGGGACGACGACGAGACGCCGACGACGGAAGACGACGACGACGTGGGAGGAGGAGGAAGGACGACCACGGCGACAACGACGACGGAAACGACCACGACGCCAAAGAGGACGACGACGAACACGAGAAAAGACAGAGGACGACGTAGGCGACGACGACGACGACGCGGGAAGAGGGAGGACGGCGACGACGACGACGACGACGACGCAAGAGCGCGCGCGCACGCTTTTGTTGAAAACCCGTGTTGCGAAACCTTGGGTTGTTGTAGGTCTTTTGGACACACTACTTTGAAATCCTTCCGAAACCGATGGGTTTTGAAGGTTTTTGGCATACGCGCGCGACGACGCGCGCGTCTGCATTTCGTCCCATTTGTTGCAGAGGATTCTCGCGACGGCACACGCGCAAGGGCGTTCGACAGATTTCGACACGCGCGCGCGCGAAGCCCGTTTGGTAGCATTTTGTGAAAACCTTGAAAAGCCTATGTTTTTTTAATAAGATTTCGCAAGAGCTCGCGCGGAAGCTTTTTTAGCAAATCAATGTTGCGAAGCCCTGTGGTTTTGTATGTGTTTTGGAGACTCGATTGCGAAATCCTTCCGCCACCGAAGGTTTCTGAAGGATTCCGGCATGCGCGCGCGACGACGCGCGCGCGTGCACTTCGTCCCATATATTGCAAGGGATTCGCGAAAAAGTGCTATGTTAGAACAAAAAATGTCACCGCATAGTGTCAGGGGGAGGGAAGCCGGCCTGCCTGGGATGGTATGATTCCATATTTAGGATGGACGAATGTACATAATCTATATATACGTATATATGAAATTATACTATCCCAGGGGGAAGCGTTAAGTCCGGGGGGGGTAGAGTCTATTCTCTTTCTAGAAAGGAAAATTGAAACGAGTTTACATATCCCGCGCTCTTGCAAACATCCCACCCACCCACCCGCAACGTCGTTTGCAAAACCCACGACGACGACGATGACGACGCCGACGACGACGATAACGACGACACCGACGACGACGACGTCAACGACGCCGACGACAACGACGACGACGACGACGAAGACGACGGCGGCGACGACGACGACGCCGACGTCGGCGACGACGAAGACGACGACGACGCCGACGCCGACGACGACGACGAAGACGACGACGACGTCGCCAACGAAGACGACGACGAGGGAGGAGGGAGGACGACGACGGCGACAACGACGACAACGATGACAACGACGAGGGAGGAGGGAGGACGGCGACGACGCGAGCGACGAAGAAGGAGAAAGGACGGCGACGCCGACGACGACAACGACGAGGGAGGAGGGAAGACGATGACGACGACGACGAGGACGACGACGACGACGACGACGACGACGGCGCGATAGGAGGGACGACGACGAGACGCCGACGACGGACGACGACGACGACGACGACGACGACGAGGGAGGAGGAGGAAGGACGACCACGGCGACAACAGCGACGGAAACGACCACGACGCCAAAGAGGACGAAGACGACGAACACGAGGAAAGACAGAGGACGACGTAGTCGACGACGACGACGACGACGACGACGCGGGAAGAGGGAGGCGGCGACGACGACGACGCAAGAGCGCGCGCGCACGCTTTTGTTGAAAATCCGTGTTGCGAAACCTTAGGTTTTTGTAAGTTTTTCGAACACACTATTTTGAAATCCTTCCGAAACCGATGGGTTTTGAAGGTTTTCGGAATTCGCGCGCGACGACGCGCGCGTCTGCACTTCGTCCCATTTGTTGCAGAGGATTCTCGCGACGGCACACGCGCAAGGGCGTTCGACAGATTTCGACACGCGCGCGCGCGAAGCCCGTTTGGCAGCATTTTGTGAAAATCTTGAAAAGCCTATGGATTTCTCAAAATTTCGCAAGAGCTCGCGCGGAAACTTCTTTAGCACATCAATGTTGCGCAACCATGTATTTTTGTGTGTGTTTTGGAGACTCGATTGCGAAATCCTTCCGGCACCGAAGGTTTTTGAAGGATTCCGGCATGCGCGCGCGACGACGCGCGCGTGTGCACTTCGTCTCATTTGTTGCAAGGGATTCGTGAAAAACTGCTATGTTATAACACCAAATGTCACCGCATAGTGTTTTTTGGAACAAAAAAACTGAAATTCAGGGGGGGGATACCGGTTGGTATTTGACATTGTGATTTCATATTTAGGATGGGAATGGTCAGAATCATACACGATTTACATATCCGAAAGGGGAGCCGATAACGCCGGGGGAGGGTAGATCCCATTCTGCTTTTAGAAAAGAGAATATACGCGGTGAAATGCCTGGTCAAAACATGTTACGCAATAGAAGATGAACAACATGCGTAGTGACATCTCTGTTATGTGATCTACGCTGTGCGCAAATTACGTGGTGCACTCTAAGTTGTGGAATCAATAGTGTGCAATCGATGTTGCGGTGTGCAGTATATGTTGCACCACGTAGTGCAATATATGTGGTTCAACCTACTGAAGTCTTGATCGGAAAGAATTGTTAACTCCACTGCTCGCGCAATCATCCGACCCACACACCCGCAACTTAATTTGCAAAACCCATGCGGGGGCGATTGCGATGATTGCTTGGCGCTGGCTGGCACTTCTCTGCGGCCGCGCTAGCGCGCGCAGGTCGCGCGCACACCGGCCAGCTAGTCTGGCGCGACGAACGCAGGGTGGCGTTGACCGCTGGGGGCTCCCAAACACGATTCGCAGGTAGCGCTGACGCGCGGGCGCGCCACTGCGAGTCGTTGACTCGGTCGGGCGCGGTATCACGGCGACGGCGACAACGGCAGACAGGATGATCGTAGTGGCGATGTTGCTGACGATGATGATACTGACGACGCAGGGACAATGACGGCGCCGATGCCAATCACGCCGATGACGATGATGGCGTCCCCGCGTCGATGATAAAGGTTCTGGGAGGATTTCGACATGCGCGCGCGGCCGACGCGCGCGTCCGTGCCTCCCACCACGCGCGCAAAGGTGTTCGAATGATTTCGACATGCGCGCGCAAGAGGCCAATTTGGTCGCATGTCATGGAAAATTGAAAAAAAAAAAAAAAAAAAAAAAAAAAAAAAAAAAAAAAAAAAAAAAAAAAAAAAAAAAAAAAAAAAAAAAAAAAAAAAAAAAAAAAAAAAACGATTTCTTAAGAGTCCAAGGGAACACGCGCATACTTGTGTTGAAACTGCATGTTGGAAAACCGAATCTTTTTTATATATGTGTTCGGGACACTCGACTTTGAAATACTTCCGAAAGAAAATGATTCAAAGATTTAGGCATGCGCGCTCGACGACGCGAGCGTGCGCCCTTCGTCCAAGTTCTTGCACGGAATTATCGACAACGGCTGATTCGTGTTAAACGAATGCGCGCATGTAGTGATATTCGACTGGGAGGAAAGGGGGTCGATCACCGGACTGAACGCGATGGTATGGGTTCATATTTCGGATGGACGCATGTGCAGAAACGTGTACGAAAACAATGCGGAAATGTGATCCGTGAACCCCAGGGAGGGGGGTAGATCCCAAATACTTGTTGTTGTTGATCCCCACTGACCACAAAGACGGGCTCGGTGCGCTCGACCTCACGGTAGATCCCGAATACTTCTTAAAAAGAGAATGGATGCGGTGTAATCTGTTTTGTGAGAAATATGTGGTCGCAATGTATGTGGTGCTGTATCTGCTGTGCGATATAGATTGTGCAGCCTGTGTTGTGCAGTCGATGTTGTGCAACTTATGTGGGGCGGCAACGGGTCGGCGATGGCGGCAACAGGCGCGGCGACCGACAGACGGGCCCGGACGACGGGCGGCGACAAGGCGGCGACGGCGCGACGACGGCAGCAACATAGCCGCCAGACCGACAGACAGGCTCAGACTATAGGCGGCGGAGGGGCGGCGACGGGGCGGCAACGGCGGCAACATAGCCGCCGCCAGCGACAGACAGGCCCAGACGACGGGCAGCGACGGGGCGGCGACGGCGGCAACGTAGCCGCCAGACCGACAGACAGGCCCAGCTCCCTAAGTGCAAGCACTGCTTGGAGAAACATGAACTTCCGAAGGGCCGCGCCGAGTTCTTGGATCTGCGCTTGACCCCCGCCCTTCGCGCGCGGAGCGCGCCAGAGGCGGCACTGGAGGCGCCGATCCAGGAAATCCGCGAGGAGCGTCGACAGCGTCTGCTTATTCCAGTTTGCACGATTCGAGAGCGCTCGCCAGGCTCGCGAGATCAGTCACAAAACAGACGGGGGATTTGTTTGGGGGATGGGGGTCAGAGGCGACGATAAGGGCGGAATAGCCCAGGGGAGAGCAATACATGCATCCAGGGGCGGCGACGATCTATGTCTTCGACAAGGCTCCCGGGCGAATACGCGTAATGCCCGCCCCTAGGATATTCGCCCTTGTCGTCGCCGCCGAGGTGGGGGGCGCGGGGCGCTTCGGCTTCGCCTCTGGGCACCTCGCAACGGCAGCACCGGAGCCCGCGGCCTCTGCTCGCCCAGCCCGCAGCGGGAAGGCGCTGCTGGAGGCAGGAATGATGGGCCTGTTTTTCACCACCACCACCAGAGCCTTGGGGAGCTCCGCGAGGATTTCTTTTTGATCGGCGCCGGGCGCCCTCCCTGGCGCTCGGAGCGCGCCAAGGGGCGGCGCTTGAGGCGCCGCCAGGAGATCCGAGCGCCGATGCAAGAGATCCGCGCGGATCTCCGACAGTTCCACGCGTGTGCATATTTTTCTCTTGTTCGAGGGATGCCTGGCTGAGTTGCGGGAAAGTCATGGGCCAGAGCGTGGTTCCAGGATGGCGAGAGCGCGGCACACGAGCAAGCTGCGAGGAGGTCTCGAGCGACAGCGTGATCCCTTGCAGCACGAAGTCTCGGGCGGAAGCCGCCGTTGTTGCTGCAGCCCACGGGCGAGCAGCTCGGTTGGACGGGAATTGTTTCTTTCCCTGCCCGAAAGTAGGGTGCGAGAGAGCCGAGAGGAACAACTCAACGAAAACATCACAACTTAGAGGGCAAAAAATCCACCCCGATAATAACCACCCCGACACGCGAAGCCGTTTAGCAAACGCGCCCAAAGGAGGAATCGAGCAGGGCAGGGCTGTTTAGTAAACGCCCAGGGCCTTTTTAATAAACGCCAAGTGTCTGGTCTGGTTTGTTGTTCCTCCCTTGACAACTGGCGCGAGTGAGGCTCACCCTCCTCATCCTTCTCGCTCGCCACGAGCACGCCAACATACAGCACCAGCGATGCAGTATGGGCCGACGGAATGAGCGAAGCAATGGAGTACCACTTGTTCAACGGTGACAGGTCAACAGTGATGTGAGGCTGGCTCGTTTACAGTTCTTCGCGTGACGCTCAACACTGGTGCCCCAGACCCTT
>CAUYUJ010020353.1:81441-86441 GCA_963575745.1 Prorocentrum cordatum
CGGAGGCGGAGGAGGAGGCGGAGGCCTGGGTCTTCCACGGAGGAGGAGGAGGAGGAGGAGGAGGAGGAGGATCAGGAGGAGGAGGAGGAGGAGAAGGAGGAGGAGGAGGAGGAGGAGGAGGCGGAGGCGGAGGAGGAGGCGGAGGCCTGGGTCTTCCACGGACCATGTCCCGAAGTGCCCCCCCGACGTTGGGGTCAGCGTGCGACCTCGGACCGCCGACCCCCCCACACCTCGGGCGCTGCCAGAAGTGCCCCTGGCCAGAGGCACCCCCAGGATCTCCACGGAAGCCCCCAGGGCCTCCAGAGCACCCCTCACGAGGCCCAGAGGGCCCCAGGGGGCTCCAGAATGGAGCGACAAGCTGGGGGCACCTTGGGCCAGGGGCACTTCTGGCAGCACCCGAGCACCCACTCCTCAAAGTCCCACCCCCCTTCCTCTCCGGAACCGCCGCCCCCCCCTGGTCGAGGAGGCCAGTCCACAAGAAGCCTTCCACAAGAAACCCAACCCTGAGACCCCAGGGTGCGTCCATTGACCTTTGGCGTGGGGACGTCACGCTTCCATAGCCAAATCATCGAAACCCAAGAAACCAAGGGCACCCTGGAGGCAAGCAGGGTGTTTCTTGGCATGGGCCTCCACTGTAGGCCCCGAGGCCTTCACTGGGATCGTTTTGACCAGTTGTCTTGACGGCCCTGGGGCCTGGGAGGGTCCCAGGGAGGCCGAAAATCACGAGCTCGAGACCCGTTTCCCTCAGGACCTCTGGACCCCTGGGCCTCACAGGAGAACAGGTAGGAGAATGGCGCCACAGAACCTCAGAATAAGGGCAAGGGGGTTCAAGGCCCAAGGCAGAAGAAAGGAGGACATGTGTCAGCAGATGCATTCCTAGACGAGCACCGCCTCTAGAGGCCCGCGGTCACCGCCTCTAGAGGCCCGCGGTCGGTGCAGACTCTCGTAGTTGACCGCCTCCTGCTGCGCGCTGGCCCGCGCCTCGGAAGCCCGAGAACGCCTGCACAACGGCGGCTGCGGCGCGAAGATGATGAATGAATAGCGATGACTGGCGAATGCTGAATGATGGATGGTTGTCACGGTGATGATGATGTTCATGATGTGTCCCCTTGTCAGAGTATATTGAGGACTTGTGCAAGTTTGGGGTGCCTGATCCCTCGGGGGGGCCACCCGTGCAAGTCGGGCACCCTCCCAGCGGACCTCCCCGTGGCGAAGAACAGGTGCTGGGCGAGCCATGAGCCGATCTGACTTTCCAGGGCTCCCAACTTCGAGCTTCGCGTTCCGCGAAGCGCGAGGCGCGAATCACTTCGCGCCCTCGCGCCGCCCCCGCAAAGGGAGAAAAGGAGGACGAGGAGGAGGGGGAGAAGGAACGAGGACCGCGAATCGCGAGGCGCGAACAACTTCGCGCCCTCGTGGGAGCCCTCAGCTCTGGAGGAGGAGGCCCGACATGAGATCTCCAGGCGCCCGCTCTCACGAGGCAGGCCCAGGACTGCTCGGCATCCGGTCGAAGTGCGGCTCGGATCGGGCTGCATCGGCACGGAGGAGGAGGAGAGGGAGGAACCGAACCGGATCGGCCGCGACAGGATGCACGACAGCGCCATGCAGGCATTGGGCCGCCTCGGAGCGCCGGAGCCTCGGAATCGAATCCGATCGGGCCGGCAGGGATAGAGATCGAAGCGGGTCGATCGGCTCGAAGCGGAACCTGGAGGCGGGGCTGCAGCGACAGAGCCTCGCGCGGATGCCCAGAAGACTCACCAAGGGCGAGAGGCCCCACCGCCTGACCCGGGACGGAACGCGCCGAAGTGGCATGAAACGGGACCCGCTGCTGCTTCGCGCACCTTGGTCCATGTCTGCTCTCCCTCCTCCCCATGTAGGGAGCGGCCAAGAGGGGGGTGTCCAGGAGGGGGGGGTGCAAATCATGACCGGCGGCATGTGCGCGGCCCAGCGGGGGGGCCAGGGACGTAATGAAATAAGAAGAGGGTCCATGAGATCTGGGGAATAATCATGGCCCCCGCCATGATATCCACCCCCCCCTAGTCATCACCCCCCTCTTTTCCGCCCCCGACCCATGGCCGCCCCGCTCGCCTTGCGGCTCCGGAACGTCGTGCCGCCGCCGCAGGACACCGAGCAGGGGGCCCAGGCGCCCCACCTCGGCCAGGTCGGATGCCATCCCCCTCCTGCAACTCCTCTCTGCTCCTCTTCCTCGACCTCGTTACCCCTCCTCCTCCTTTCAGTTTCCTCCTCCTCCTCCTCGTCCTCCTACTCCTCTGCTTCTTCTTCTTACGAACTAGTATGATTCTTTGTCGCCGAATTATTATAGTATTGTTCATATGGTTCACACTACTCTTATTAGTATTACCACAGTTACTGTAATTAATAATCGATGTTCGCATTGTAAATATTGGTATGCGCAGTTTCCGACTATTAGTCGCATGCTGATTCGTACGTTTCTATTATATGGTTCATTCGTAGTATTATTCCTCTGATTCTGTGTGTCGTACTATTACTGGTATCAGTAATATTATCCGTATTATTCTTCATAGTAGTATTGCGATTGTGTTTCGTGATATTCACATTCGTACGACTATTATGAATATCATGAGTCGTATTTGTGTCGTATTGTTCGTATTGGTATGCCTATTGTTACGCTTGGTAGTATGCTAAGTACTTCTCATTGTGGCTAAGAATCGTACAGTACCCTTCTTCTTAGTAGTACTCGTACTACTCTTCTCACTCGTCGTATGATCCTTCCTCTCATGTTCCAGCGTTTTCGTCTTATTCGTAGTCTTCTGGTTCTCATTCGTATTACCACTATTGGTATTTACACTTCTTATTATCCCTAGTATTCTCAGTATCACAAGTACTACTATTACCAGTAGTAGTAGCAGTCGTCTTATGATTTGTACTCGTAGCATTCGCATATCATTGTAAGTAGCAGTAGAAGTAGTAGTGGTAGTGATAGTAGTCTTCTTCGCATTAGTATTACGCTTTGTTGTAATATTCGGCGTATTCTTAAATGTCGTCTTCGTTTCCATATTCTTTCTTGTTAACATCAGTATACGTATGCATCGTCTTATCGCTATTATAAATGATCGCCTTCATCTTCGCAATACGATTATGAATAATTGTCGCTTTCGTATTACCATTAGAATTGTTCACCCGATTGGTATTAGTACTCCGCTTCTTCCTCGTCTTCCTCCTCTTACACCTGATCATGTGTCTCCTCTTCTTCATCCTCCTACTCCTCCTCATCCTCCGCCTCCTCGTCCTGCTCCTCCTCTTGCTCCTCCTGCTCCTCATCCACCTCCTCCTCTACTTCCTCCTTCTCCCTTCCTCCTCCCCCTCTTCCCCCCCTCCTGCGCCCGCGCCGGCGCCCGGGCCGGGTCCGGAGCCGGTTCCGGCCGGCGCCGGAAAATCGAGTTCCGAGGCGGCGTCGAAAAAAAGCCATCCCAATACACATCGTTCTTTTGAAAATGCTGAATTTCTGCTTATGGCGCGCGGGAAGCCTCCCGGGCCGATTCCGGCGTGCTTCCGCTCGTTCCGAATCGTGCTTCCGTTGCAGCGCTGGCATCATTTCCGCGCTTCCGCTCGTTTCGACTCGTGCTCCCGCTGCAGCGCTGGCGTCATTTCCGCGCTTCCGCTCGTTCCGACTCGTGCTCCCGCTGCAGCGCTGGCGTCATTTCCCGTGCCATGCCACGGCATGCAATGCAAGGCTAGGCTGATACTACGCTTTGCGGTGCTCTTCTACGCCATGCCATGCCGTGCTCTACAATGTATCGCGTACCCTTTCGGGATCATTGCCCTGCTCGACATCCGACTGTGCGAGTAGAGAGGGGATCTACGCCATGGTAAGGGATGGGAGGGAGGGGTAGGATGTCAGATATGACGCGAGCGCACCTAGCTTGTCCCCCTCCCCCTCCTCCTCCCCCTCCTCCTCCTCCTCCTCCTCCTCCTCCTCCTCAGGTTGTTATTATTGTCCATCCTCCTCCTCCTCCTCCTCCTCCTCCTGCTCCTCCTACTCCTCTTCCTCCTCCTCCTCCTCCTCGTCCTCCTCCTCCTCCTCTTCCACCCCCTTCCTCCTCCTCCTCATCTTCCCTCCTCCTCCTCCTCCTTTTCCCTCCTCCTCCTATTCCCTCCACCTCATGCACTCCTTTTCCTCATAAATAACTTCTCCCTGTCGCACCCCGGGGCCTGTGTTTTAAGGTAGGCCGGGCGTTTCGACTGAGACCTCCTCACAACTTATGACTCTGAAGCTTAAAAATTTAAAAGAGTTTCACGGATTGAGGGTGGGTCATTTTCAGAATGTGGCTTTCGCCTTAGCGCGGCGTGCATTCGTTTTAAGAAATTAAGAGTTTCACTGATTGAAGGCGAGACGCTTTCAAAATGTAGCTCTCGCCTTAGCGCCGCGCACATTCGCTGTAAAAACTTGCAAGGGTTTCACGAATTGACGGCGAGCCGTTTTCAAAATGTGGCTCTCGCCTTAGCGCCGCGCACATTCGTTTCAAAAAGATGCAAGAGTTTCACGGATTGATGGCGGCTCCTTTTCAAAATGTGGTTCTCGCTTTAGCGCCGCGCACATCCGTGTCAACAACTGCCAGATGTTCACAGATTCCCATCATCAAGAATACCAGAAATGATGTGTTGGAGAGATTTGGGATTATGCGGGTGCAACAGTTACGTTGATTCGCTGTGTTGAAGTCCTAAGACTGGCGTTCTGGTACGATTCAGAATCGCCAAGACGCAACAGTCAGGGTGGTCCGTGTTGTTGGAATCCTGAAAACAATGTTTTAGCATGCGTCAAGGTCTTAAAACGAGTGTCTTCCAACGAGGCAGTTCCATCACTGTTTTAGGGGCCAATGAAGAGGGAGCTTGGAGGGAGGGTCTACTCCAACATCGTTGATGACTCTTGGGCTTATACTGGTCCTCCTCCTCCTCCTCCTCCTCCTCCTCCGCCTCCACCTCCTCTTCATCCTCCTCATGTTCCTCCTCCCCTCCTCCTC
>CAUYUJ010020353.1:91441-158690 GCA_963575745.1 Prorocentrum cordatum
AAGCCAGGATCGGACAGCATCGAATCGGTAAGTCAAATCCAATCGGAGATTGTGTGTGAATGTGTGTGAATGTGTGTGTGACTGCGAATGTTTGTGAATGTGTGTGAATGTGTGTGAATGTGTGTCTGCGGGTGTGTGTGTGTGTGTTGTGTGTGCTGTGTGTGTGGTGTGTGCGGTGTGTATGTGTGTATCGGAATCGAAATCGAGCTCGATCGGCACCGCCAAGAACACACAACGACGTCGTGCAAGCATCGGGACACATCGGACCGTCAGAATATCGGAATCTAATCGGGTCGGGCCGGCCGACATCGATACCGATTCGGATCGATCGGACCGAAATGGGCCCTGCGTCTGCAGCTGATCCTCCTCCCTGAAACAAGTGAAACGACGGCGCGACCATAAACTGACAGATTCAGCAAATCTGCGCGGACCAACGGAACTGTATGTGTGTGTGGGTGTGTCGTCTTGTGTCCTTGATTCGACCACGTGACCCTCATCATCATCATCATCATCATCATCATCATCATCAGCATCATCATCAGCATCAGCATCATCGTCATTATCATCATCATCATCATCATCATCATCATCGTCATCATCATCATCATCGTCATCGTCATCATCATCAGTATCAGCATCAGCATCAGCCTCGTCGTCTTTTCCACCCTGGCCCTCATTCATCAACAACCAGTTCATCACCGTCGTCACCATCGTGGTCGCAATCATCGTCATCATCGTCACCATCATCACGGTCACCATCGTCACCATCGTGAGCAGAGTCATCGCCGCAACCGTCGTTGCCGGTAGCTGCATAATTATTATCACTTCCACCACCTGCGCGATCACCATCACAATCACCATCACCATCGTCATCGTCATCTCTGTCGCCATCGCTGTCACCGTCTTGTTCGTCGTCGTCATCGTCATGGCCATTTGGGTCGCCAACATCGTCATGATCATCGGCGTCGTCAAAACCATCGTCCACTTCGTCCAACATCCTGCTCATCATCCCCACCCTCCTGTTCCTCGTACTTCCCATCAACATCATCCGCGCAACCCGCATCGCCACCACTACTACCTCAGCATTATCCTCCTCCGTCTCCTCCTCCTCCTCCTCACCATCCTCATCATCATCATCAGCATCCCCATCATCATCACCACCATCATCATCATCAGCAGCAGCAGCATCATCAGCATCAGCGTCATCATCATCAGCAGCAACATAATCATCCTCATCATCATCACCATCATCATCAGCATCATGATCCGTCATGCAGTACCATCATTGCCACCACCACCACCACCACCACCATCATCATCACCATCATCACCATGATCATCCTAACCATGACCGTCCTCTCAATGAAATCACAATCCTCATCATCATTGTCATCATCATTGTCATCATCAGCAGCAGCAGCAGAACCACCACCACCACCGTCAGCAGCAGCATCAGCATCATCATCAGCGATTGCAGCAGCATTGTCATCATCATCGCTATTAGTGCCATCATCATCATCAGCAGCAGCATCAGCATCATCATCATCAACTGCAAAAACACCATCAGCAGCATCATCATCAGCAGCAGCATCGTCAGCAGCATCATCATCACCAGCATCATCATCATCAAACTTAGCATAAACAGCATTACCATACCATCATCCTCGTCGGCATCATCCTCCTCATCCTCATCATCAGCATCAGCATCATGATCATCCTGATCATCATCAGCAGCATCATCATCACCACCACCATCATCATCATCATCATCGTCAACATAACTATCATCAGCAACATCATCATTTTCTCGTCATCATCACCGCCATCATCATCATCATCAACATCATCAACATCATCATCGTCACCATCAGTCATCGTCACCGTCATCGTCGTCGTCATCGTCCTCAACGTCACCATCATCATCATCATCATCATCATCGTCATCATCATCATCATCATCATCATCATCATCATCATCATCATCATCATCATCATCATCATCATCATCATCATCATCATCATCATCATCATCATCATCATCATCATCATCATCATCATCATCATCATCATCATCATCATCATCATCATCATCATCATCATCATCATCATCCATCATCATCATCATCATCATCATCATCATCATCATCATCATCATCATCATCATCATCATCATCATCATCATCATCATCATCATCATCATCATCATCATCATCATCATCATCATCATCATCATCATCATCATCATCATCATCATCATCATCATCATCATCATCATATCATCATCATCTTCGTCATCACCATCCCTCGTCGTTCTCGTCGTCGTGACCGCAATCGCTATCGTCACCGTCATTATCGCCGTCACGATAAAAGTCATCATCGTCGTAACTTTCAGAGTCCGCCTCCCCGTCTTGGCGATCGAGGGCTCACTTTCGCCACTGACACCCTCTGATTAGAAGAGGCATCGCGACGACAGAATAACTAACTTCGAGCGCCTGCCCCCAACGCCGGCACCTAGCGTCTGCTCCCCTCTCCCATCCTCCTCCAACTCCTCGTGCTCCTCTCCTCCTTGTCCTCCTTCTCCTCCTCCTCCTCCTCCTCCTCCTCCTCCTTCTCGTGGCCAGCATCATCACGCCGTTGTCGCGCCTCGCCGCCGTTCTTGGGGAGCGTGGCGATCAGGCGGTCGCGGCCCTGCTGGCCGCCACCACAAGGATGCGAGCAGTCGCTCCAGTCGGACCAGCTGCCCCACTCGCAGTCCTGCTGGGGCGGGCCCGAGGACTTGTTCAACGACCACGGCGCTTAAGTTGGCGATGACACGACGCCAACGTCGGCGACGACGTCGACGTTGACACTGACGTTGGCGGAGGTGTCGGCATTGACATTGACGTGGGTGTTACCGCATTAGCAAATACTGACAGCACCAGGTGGCAGTCAGAACATCTCTCAACGACTGTGTGGTATCCAGGCATCTTCGGGTCCACTCGCCCACTGAATTGCAGATACAAAGCTGAAATCGGAGCGAATCAATAAACCATGTGAAAGATGATGATTGTTTTTCTTCATCACCCAGAACGCGGTCAGCGTGGTGAATGACGAACACAATATTTAATCACAGGAGCCTCTGTTCAGTGCAGGCGCAGCAGCAAACGAGTCGTTCGCCTGGAATGCCTCAGGCGCGTGACACCTCAGGAACATTCGCAGATGCTGACAGCACCAGGTGGCAGTCGCAGCATCTCTCAACGACTGTGTGGTATCCAAGCATCTTCGGACCCACTCGCCCACTGCACCGCAAATACAGAGCTGAAGGCCAGAGTGAATCAAGGAACCCCTCATGTGAAAGATGGTGATGTTGCTTAGTTCATCACCCAGGCACGCTATCAAAGTGGTGCATGACGAACGCAATGCTTAATCACAGGAGCTGCTCTCAAGTTCACAAAGCAGCAAACGAGTCTTTCGCCTAGAATGCCTCAGGCGCGTGACACCTCAGGAACATTAGCAGGTGCTGACAGCACCAGATGGCAGTCGCAGCATCTCTCAATGACAGTGTGGCATCCAGGCATCGTGTGGTCAACTCGCCCACTGCACTGCAAATACAGAGCTGAAAGAAGGAGTGAGTCAAGCAACCCCTCATGTGAAAGATGGTGATGTTGCTTAGTTCATCACCCAGGCACGCTGTCAGCGTGGTGCATGACGAACGCAATGTTGAATCACAGGAGCTGCTCTCAACTTCACAAGCAGCAAACGAGTCCTTCACATAGAAGGCCTCAGGTGCGTGACACCTCAGGAACATTAGCAGATTCCGGCAGCACCAGATGGCAATCGCAGCATCTCTCATTGACAGTATGGTATCCGAGCATCTTCGGATACACTCGCCCACTGCACTGCAAATACAGAGCTGGAGGAAGGAATGAATCAAGCAACCCCCCATGTGAATGATGGTGATGTTGCTTAGTTCATCACCCAGGCATGCTGTCAGCGTGGTGCATGACGAACGCAATGCTGAATCACAGGAGCTGCTCTCAACTTCACAAAGCAGCAACCGAGTCCTTCACATAATATGCCTCAGGCGCGTGACACCTCAGGAACAGTAGCAGATGCTGACAGCACCAGATGGCAGCCGCAGCATCTCTCAACGACTGTGTGGTATCCAGGCATCTTCGGACACACTCGCCCACTGCACTGCAAATACAGAGCTGAAAGAAGGAGTGAGTCAAGCAACCCCGCATGTGAAAGATGGTGATGTTGCTTAGTTCATCACCCAGGCACGCTGTCAGCGTGGTGCATGACGAACGCAATGTTGAATCACAGGAGCTGCTCTCAAGTGCACGCAGCAGCACACGAGTCCTTCACATAGACTGCCTCAGGAGCGTGACAGCACCAGATGGCAGTCGCAGCATCTCTCAACGACTGTGTGGTATCCAGGCATCCTCGGACACACTCGCCCACTGCACCGCAAATACAGAGCTGGAGGAAGGAGTGAATCGAACAACCCCTCATGTGAAAGATGGTGATTTTGCTTAGTTCATCACCCAGGCACGCTGTCAGCGTGGTGCATGACGAACGCAATGTTGAATCACAGGAGCTGCTCTCAAGTGCACACGCAGCAGCAAACGAGTCCTTCTCATAGAAGGCCTCAGGTGCGGGACACCTCAGGAACAGTAGTTGCTGACAGCACCAGGTGGCAGTCGCAGCATCTCTCGACGACTGTGTGGTATCCAGGCAGCTTAGTTGCAGTCGCAGCATCACTCGCCCACTGCACTGCAAATACAAAGCTGAAAGCAGGAGTTAATCAAACAAGCCATCATGTGAAAGATGGTGATGTTGCTTAGTTCATCACCCAGGTACGCTGTCAGCGTGGTCCGTGACGAACGAAATGTTTAATCACAGGAGCTGCTCCCAAATGCACGCAGCAGCAAACGAGTGCTTCACATGATATGCCTCAGGCGCGTGGCACCTCAGGAACATTAGCAGATGCTGACAGCACTAGATGGCAGTCGCAGCATTTCTCAACGACTGTGTGGTATCCAGGCATCGTCGGACCCACTCGCCCACTGCACTGCAAATACACAGCTGAAATCCGAAATGAATAACGCAACCCCTCATGTGAAAGATGGTGATGTTGCTCAGTTCATCACCCAGACACGCTGTCAGCGTGGTGCATGACGAACGCAATGTTTAATCACAGGAGCTGCACTTAAGTGCACGCGCAGCAGCAAACGAGTCCTTCACATAATATGCCTCAGGTGCGTGACACCTCAGGAACATTAGCAGATGCTGACAGCACCAGATGGCAGTCGCAGCATCTCTCAACGACTGTGTGGTATCCAGGCAGCTTAGAGTCAACTCGCCAACAGCGCTGCAGATACAGAGCTGAAAGAAGGAGTGAATCGAGCAATCCCTCATGTGAAAGATGGTGATGTTGCTTAGTTCATCACCCAGGCACGCTGTCAGCGTGGTGCATGACGAACGCAATGTTTAATCACAGGAGCTGCTCTCAAGTGCACGCGCAGCAGCAAACGAGTCCTTCACATAGAAGGCCTCAGGTGCGGGACACCTCAGGAACATTCGCAGATGCTGGCAGCACCAGGTGGCAGTCGAAGCATCTCTCAACGACTGTGTGGCATCCAAGCATCTTCGGACCCACTCGCCCACTGCACCGCAGATACAGAGCTGAAAGCCAGAGTGAATCAAGGAACCCCTCATGTGAAAGATGGTGATGTTGCTTAGTTCATCACCCAGGCACGCTATCAGAGTGGTGCATGACGAACGCAATGTTTAATCACAGGAGACGCTCTCAAGTTCACAAAGCAGCAAACGAGTCTTGCGCCTAGAATGCCTCAGGCGCGTGACACCTCAGGAGCATTCGCAGATGCTGACAGCACCAGATGGCAGTCGCAGCATCTCTCAACGACTGTGTGGTATCCAGGCATCTTCGGACCCACTGGCCCACTGCACTGCAGATACAGAGCTGAAAGAAGGAGTGAATCGAGCAACCCCTCATGTGAAAGATGGTGATGTTGCTTAGTTCATCACCCAGGCACGCTGTCAGCGTGGTGCATGACGAACGCAATGTTTAATCACAGGAGCTGCTCTCAAGTGCACGCGCAGCAGCAACCGAGTCCTTCGCATAATATGCCTCAGGTGCGTGACACCTCAGGAACATTCGCAGATGCTGACAGCACCAGGTGGCAGTCGCAGCATCTCTCAACGACTGTGTGGTATCCAAGCATCTTCGAACCCACTCGCCCACTGCACCGCAGATACAGAGCTGAAAGCCAGAGTGAATCAAGGAACCCCTCATGTGAAAGATGGTGATGTTGCTTAGTTCATCACCCAGGCACGCTATCAGAGTGGTGCATGACGAACGCAATGTTTAATCACAGGAGACGCTCTCAAGTTCACAAAGCAGCAAACGAGTCTTGCGCCTAGAATGCCTCAGGCGCGTGACACCTCAGGAGCATTCGCAGATGCTGACAGCACCAGATGGCAGTCGCAGCATCTCTCAACGACTGTGTGGTATCCAGGCATCTTCGGACCCACTGGCCCACTGCACTGCAGATACAGAGCTGAAAGAAGGAGTGAATCGAGCAACCCCTCATGTGAAAGATGGTGATGTTGCTTAGTTCATCACCCAGGCACGCTGTCAGCGTGGTGCATGACGAACGCAATGTTTAATCACAGGAGCTGCTCTCAAGTGCACGCAGCAGCAAACGAGTCCTTCTCATAGACTGCCTCAGGCGCGTGGCACCTCAGGAGCCTTCGCAGATGCTTACAGCACTAGATGGCAGTCGCAGCATCTCTCAACGACTGTGTGGCATCTGGGCATGTTCGGGTCAACTCGCGAACTGCACTGCCGATACAGAGCTGAAGCCAGAGTGAATCGAGCAACCCCTCATGTGAAAGATGGTGATGTTGCTTAGTTCATCACCCAGGCACGTTGTCAGCGTGGTGCATGACGAACGCAATGTTTAATCACAGGAGCTGCTCTCAAGTGCACGCAGCAGCAAACGAGTGCTTCACATAGAATGCATCAGGTGCGTGACACCTCAGGAACATTAGATGCTGACAGCACCAGGTGGCAGTCGCAGCATCTCTCAATGACTGTGTGGTATCCAAGCACCTTCGGGTCAACTCGCCAACTGCACTGCACATACAAAGCTGAACGCCGGAGTGAATCAAGCAACCCCTCATGTGAAAGATGGTGATGTTGCTTAGTTCATCAACCAGGCACGCTATCAGAGTGGTGCATGACGAACGCAATGCTGAATCACAGGAGACGCTCTCAAGTGCACGCAGCAGCAAACGAGAGCTTCACATAGAATGCCTCAGGTGCGTGACACCTCAGGAACTTTAGCAGATGCTGACAGCACCAGATAGCAGTCGCAGCATCTCTCAACGACTGTGTGGTATCCTGGCATCTTAGGGTCAACTCGCCAACTGCACTGCACATACAGAGCTGAAAGCTGCAGTGAAACAAGTAACCCTTCATGTGGAAGGTGGTGATGTTTCTAAGACCATTGCCCAGGCACGCTGTCAGCGTGGTACATGACGAACGCAATGTTTGATCACAGGAGACGCTCTCAAGTTCACGCAGCAGCAAGCAAATCCTTGACATTGAATACCTCAGGCGCCTGACACCTCAGGAACATCAGCAGATGCTGACAGCACCAGGTGGCAATCGCAGCATCTCTCAACGACTGTGTGGTATCCAGGCATCTTAGAGTCAACTCGCCCGCTGCACTGCAGATACAGAGCTGAAAGCCGGAATGAATCAAGCAACCCCTCATGTGAAAGATGGTGATGTTGCTCAGTTCATCACCCAGGCACGCTGTCAGCGTGGTGCATGACGAACGCAATGTTTAATCACAGGAGCTGCTCTCAAGCGCACGCGCAGCAGCAAACGAGTCCTTCACCTTGAATGCCTCAGGCGCGTGACACCTCAGGAACATTCGCAGATGCTGACAGCACCAGGTGGCAGTCGAAGCATCTCTCAACGACTGTGTGGTATCCATGCATCTTAAGGTCAACTCGCCAACTGAGAACTGTACAGAGCTGAAAGCCGGAATGAATCAAGCAACCCCTCATGTGAAAGATGGTGATGTTGCTCAGTTCATCACCCAGGCACTCTGTCAGCGTTGTGCATGACGAACGCAATACTGAATCACAGGAGAGGCTCTCAAGTTCACGCGCAGCAGCAAACGAGTGCTTCACATAGAATGCCTCAGGTGAGTGACACCTCAGAAACATTAGATGCTCACAGCACTAGATGGCAGTCGCAGCATCTCTCAACGACTGTGTGGTATCCAGGCATCTTAGGGTCACCTCGCCAACTGCACTGCAAATACAGAGCTGAAAGCAGGGGTGAATCAAGCGACCCTGAGTGTAAACAAGTGTAATGTTGCTTAGACCATCACCGAGGCATGCTGTCAGCGTGGTGCATGACGAACGCAATGTTTGATCTCAGGAGACGCTCTCAAGTTCACGCAGCAGCAAACGAGTCCTTCACATAGAATGCCTCGGGCGCGTGAGACCTCAGGAACATCAGATGCTGACAGCACCAGATAGCAGTCGCAGCATCTCTCAACGACTGTGTGGTATCCAGGCATTTTCGGGTCAACTCGCCCGCTGCACTGCAGATACAGAGCTGAAAGCCGGAATGAATCGAGCAACCCCTCATGTGAAAGATGGTGACGTTGCTCAGTTCATCACCCAGGCACGCTGTCAGCGCGGTGCTTGCCGAACGCAATGTTTAATCACAGGAGCTGCTCTCAAGCGCACGCGCGGCAGCAACCAAGTCCTTGACATAGAATGCCTCAGGCGCGTGACACCTCAGGAACATCAGCAGATGCTGACAGCACCAGATGGCAGTCGCAGCATCTCTCAACGACTGTGTGGTATCCTGGCATCTTAGGGTCAACTCGCGAACTGCACTGACGATACAGAGCTGAAGGCCGGAGTGAATCGAGCAACCCCTCATGTGAAAGATGGTGATGTTGCTTAGTTCATCACCCAGGCACGCTGTCAGCGTGGTGCATGACGAACGCAATGTTTAATCACAGGAGCTGCTGTCAAGCGCACGCGCAGCAGCAAACGAGTCCTTCACCTGAAATGCCTCAGGCGCGTGACAGCTCGGGAACATTAGCATATGCTGACAGCACCAGATAGCAGTCGCAGCATCTCTCAACGACTGTGTGGTATCCATGCATCTTAGGGTCAACTCGCTAACTGAACTGTACAGAGCTGAATGCCGGAATGAATCAAGCAACCCCTCAAGTGAAAGATGGTGGTGTTGCTTCGTTCATCACACAGGCACGCTGTCAGCGTGGTGCATGACGAACGCAATGTTGAATCACATGAGACGCTCCCAAGTTGAGACGAACGAAATGTTTAATCACAGGAGCTGCTCCCAAGTGCACGCAGCAGCAAACGAGTCCTTCACATAATATGCCTCAGGTGAGTGACACCTCAGAAACATTAGCAGATGCTCACAGCACTAGATGGCAGTCGCAGCATCTCTCAACGACTGTGTGGTATCCAGGCATCTTAGGGTCAACTCGCCAACTGCACTGCAAATACCGAGCTGAAAGCAGGGGTGAATCAAGCAACCCTGAGTGTAAACAAGTGTAATGTTGCTTAGACCATCACCGAGGCACTCTGTCAGCGTGATGCATGACGAACGCAATGTTTAATCATAGGAGCCGCTCTCAAGCGCACGCGCAGCAGCAAACGAGTGCTTCACATAGAATGCCTCAGGCGCGTGACACCTCAGGAACATTAGATGCTGACAGCACCAGATGGCAGTCGCAGCTTCTCTCAACGACTGTGTGGTATCCATGCGTCTTAGGGTCAACTCGCTAACTGCACTGCGGATACAGAGCTGAAAGCAGGAGTGAATTAAGCAACCCTAAATGCTAAAAAGGGTAAAGTCATTTTGACCATCACCGAGACACGCTGTCAGCGTGGTGCATGACGAATGAAATGTTTGATCACAGGAGACGCTCACAGGTTCACAAGGCAGTAAACGAGTCCGTCACATAGAATGCCTCAGGCGCGTGACACCTCAGGAATTTTAGCAGATGCTGACAGCACCAGATGGCAGTCGCAGCATCTCTCAACGACTGTGTGGTATCCAGGCATCTTCGGGTCAACTCGCCAACTGCACTGCACATACAGAGCTGAAAGCTGGAGTGAATTAAGCAACCCCTCATGTGAAAGATGGTGAAGTTGCTAAGACCATCACCCAGGCACGCTGTCAGCGTGGTGCATGACGAACGTAATGTTTGATCACGGGAGACGCTCTCAAGTGCACCCAGAAGCAAACGACTACTTCACATAGAATGCCTCAGGCGCGTGACACCTCAGGAACTTTCGCAGATGCTGACAGCGCCAGATGGCAGTCGCAGCATCTCTCAACGACTGTGTGGTATCCAGGCATCGTCGGGTCAACTCGCCAACTGCACTGCAGATACAGAGCTGAAAGCAGGAGTGAATCAAGCAACCCCTCATGTGAAAGATGGTGACGTTGCTTAGTTCATCACCCAGGCACGCTGTCAGCGTGATGCATGACGAACGCAATGTTTAATCACAGGAGACGCTCTCAAGTGCACGCGGCAGCAAACGAGTCTTTGACATAGAATGCCTCAGATGCGTGACACCTCAGGAGCCTTCGCAGATGCTGACAGCACCAGATGGCAGTCGCAGCATCTCTCAACGGCTGTGTGGTATCCATGCATCTTAGGGTCAACTCACCAACTGCACTGCAGATACAGAGCTGAAGGCAGGAGTGAATCAAGCAACCCCTCATGTGAAAGATGGTGATGTTGCTTAGTTCATCACCGAGGCACGCTGTCAGCGTGGTGCATGACGAACGCAATGTTTAATCACAGGAGACGCTCTTAAGTGCACGCAGCAGCAAACGACTGCTTCACATAGAATGCCTCAGGTGCGTGAAACCTCAGGAATTTTAGATGCTGACAGCACCAGGTGGCAGTCGCAGCATCTCTCAACGACTGTGGTTTCCAGGCATCGTAGGGTCAACTCGCTAACTGCACTGCACATACAGAGCTGAAAGCAGGAGTGAATCAAGCAACCCCTCATGTGAAAGATGGTAATGTTGCTTAGTTCATCACCCAGGCACGCTGTCAGCGTGGTGCATGACGAACGCAATGTTTGATCACAGGAGACGCTCTCAAGTGCACGCAGCAGCAAACGACTGCTTCACATAGAATGCCTCAGGTGCGTGAAACCTCAGGAACTTTAGCAGATGCTGACAGCACCAGATGGCAGTCGCAGCATCTCTCAACGACTGTGTGGTATCCAGGCATCTTAGGGTCAACTCGCCAACTGCACTGCCCATACAGAGCTGAAAGCTGGAGTAAATTAAGCAACCCTTCATGTGAAAGATGGTGACGTTGCTAAGACCATCACCGAGGCACGCTGTCAGCGTGGTGCATGACGAACGCAATGTTTGATCACAGGAGACGCTCTCAAGTGCACGCAGCAGCAAACGAGTGCTTCAGGAGCTTTCGAAGATGCTGACAGCACCAGATGGCAGTCGCAGCATCTCTCAACGACTGTGTGGTATCCAGGCATCTTCGGGTCAACTCGCCCACTGCACTGCAGAGACAACTGAAAGCCGTAATGAATCAAGCAACCCGTCATGTGAAAGATGGTGATGTTGCCTAGTCCATCACCCAGGCACGCTGTCAGCGTGGTGCATGACGAACGCAATGTTGAATCACAGGAGCTGCTCTCAAGCGCACGCGCAGCAGCGAACGAGTCCTTCACATAGAATGCCTCAGATGCGTGACACCTCAGGAACACCAGCAGATGCTCACAGCACCAGGTGGCAGTTGCAGCATCTCTCAACCACTGTGTGGTATCCAGGCATCTTAGGGTCAACTCGCCAACTGAACTGTACAGAGCTGAAAGCCCAAATGAATCAAGCAACCCCGCATGTGAAAGATGGTGGTGTTGCTTCGTTCATCACCCAGGCACGCTGTCAGCGTGGTGCATGACGAACGCAATGTTTAATCATAGGAGCTACTCTCAAGTGCACGCAGCAGCAACCGAGTCCTTCACCTAGAATGCCTCAGGCGCGTGACACCTCAGAAACATTAGCAGATGCTTACAGCACTAGATGGCAGTCGCAGCATCTCTCAACGACTGTGTGGTATCCAGGCATCTTCGGGTCAACTCGCCCACTGCACTGCAGATACAGAGCTGAAAGCCGAATAGAATCAAGCTATCCTGAATGTGAAAGATGGTGGTGTTGCTTAGTTCATCACCCAGGCACGCTGTCAGCGCGGTGCATGACGAACGCAATGTTTAATCATAGGAGCTGCTCTCAAGTGCACGCAGCAGCAAACGAGTGCTTCACATAATATGCCTCAGGCGCGTGACACCTCAGAAACATTAGATGCTCACAGCACCAGATGGCAGTCGCAGCATCTCTCAACCACTGTGTGGTATCCAATCATCTTAGGGTCAACTCGCCAACTGCACTGCAAATACAGAACTGAAAGCAGGGGTGAATCAAGCAACCCTGAATTAAAAAAGGTAATGTTGCTTAGACCATCACCCAGGCATGCTGTCAGCGTGGTGCATGACGAACGCAATGTTTGATCATAGGAGCTACTCTCAAGTGCACGCAGCAGCAACCGAGTCCTTCACATAGAATGCCTCAGGCGCATGACACCTCAGGAACATTAGCAGATGCTCACAGCACCAGATGGCAGTCGCAGCATCTCTCAACGACTGTGTGGTATCCAGGCATCTTCGGGTCAACTCGCCCACTGCACTGCAGATACAGAGCTGCAGGCCGGAGTGAATCGAGCAACCCCTCATGTGAAAGATGGTGATGTTGCTTAGTTCATCACCCAGGCACGCTGTCTGCGTGGTGCATGACGAACGCAATGTTTAATCATAGGAGCTGCTCTCAAGTGCACGCGCAGAAGCAACCGAGTCCTTCACATAGAATGCCTCAGGCGCGTGACACCTCAGGAACATTAGCAGATGCTGGCAGCACCAGATGGCAGTCGCAGCATCTCTCAACGACTGTGTGGTATCCAGGCATCTTAGAGTCAACTCGCCCACTGCACTGCAGATACAGAGCTGGAAGCAGGAGTGAGTCAAGCAACCCCTCATGTGAAAGATGGTGATGTTGCTTAGTTCATCACCCAGGCACGCTTTCAGCGTGGTGCATGACGAACGCAATATTGAATCACAGGAGCTGCTCTCAAGTGCACGCGCAGAAGCAACCGAGTCCTTCACATAGAATGCCTAAGGCGCATGACACCTCAGGAATCTTGGCAGATGCTGACAGCACCAGATGGCAGTCGCAGCATCTCTCAACGACTGTGTGGTATCCAGGCATCTCAGGGTCAACTCGCCAACTGCACTGCAATTATAGAGCTGAGAGACGGAATGAATCAAGCAACCCCTCATGTGAAAGATGGTGATGTTGCTTAGTTCATCACCCAGGCACGCTGTCAGCGTGGTGCATGACGAACGCAATGCTTAATCATAGGAGCTGCTCTTATTTGCAAGCAGCAGCAACCGAGTCCTTCACATAGAATGCCTCAGACGCGTGACACCTCAGGAACCTTAGCAGATGCTTACAGCACCAGATGGCAGTCGCAGCATCTCCAAGCGACTGTGTGGTATCCAGGCATCGTAGGGTCAACTCGCCCATTGCACTGCAGATACATCTGGAAGTAGGAGTGAGTCAAGCAACCCCTCATGTGAAAGATGGTGATGTTGCTTAGTTCATCACCCAGGCACGCTGTCAGCGTGGTGCATGACGAACGCAATATTGAATCACACAGGAGCTCTCAAGTGCACGCGCAGAAGCAAACGAGTCCTTCACATACGAGAGAACGTCACGGTGACTCCACCGCCGAACCCGGGGTCTCCCCCCCCCCCCCTCCCTGCCGGAACCCCTCCCCCCCCCCCCCCCCTCTCTCTCCGGCAAAACCCCCCCCCTCCCTAACCCCTCCCCCCCCCCCCCCCTCCCCCTCGAAAACCGGGGGGGGTCACTACCGGTTCGAACCCCCTCCCCCCCCCCCCCTCCGGATCCGGAAAACCGGGGGGGGTCACTACCGGTTGAACCCCCCCCCCCCCCCCCTCGAAAACCGGAGGGGGTCACTACCGGTTCGACCCCCCCCCCACGCACCGCCAGCAAACGACTCCCGGTCCCTACCACCGCTCGCATCACATCCCCCACTGTTGTTCCCAGCACCACTGTCCTCACCACCACTGTCCCCACTGGTTCCACCACCGTCCCTATTGTCCCCACCAATGCCCCCACCACTGTCGCACTGTCCCCACTGTTCCCACAACTGTTCCCACCACGGTTCCACTCTCCCCACTGTCTCCACGGACCCAACCACTGCCTATCCCCATTGTCCCCACTGTCCCACTGACTCCTCCGCTGTCCCACTGAGCTGTCCCACTGTTTCCACCACTGTCCCCACTGTCCCCACCACTGTCCCCACTGTACCTCTGTCCCATTGTCCCACCGCCGTCCTCGCCACCGCCTTTACCAGTGTCTCCACCACCATTGTACCCTCCACTGTCCCAGTGTTTCCACCTCATTCCCACTGTCCCCACACCACTGTCCCCACCACCACCGTTCCCACCACTGTCCACTGTCCCCCCTGTTCCCACCATTGTCCCCACCACTGTCCCCACCACTACCGTCCCCACCACTGTCCCACTGTCCCACTGTCCCCACCACTGTCCCGCTGTCCCCTCACCACTGTCCCCACCAACACCGTCCCCACCACTGTCCGCACCCCCACTCGGTTTTCGAGGGGGGGGGGGGGGGGTTCGAACCGGTAGTGACCCCCCCCCCTTTTCATGATGAGCTGGGGGGGGGGGGGGGAGGGGTTCGAACCGGTAGTGACCCCCCCCGGTTTTCCGGAGGGGGGGGAGGGGGGGGGGAGGGGTTCGAACCGGTAGTGACCCCCCCCGGTTTTCCGCCAGCAGCGGTAGAACACGCTCTTTCTCACATAGAATGAATCAGGCGCATGACACCTCAGGAACCTTCGCAGATGCTGACAGCACCAGATGGCAGTCGCAGCATCTCTCAACGACTGTGTGGTATCCAGGCATCCCAGGGTCATCACGCCAACTGCACTGTAAATACAGAGCTGAAAGCAGGAGCGAATCAAGCATCCCCTCATGCGAAAGATGGTGATGTTGCTTAGTTCATCACTCAGGCACGCTGTCAGCGTGGTGCATGACGAACGCAATGTTCACTCACAGCAAACGCTATCAAGTTCACGCAGCAGCAAATGAGTCCTTCACAAAGAATGCCTCAGGTGCGTGACACATCAGGAACGGTCGTTGCTGACAGCACCAGATGGCAGTCGCAGCATCTCTCGACGACTGTGTGGTATCCAGGCATCTTAGAGTCAACTCGCCCACTGCACTGCAGATACAGAGCTGAACGAAGGAGTGAACCAAGCAACCCTCATGTGAAAGATGGTGATGTTGCTTAGTTCATCACCCAGGCACGCTGTCAGCGTGGTGCATGACGAACGCAATGTTTAATCACAGGAGCCCCTCTTAAGCGCACTCGCAGCAGCAAACGAGTCCTTCACAGATAATGTCTCAGGTGCGTGACACCTCAGGAACAGTAGATGCTGACAGCACCAGATGGCAATCGCAGCATCTCTCAACGACTGCGTGGTATCCAGGCATCTTCGGGTCAACTCGCCAACTGCACTGTAAATACAGAGCTGAAAGCAGGAGCGAATCAAGCAAGCCTTCATGTGACAGATTGTGATGTTGCTTAGTTCATCACCCAGGCACGCTGTCAGCGTGGTGCATGGCGAACGCAATGTCCAATCACAGCAAACGCTCTCAAATCCACGCAGCAGAAAATGAGTCCTTCAAATCCGCCGGCCCCCTTGTGGGGCCACCAGGCTGTAGGCACGTGATTCGCAGTTTCCTGTACCAGTCGTAGGTTGTAGTTTCCAGTGTTGCAGTTCTGCTTCTTGCTGGTTACTGTAACTAGTTGAGTTATTGCTGGTTACTGTAACTAGTTGATTGACCGCGCGAGGGGGGGGGAGGCCCAAACAGGATTTTCCAGCGTCCCCTGGGCGCGTTGTCTGAATTGCTGGGGGGGCTCGAAATCGACACCCCTCACGCAGATCCGCGGGGTCAGGGTCCAAAAACACAAGGGATTTGCCACATTTCTGAAATTCGGTGCCACCCCTCACGCAGATCCGCGGGGTCAGGGTCCAAAAACACAGGGGATTTGCCACATTTCTGAAATTCGGTGCCACCCCTCACGCAGATCCGCGGGGTCAGGGTCCAAAAACACAGGGATTTGCCACATTTCTGAAATTCGGTGCCACCCCTCACGCAGATCCGCGGGGTCAGGGTCCAAAAACACAGGGATTTGCCACATTTCTGAAATTCGGTGCCACCCCTCACGCAGATCCGCGGGGTCAGGGTCCAAAAACACAAGGGATTTGCCACATTTCTGAAATTCGGTGCCACCCCTCACGCAGATCCGCGGGGTCAGGGTCCAAAAACACAGGGGATTTGCCACATTTCTGAAATTCGGTGCCACCCCTCACGCAGATCCGCGGGGTCAGGGTCCAAAAACACAGGGGATTTGCCACATTTCTGAAATTCGGTGCCACCCCTTACGCAGATCCGCGGGGTCAGGGTCCAAAAACACAGGGATTTGCCACATTTCTGAAATTCGAACCCATCACGCACATCCATCGCAAGGCGTGGTAACCCAAACTGCGAGAACTCCCTCGGCCCTTTAATCGCAAGGTGTGGTAACCAAGCCCTTAAACCATACACGTCTTACCAATCGCCAGGTGTGGTAACCCCTCTTGTGATCAGTTGGTTTTGCTGATTGCGACTCGGCTTCGCATGAAGTTTCGATACTGCTTCACGACAGCGCCAAGGCCTCATGACTTAGCTCTTCCATGGCCCATTCTCCGAGAGAGGGGGCCGGCGGCAGGGGGCGAAGCCCTTACGGATAGAGTGCCTCAGGTGCGTGACACCTGAGGAACGGTCGTTGCTGACAGCACCAGATGGCAGTCGCAGCATCTCGACGACTGTGTGGTATCCAAGCATCTTCGGGTCAACTCGCCCACTGCACTGCAGATACAGAGCTGAAAGAAGGAGTGATTCAATCAACCCCTCATGTGAAAGATGGTGATGTTGCTTAGTTCATCACCCAGACACGCTGTCAGCGTGGTGCATGACGAACGCAATGTTTAATCACAGGAGCTGCTCTCAAGTTCACGCAGCAGCAACCGAGTCCTTCGCCTAGAATGCCTCAGGCGCATGACACCTCAGGAACATTAGCAGATGCTCACAGCACCAGATGGCAGTCGCAGCATCTCTCAACGACTGTGTGGTATCCAGGCATCTTCGGGCCCACTCGCCCACTGCACTGCAGATACAGAGCTGCAGGCCGGAGTGAATCAAGCAACCCCTCATGTGAAAGATGGTGATGTTGCTTAGTTCATCACCCAGGCACGCTGTCAGCGTGGTGCATGACGAACGCAATGTTTAATCATAGGAGCTACTCTTAAGTGCACGCAGCAGCAAACGAGTCCTTGACATAGAATGCCTCAGGCGCGTGACACCTCAGGAGCTTTCGAAGATGCTGACAGCACCAGATGGCAGTCGCAGCATCTCTCAACGACTGTGTGGTATCCAGGCATCTTCGGGCCCACTCGCCAACTGCACTGCAGATACAGAGCTGGAAGCAGGAGTGAGTCAAGCAACCCCTCATGTGAAAGATGGTGATGTTGCTTAGTTCATCACCCAGGCACGCTGTCAGCGTGGTGCATGACGAACGCAATGTTTAATCACAGGAGCTGCTCTCAAGTGCACGCAGCAGCAAACGAGTCCTTGACATAGAATGCCTCAGGCGCGTGACACCTCAGAAACATTAGCAGATGCTCACAGCACTAGATGGCAGTCGCAGCATCTCTCAACGACTGTGTGGTATCCAGGCATCTTCGGGTCAACTCGCTAACTGCACTGCACATACAGAGCTGAAGGCCGGAGTGAATCAAGCAACCCCTCATGTGAAGATGGTGATGTTGCTTAGTTCATCACCCAGGCACGCTGTCAGCGTGGTGCATGACGAACGCAATGTTTGATCACAGGAAACGCTCTCAAGTGCACGCAGCAGCAAACGAGTCCTTGACATAGAATGCCTCAGGCGCGTGACACCTCAGGAACATTAGCAGATGCTTACGGCACCAGATGGCAGTCGCAGCATCTCTCAACGACTGTGTGGTATCCAGGCATCTTAGGTTCAACTCGCCAACTGCACTGCCCATACAGAGCTGCAGGCCGGAGTGAATTCAGTAACCCTTCATGTGAAAGATGGTGACGTTGCTAAGACCATCACCCAGGCACGCTGTCAGCGTGGCGCACGACGAACGCAATGTTTGATCACAGGAGACGCTCTCAAGTTCACGCAGCAGCAAACGAGTCCTTCACATAGAATGCCTCAGGGGCGGGACACCTCAGGAACATTAGCAGATGCTTACAGCACCAGATGGCAGTCGCAGCATCTCTCAACGACTGTGTGGTATCCAGGCATCTTAGGTTCAACTCGCCAACTGCACTGCCCATACAGAGCTGCAGGCCGGAGTGAATTCAGTAACCCTTCATGTGAAAGATGGTGACGTTGCTTAGTTCATCACCCAGGCACGCTGTCAGCGTGGCGCACGACGAACGCAATGTTTGATCACAGGAGACGCTCTCAAGTTCACGCAGCAGCAAACGAGTCCTTGACATAGAATGCCTCAGGCGCGTGACACCTCAGAAACATTAGCAGATGCTGGCAGCACCAGATGGCAGTCGCAGCATCTCTCAACGACTGTGTGGTATCCAGGCATCTTAGGGTCAACTCACCCACTGCACTGCAGAGACAGCTGAAAGCCGGAATGAATCAAGCAACCCCTCATATGAAATATGGTGATGTTGCCTAGTTCATCACCCAGGCACGCTTTCAGCGTTGTGCATGACGAACACAATGTTGAATCACAGGAGCTGCTCTCAAGCGCACGCGCAGCAGCAAACGAGTCCTTCACATAGAATGCCTCAGGTGCGTGACACCTCAGGAACATTAGCAGATGCTCACAGCACTAGATGGCAGTCGCAGCATCTCTCAACGACTGTGTGGTATCCAGGCATCTTAGGGTCAACTCGCCAACTGAACTGTACAGAGCTGAAAGCCCGAATGAATCAAGCAACCCCTCATGTGAAAGATGGTGGTGTTGCTTCGTTCATCACCCAGGCACGCTGTCAGCGTGGTGCATGACGAACGCAATGTTAAATCACAGGGACGCTTTCAAGTTCACGCGCAGCAGCAAACGAGTCCTTCACATAGAATGCCTCAGGTGAATGACACCTCAGAAACATTAGCAGATGCTCACAGCACTAGATGGCAGTCGCAGCATCTCTCAACGACTGTGTGGTATCCAGGCATCTTAGGGTCAACTCGCCAACTGCACTGCAAATACAGAGCTGAAGGCAGGGGTGAATGAAGAAACCCTAAATGTAATAAAAGGGTAATGTTGCTTAGACCATCACCCAGGCACGCTGTCAGCGTGGTGCATGACGACCGCAATGTTTGATCCCAGAAGACGCTCTCAAGTTCACAAGGCAGCAAACGAGTCCTTCACATAGAATGCCTCAGGTGAGTGCCACCTCAGGAACATTAGCAGATGCTCACAGCACCAGATGGCAGTCGCAGCATCTCTCAACGACTGTGTGGTATCCAGGCATCTTCGGGGCAACTCGCCAGCTTCACTGCAGATACAGAGCTGAAAGCAGGAGTGAATCAAGCAACCCTGAATGATAAAAATGTTGAAGTTGCTTAGACCATTACCCAGGCACGCTGTCAGCGTGGTGCATGACGAATGGAATGTTTGATCATCGGAGACGCTCTCAAGTTCACGCAGCAGCAAACGAGTCCTTCACATAGAATGCCTCATGCGCGTGACACCTCAGGAACATTAGCAGATGCTGACAGCACCAGATGGCAGTCGCAGCATCTCTCAACGACTGTGTGGTATCCAGGCATCTTCGGGTCAACTCGCCCACTGCACTGCAGACACAGAGCTGAAAGAAGGAGTGAATCAAGCAACCCTTCATGTGAAAATTGGTGACGTTGCTAAGACCATTACCCAGGCACGCTGTCAGCGTGGTGCATGACGAACGCAATATTGAATCACAGGAGCTGCTCTCAAGTGCACGCAGCAGCAACCGAGTCCTTCACATAGAATGCCTCAGGCGCGTGACACCTCAGGAACATTAGCAGATGCTGACAGCACCAGATGGCAGTCGCAGCATCTCTCAACGACTGTGTGGTATCCAGGCATCTTCGGGCCCACTCGCCCACTGCACTGCAGATACAGAGCTGGAAGCAGGAGTGGATCAAGCAACCCCTCATGCGAAAGATGGTGATGTTGCTAAGTTCATCACTCAGGCACGCTATCAGCGTGGTGCATGACGAACGCAATGTTAAATCACAGGAGCTGCACTCAAGTGCACGCAGCAGCAAACGAGTCCTTCGCCTAGAATGCCTCAGGCGAATGACACCTCAGGAACATTAGCAGATGCTTACAGCACCAGATGGCAGTCGCAGCATCTCTCGTGTGGTATAAGGGTCAACTCGCCCACTGTACTGCAGATACAGAGCTGAGAGCCCGAATGAATCAACCCTTCATGTAAAAGATGGTGATGTTGCTAGGACCATCCCCCAGGCACGCTGTCATCGTAGTGCATGACGAACGCAATGCTTGATCACAGGAGACGCTCTCAAGTTCACGCAGCAGCAAACGAGTCCTTCGCCCAGAACGCGCAGATGCTCACAGCACCAGATGGCAGTCGCAGCATCTCTCAACGACTGCACTGCAGATACAGAGCTGAAAGCCGAATTGAATCAAGCTATCCTGAATGTAAAGGATGGTGGTGTTGCTTAGTTCATCACCCAGGAACGCTGTCAGCGCGGTGCATGACAAACGCAATGTTTATTCACAGAAGCTGCTCTCAAGTGCACGCAGCAGCAAATGAGTGCTTCACATGTAATGCCTCGGGTGCGTGACACCTCGGAAACATTAGATGCTCACAGCACTAGATGGCAGTCGCAGCATCTCTCAACGACTGTGTGGTACCCAGTCATCTTAGGGTCAACTCGCCAACTGCACTGCAAATACAGAACTGAAAGCAGGGGTGAATCAAGCAACCCTGAATGTAAAAAAGGTAATGTTGCTTAGACCATCACACAGGCATGCTGTCAGCGTGGTGCATGACGAATGGAATGTTTGATCATAGGAGCTACTCTCAAGTGCACGCAGCAGCAACCGAGTCCTTCACCTAGAATGCCTCAGGCGCGTGACACCTCAGGAACATTAGCAGATGCTGACAGCACTAGATGGCAGTCGCAGCATCTCTCAACGACTGTGTGGTATCCAGGCATCTTCGGGTCAACTCGCCCACTGCACTGCAGATACAGAGCTGAAAGCCGAATAGAATCAAGCTATCCTGAATGTGAAAGATGGTGGTGTTGCTTAGTTCATCACCCAGGCACGCTGTCAGCGCGGTGCATGACAAACGCAATATTTAATCACAGAAGCTGCTCTCAAGTGCACGCAGCAGCAAACGAGTGCTTCACATAATATGCCTCAGGCGCGTGACACCTCAGAAACATTAGATGCTCACAGCACCAGATGGCAGTCGCAGCATCTCTCAACGACTGTGTGGTATCCAATCATCTTAGGGTCAACTCGCCAACTGCACTGCAAATACAGAACTGAAAGCAGGGGTGAATCAAGCAACCCTGAATTTAAAAAAGGTAATGTTGCTTAGACCATCACCCAGGCATGCTGTCAGCGTGGTGCATGACGAACGCAATGTTTAATCATAGAAGCTACTCTCAAGTACACGCAGCAGCAACCGAGTCCTTCACATAGAATGCCTCAGGCGCATGACACCTCAGGAACATTAGCAGATGCTCACAGCACCAGATGGCAGTCGCAGCATCTCTCAACGACTGTGTGGTATCCAGGCATCTTCGGGCCCACTCGCCCACTGCACTGCAGATACAGAGCTGCAGGCCGGAGTGAATCAAGCAACCCCTCATGTGAAAGATGGTGATGTTGCTTAGTTCATCACCCAGGCACGCTGTCAGCGTGGTGCATGACGAACGCAATGTTTAATCATAGGAGCTACTCTTAAGTGCACGCAGCAGCAACCGAGTGCTTCACATGTAATGCCTCGGGTGCGTGACACCTCAGGAACATTAGCAGATGCTCACAGCACCAGATGGCAGTCGCAGCATCTCTCAACGACTGTGGTATCCAGGCATCTTCGGGCCCACTCGCCAACTGCACTGCAGATACAGAGCTGGAAGCAGGAGTGAGTCAAGCAACCCCTCATGTGAAAGATGGTGATGTTGCTTAGTTCATCACCCAGGCACGCTGTCAGCGTGGTGCATGACGAACGCAATATTGAATCACAGGAGCTGCTCTCAAGTGCACGCGCAGAAGCAACCGAGTCCTTCACATAGAATGCCTCAGGCGCGTGACACCTCAGGAACATTAGCAGATGCTCACAGCACCAGATGGCAGTCGCAGCATCTCTCAACGACTGTGTGGTATCCAGGCATCTTAGAGTCAACTCGCCCACTGCACTGCAGATACAGAGCTGGAAGCAGGAGTGAGTCAAGCAACCCCTCATGTGAAAGATGGTGATGTTGCTTAGTTCATCACCCAGGCACGCTTTCAGCGTGGTGCATGACGAACGCAATATTGAATCACAGGAGCTGCTCTCAAGTGCACGCGCAGAAGCAACCGAGTCCTTCACATAGAATGCCTAAGGCGCATGACACCTCAGGAATCTTAGCAGATGCTGACAGCACCAGATGGCAGTCGCAGCATCTCTCAACGACTGTGTGGTATCCAGGCATCTCAGGGTCAACTCGCCAACTGCACTGCAATTATAGAGCTGAGAGACGGAATGAATCAAGCAACCCCTCATGTGAAAGATGGTGATGTTGCTTAGTTCATCACCCAGGCACGCTGTCAGCGTGGTGCATGACGAACGCAATGCTTAATCATAGGAGCTGCTCTTATTTGCAAGCAGCAGCAACCGAGTCCTTCACATAGAATGCCTCAGACGCGTGACACCTCAGGAACCTTAGCAGATGCTTACAGCACCAGATGGCAGTCGCAGCATCTCTCAACGACTGTGTGGTATCCAGGCATCTTCGGGCAACTCGCCCACTGCACTGCAGATACAGAGCTGGAAGCAGGAGTGAGTCAAGCAACCCCTCATGTGAAAGATGGTGATGTTGCTTAGTTCATCACCCAGGCACGCTGTCAGCGTGGTGCATGACGAACGCAATATTGAATCACAGGAGCTGCTCTCAAGTGCACGCGCAGAAGCAACCGAGTCCTTCACATAGAATGAATCAGGCGCATGACACCTCAGGAACCTTCGCAGATGCTGACAGCACCAGATGGCAGTCGCAGCATCTCTCAACGACTGTGTGGTATCCAGGCATCTCAGGGTCATCACGCCAACTGCACTGTAAATACAGAGCTGAAAGCAGGAGCGAATCAAGCATCCCCTCATGCGAAAGATGGTGATGTTGCTTAGTTCATCACTCAGGCACGCTGTCAGCGTGGTGCATGACGAACGCAATGTTCACTCACAGCAAACGCTATCAAGTTCACGCAGCAGCAAATGAGTCCTTCACAAAGAATGCCTCAGGTGCGTGACACATCAGGAACGGTCGTTGCTGACAGCACCAGATGGCAGTCGCAGCATCTCTCGACGACTGTGTGGTATCCAGGCATCTTAGAGTCAACTCGCCCACTGCACTGCAGATACAGAGCTGAACGAAGGAGTGAACCAAGCAACCCTCATGTGAAAGATGGTGATGTTGCTTAGTTCATCACCCAGGCACGCTGTCAGCGTGGTGCATGACGAACGCAATGTTTAATCACAGGAGCCCCTCTTAAGCGCACTCGCAGCAGCAAACGAGTCCTTCACAGATAATATCTCAGGTGCGTGACACCTCAGGAACAGTAGATGCTGACAGCACCAGATGGCAATCGCAGCATCTCTCAACGACTGCGTGGTATCCAGGCATCTTCGGGTCAACTCGCCAACTGCACTGTAAATACAGAGCTGAAAGCAGGAGCGAATCAAGCAAGCCTTCATGTGACAGATTGTGATGTTGCTTAGTTCATCACCCAGGCACGCTGTCAGCGTGGTGCATGGCGAACGCAATGTCCAATCACAGCAAACGCTCTCAAGTTCACGCAGCAGAAAATGAGTCCTTCAAATCCGCCGGCCCCCTTGTGGGGCCACCAGGCTGTAGGCACGTGATTCGCAGTTTCCTGTACCAGTCGTAGGTTGTAGTTTCCAGTGTTACAGTTCTGCTTCTTGCTGGTTACTGTAACTAGTTGACTTCTTGCTGGTTACTGTAACTAGTTGATTGACCGCGCGAGGGGGGGGGAGGCCCAAACAGGATTTTCCAGCGTCCCCTGGGCGCGTTGTCTGAATTGCTGGAGGGGCTCGAAATCGACACCCCTCACGCAGATCCGCGGGGTCAGGGTCCAAAAACACAAGGGATTTGCCACATTTCTGAAATTCGGTGCCACCCCTCACGCAGATCCGCGGGGTCAGGGTCCAAAAACACAGGGGATTTGCCACATTTCTGAAATTCGGTGCCACCCCTCACGCAGATCCGCGGGGTCAGGGTCCAAAAACACATGGGATTTGCCACATTTCTGAAATTCGGTGCCACCCCTCACGCAGATCCGCGGGGTCAGGGTCCAAAAACACATGGGATTTGCCACATTTCTGAAATTCGGTGCCACCCCTCACGCAGATCCGCGGGGTCAGGGTCCAGGGTCCAAAAACACATGGGATTTGCCACATTTTGCCACATTTCTGAAATTCGGTGCCACCCCTCACGCAGATCCGCGGGGTCAGGGTCCAAAAACACAGGGGATTTGCCACATTTCTGAAATTCTGAACCCATCACGCACATCCATCGCAAGGCGTGGTAACCCAAACTGCGAGAACTCCCTCGGCCCTTTAATCGCAAGGTGTGGTAACCAAGCCCTTAAACCATACACGTCTTACCAATCGCCAGGTGTGGTAACCCCTCTTGTGATCAGTTGGTTTTGCTGATTGCGACTCGGCTTCGCATGAAGTTTCGATACTGCTTCACGACAGCGCCAAGGCCTCATGACTTAGCTCTTCCATGGCCCATTCTCCGAGAGAGGGGGCCGGCGGCAGGGGGCGAAGCCCTTACGGATAGAATGCCTCAGGTGCATGACACCTGAGGAACGGTCGTTGCTGACAGCACCAGATGGCAGTCGCAGCATCTCGACGACTGTGTGGTATCCAAGCATCTTCGGGTCAACTCGCCCACTGCACTGCAGATACAGAGCTGAAAGAAGGAGTGATTCAATCAACCCCTCATGTGAAAGATGGTGATGTTGCTTAGTTCATCACCCAGACACGCTGTCAGCGTGGTGCATGACGAACGCAATGTTTAATCACAGGAGCTGCTCTCAAGTTCACGCAGCAGCAACCGAGTCCTTCGCCTAGAATGCCTCAGGCGCATGACACCTCAGGAACATTAGCAGATGCTCACAGCACCAGATGGCAGTCGCAGCATCTCTCAACGACTGTGTGGTATCCAGGCATCTTCGGGCCCACTCGCCAACTGCACTGCAGATACAGAGCTGGAAGCAGGAGTGAGTCAAGCAACCCCTCATGTGAAAGATGGTGATGTTGCTTAGTTCATCACCCAGGCACGCTGTCAGCGTGGTGCATGACGAACGCAATGTTTAATCATAGGAGCTACTCTTAAGTGCACGCAGCAGCAACCGAGTCCTTCACATAGAATGCCTCAGGTGCGTGACACCTCAGGAACATTAGTAGATGCTCACAGCACCAGATGGCAGTCGCAGCATCTCTCAACGACTGTGTGGTATCCAGGCATCTTCGGGCCGACTCGCCAACTGCACTGCAGATACAGAGCTGGAAGCAGGAGTGAGTCAAGCAACCCCTCATGTGAAAGATGGTAATGTTGCTTAGTTCATCACCCAGGCACGCTGTCAGCGTGGTGCATGACGAACGCAATATTTAATCACAGGAGCTGCTCTCAAGTGCACGCGCAGAAGCAACCGAGTCCTTCACATAGAATGCCTCAGGCGCGTGACACCTCAGGAACATTAGCAGATGCTGGCAGCACCAGATGGCAGTCGCAGCATCTCTCAACGACTGTGTGGTATCCAGGCATCTTAGGGTCCCACTCGCCCACTGCACTGCAGATACAGGGCTGGAAGCAGGAGTGAGTCAAGCAACCCCTCATGTGAAAGATGGTGATGTTGCTTAGTTCATCACCCAGGCACGCTGTCAGCGTGGTGCATGACGAACGCAATATTGAATCACAGGAGCTGCTCTCAAGTGCACGCGCAGAAGCAACCGAGTCCTTCACATAGAATGCCTCAGGCGCATGACACCTCAGGAATCTTAGCAGATGCTGACAGCACCAGATGGCAGTCGCAGCATCTCTCAACGACTGTGTGGTATCCAGGCATCTCAGGGTCAACTCGCCAACTGCACTGCAATTATAGAGCTGAGAGACGGAATGAATCAAGCAACCCCTCATGTGAAAGATGGTGATGTTGCTTAGTTCATCACCCAGGCACGCTGTCAGCGTGGTGCATGACGAACGCAATGCTTAATCATAGGAGCTGCTCTTATTTGCAAGCAGCAGCAACCGAGTCCTTCACATAGAATGCCTCAGACGCGTGACACCTCAGGAACCTTAGCAGATGCTTACAGCACCAGATGGCAGTCGCAGCATCTCCAAGCGACTGTGTGGTATCCAGGCATCGTAGGGTCAACTCGCCAACTGCACTGCAGATACAGAGCTGGAAGCAGGAGTGAGTCAAGCAACCCCTCATGTGAAAGATGGTGATGTTGCTTAGTTCATCACCCAGGCACGCTGTCAGCGTGGTGCATGACGAACGCAATATTGAATCACAGGAGCTGCTCTCAAGTGCACGCGCAGAAGCAAACGAGTCCTTCACATAGAATGAATCAGGCGCATGACACCTCAGGAACCTTCGCAGATGCTGACAGCACCAGATGGTAGTCGCAGCATCTCTCAACGACTGTGTGGTATCCAGGCATCTCAGGGTCATCACGCCAACTGCACTGTAAATACAGAGCTGAAAGCAGGAGCGAATCAAGCATCCCCTCATGCGAAAGATGGTGATGTTGCTTAGTTCATCACTCAGGCACGCTGTCAGCGTGGTGCATGACGAACGCAATGTTCACTCACAGCAAACGCTATCAAGTTCACGCAGCAGCAAATGAGTCCTTCACAAAGAATGCCTCAGGTGCGTGACACATCAGGAACGGTCGTTGCTGACAGCACCAGATGGCAGTCGCAGCATCTCTCGACGACTGTGTGGTATCCAAGCATCTTAGAGTCAACTCGCCCACTGCACTGCAGATACGGAGCTGAACGAAGGAGTGAACCAAGCAACCCCTCATGTGAAAGATGGTGATGTTGCTTAGTTCATCACCCAGGCACGCTGTCAGCGTGGTGCATGACGAACGCAATGTTTAATCACAGGAGCCCCTCTTAAGCGCACTCGCAGCAGCAAACGAGTCCTTCACAGATAATGTCTCAGGTGCGTGACACCTCAGGAACAGTAGATGCTGACAGCACTAGATGGCAATCGCAGCATCTCTCAACGACTGCGTGGTATCCAGGCATCTTCGGGTCAACTCGCCAACTGCACTGTAAATACAGAGCTGAAAGCAGGAGCGAATCAAGCAAGCCTTCATGTGACAGATTGTGATGTTGCTTATTTCATCACCCAGGCACGCTGTCAGCGTGGTGCATGGCGAACGCAATGTCCAATCACAGCAAACGCTCTCAAGTTCACGCAGCAGAAAATGAGTCCTTCAAATCCGCCGGCCCCCTTGTGGGGCCACCAGGCTGTAGGCACGTGATTCGCAGTTTCCTGTACCAGTCGTAGGTTGTAGTTTCCAGTGTTACAGTTCTGCTTCTTGCTGGTTACTGTAACTAGTTGAGTTATTGCTGGTTACTGTAACTAGTTGATTGACCGCGCGAGGGGGGGGGAGGCCCAAACAGGATTTTCCAGCGTCCCCTGGGCGCGTTGTCTGAATTGCTGGGGGGGCTCGAAATCCACACCCCTCACGCAGATCCGCGGGGTCAGGGTCCAAAAACACATGGGATTTGCCACATTTCTGAAATTCGGTGCCACCCCTCACGCAGATCCGCGGGGTCAGGGTCCAAAAACACAGGGGATTTGCCACATTTCTGAAATTCGGTGCCACCCCTCACGCAGATCCGCGGGGTCAGGGTCCAAAAACACATGGGATTTGCCACATTTCTGAAATTCGGTGCCACCCCTCACGCAGATCCGCGGGGTCAGGGTCCAAAAACACAGGGATTTGCCACATTTCTGAAATTCGGTGCCACCCCTCACGCAGATCCGCGGGGTCAGGGTCCAAAAACACAGGGATTTGCCACATTTCTGAAATTCGGTGCCACCCCTCACGCAGATCCGCGGGGTCAGGGTCCAAAAACACAGGGATTTGCCACATTTCTGAAATTCGGTGCCACCCCTCACGCAGATCCGCGGGGTCAGGGTCCAAAAACACATGGGATTTGCCACATTTCTGAAATTCGGTGCCACCCCTCACGCAGATCCGCGGGGTCAGGGTCCAAAAACACAAGGGATTTGCCACATTTCTGAAATTCGGCGCCACCCCTTACGCAGATCCGCGGGGTCAGGGTCCAAAAACACAGGGATTTGCCACATTTCTGAAATTCGAACCCATCACGCACATCCATCGCAAGGCGTGGTAACCCAAACTGCGAGAACTCCCTCGGCCCTTTAATCGCAAGGTGTGGTAACCAAGCCCTTAAACCATACACGTCTTACCAATCGCCAGGTGTGGTAACCCCTCTTGTGATCAGTTGGTTTTGCTGATTGCGACTCGGCTTCGCATGAAGTTTCGATACTGCTTCACGACAGCGCCAAGGCCTCATGACTTAGCTCTTCCATGGCCCATTCTCCGAGAGAGGGGGCCGGCGGCAGGGGGCGAAGCCCTTACGGATAGAATGCCTCAGGTGCGTGACACCTGAGGAACGGTCGTTGCTGACAGCACCAGATGGCAGTCGCAGCATCTCGACGACTGTGTGGTATCCAAGCATCTTCGGGTCAACTCGCCCACTGCACTGCAGATACAGAGCTGAAAGAAGGAGTGATTCAATCAACCCCTCATGTGAAAGATGGTGATGTTGCTTAGTTCCTCACCCAGGTACGCTGTCAGCGTGGTGCATGACGAACGCAATGTTTAATCACAGGAGCTGCTCTCAAGTTCACGCAGCAGCAACCGAGTCCTTCGCCTAGAATGCCTCAGGCGCATGATACCTCAGGAACATTAGCAGATGCTGGCAGCACCAGATGGCAGTCGCAGCATCTCTCAACGACTGTGTGGTATCCAAGCATCTTAGAGTCAACTCGCCCACTGCACTGCAGATACAGAGCTGGAAGCAGGAGTGAGTCAAGCAACCCCTCATGTGAAAGATGGTGATGTTGCTTAGTTCCTCACCCAGGTACGCTGTCAGCGTGGTGCATGACGAACGCAATATTGAATCACAGGAGCTGCTCTCAAGTGCACGCTGCAAACGAGTCCTTCGCCTAGAATGACTCAGGCGCATGACACCTCAGGAACCTTAGCAGATGCTGACAGCACCAGATGGCAGTCACACATCTTCGGGTTCACTCGCCCACTGCACTGCAGATACAGAGCTGAAAGCCAGAATGAATTTTGCTTACTTCATCACCCAGGCAAGCTGTCGGCATGGTGTATGACGAACGCAATGCTGAATCACAGGAGCCCCTCTTAAGCGCACTCGCAGCAGCAAACGAGTCTTTCACCTAGGCAGTCTCAGGCGAGTGACGCATCAGGATCATTAGAGGATGCTAAGCTCTGAGAGAGCGTGATCCACCGCCGCTTTACTATGGAAAATTGCCAACCTTTTCCTCCGGAACCCGGGGGTCGCCCCCCCCCCCCTCCGAAAATCCCCCCCCCCTGCTGGAACCCCTCCCCCCCCCCCCCCCCCCCCCCCCCTCCCCCTCCCCCAAAACCCCCCCCCCCCCCTCCCCTCGAAAAACGGGAGGGGTCACTACCGGTTCGAACCCCCCCCCCCCTCCGGATCGAAAACCGGGGGGGGTCACTACCGGTTCGAACCCCCCCCCCCTCGAAAACCGGAGGGGGGTCACGCGACCCCCCCCCCACGCACCGCCAGCAAACGACTCCCGGTCCCTACCACCGTCCGCATCACATCCCCCACTCTGGTTCCACCACCGTCCCTACTGTCCCCACCAGTGCCCCCACCACTGTCGCACTGTCCCCACTGTCCCCACCACTGTTCCCACCACGGTTCCACTCTCCCCACTGTCTCCACGGCCCCAACCACTGCCCGACTATCCCCACTGTCCCCGCTGTCCCACTGACTCCTCCGCTGTCCCACTGAGCTGTCCCACTGTTCCCACCACTGTCCCCACTGTCCCCACCACTGTCCCCACTGTACCTCTGTCCCATTGTCCCACCGCCGTCCTCGCCACCGCCTTTACCACTGTCCCCACCACCATTGTACCCTCCACTGTCCCACTGTTTCCACCTCATTCCCACTGTCCCCACACCACTGTCCCCACCACCACTGTCCCCACCACTGTCCACTGTCCCCCCTGTTCCCACCATTGTCCCCACCACTGTCCCCACCACTACCGTCCCCACCACTGTCCCACTGTCCCACTGTCCCCACCACTGTCCCGCTGTCCCCTCACCACTGTCCCCACCAACACCGTCCCCACCACTGTCCGCACCCACACTCGGTTTTCGAGGGGGGGGAGGGGGGGGGTTCGAACCGGTAGTGACCCCCCCCTGGTCTTCGAGGGGGGGGGGTTCGAACCGGTAGTGACCCCCCCCCGTTTTCATGATAAACTGGGGGGGGGGGGGGAGGGGTTCGAACTGGTAGGACCCCCCCCGGTTTTCCGGAGGGGGGGGGGGGGCGGGGTTCGAACCGGTAGTGACCCCCCCGGTTTTCCGCCAGCAGCGGTAGAACACGCTCTTTCTAAGCTCTGGTATCCAGGCAATTTCGGTTACGCTCGCTCGCTGAACTGCAGATACAGAGCTGTAAGCCATACTGAATCAAGCAACCCCTCATTCGAAAGATGATGATGTTGCTTACTTCATCACCCAGGCACGCTGTCAGCGTGGTGCATGACGAACGCCGTGTTGCATCACCGAAGCATCTCTGAGGCGCACGTAGCAGCAAACGAATCCTTCACCTAGATAGCCTCAGGCGCGTGACACCTCAGGAATAATTGCGGATGCTGACAGTACCAGATGGCAATCGCATCACAACTAAACGACTGTGTGGCATTCGGATCCACTCGCCCACTGGACTCCAAATACAAAGAAAACCGGACTGAATCAAGCAACCCATCATGTGAAAGATGGTGATGTTGCTTAGTTCCTCACCCAGGCACGCTTTCAGCGTGGTGCATGACGCAGTGCTGAATGATAGAAGCCACGCTCAAGTGCACGCAGCAGCAAACGAGTTCTTCACCTAGACAGCCTCACGCGCGTGACACCTCAGGAACATTAGCAGATGCTAGTCGCAGCATCTCTCAGTGACTGCACGAGATCCAAGCATATTTGGATCCACCGGAGTAAATCAAGCTGCCCTTAATATTAACGATGGTGATATTGATTATTTCACGCCCAGGCACGCAATCAGCGTGGTACATGACGAACGCAATGCTTACGGTAGGTTCGTACGGCATCGGCGCGCGAAAAGGTTTTGACACCGCCTCGATCGTTCCACCTTGAATCGATCGCGGCCCCGATCGTTCAAGGTTGTATTCTGCCGGGACCAGAGGCATCAACGTGACCCTCGGTGCTTCCATGTCGTTCTATCACGTGGAGTCCAACCTTGAACGCCTTCGCCGGCGTCGCCGGCGCGCCATCGCCGCATGAACCTACCATAACCACAGGAGCCGCTTTAAAGTGCACGCAGCAGCAAAATAATCCTTCACCTGGACAGCCTCAGGCGCGTGTTCACTCTGGATTATTAGCAATTGCTGGCAGCCCCAGATGGCAGTCGCAGTATCTCTCAATGACTGTGTCGTATTAGCGCATCTTCGGATACACTCGCCCAACTGAACTGCAGATGCAGAGCGGAAAGCCAGAAGAAATCAAGAAACCCCTCATGTCAAAGAAAGTGACGTTGCTTACTTCATCACCCAGGCACGCTGTCAGCGTGGTGTATGGCGAACGCAATGCTTAATCACAGGAGCCGGTCTCAAGTGAACGCAACAGCAAACGAATCCTTCACCTAGGCAGCCTCAGGCGCGTGACGCCTCAGGATCATTAGCATATGCTGACAGCACCAGCTTGCAGTCGCAGCATCTCTCACTGGCTGTGTGGTATCCAAACATGTTGGATCCACTCGCCTCTGAACTCCAGATACAGAGCTTAAAGCTGGCGTGCATCAGGCAACCCCCCAGGTGAAGATCGCAATGTCGCTTAGATCCACCAGCCCTTAAGGCGTAGGTGGCTTGAGGCTTTTCCTCTTCCAACCCCAATTGTTTTCCTCGGGGTTCGCACCTCCCCCAAACCCTCGCTCTGGGTCTGGACGGGCCGCCCCGCAAGCGGTCAGAGCGTCCAGGATGGCCCAAGATGGCCCAAGAAAGGCCAGGCGGGCCTCCAACATGGCTCAGTAAAGCGCAATGTCGCTGAAGATGGTTTCCACCGTGCTCCAAGAGGCTCCGAAACCGCTCCAAACCGGGTCCAAGTGGCAATGGAGCCTCCCAGGGAGGCCACTGTGAGGCCAAAGCCTTTTTCCAAAACAGTGGGCAAAAATAGGACTTGCGCATTCTCGCCATTTCGCTGCTGATGGGTTGCCGAAGCTCCAGGATGGGTCCTTGATAGCCCAAGAGAGCCCCACGAGGGGCCCAAGAGGGATTCTAGACGGGCCCAGCAGCGCACAAAGCTCCCCAAGAGCACCCTAAAGGAAATTCTTGGGGCCCCAGGAGGGGGGGCAACGTAATTTCAGGGAGCCCCCGGATTGGTGTTTCAAAGGTGGCGGCATCGCGTGAGCATCCTTGGGAAGTTTGAAAGGGACTGGGAAGCCCAGCCAACAGTTTCGCCTTAGGCGAAGTCAAGCCCCAGCTCTGTTGTACCGTAGTAGCGATAGTCCCAGTAGGAGAAGATGTGTCATCTTAAGCAATAGGAATAGCCTTCTGGTCTCAATAGCGATTGTGTGCATCGCGATGAAGCGCGGTCATATTTGGGCGGCTGGTCGCTTGAGCCGACGCGGCCGCGGGCGCACGTTCGTTTCCGCCCTTTGCCTCCCTCAGCTCGCTTTAGTCGGGGGTGAGGGTAACGAAGCGCGAGCCCGTCGCCCCTACACAGCAGGCACAGCAGCTAATAGACACAAGGACAGAAAAAGGGACGGGCCAAAAGGAAGGTGGACCCGCTCGCAAGTTGCCTTGCTTGTACAGCTCTGTACGTACTCCTCAGGCGGCGTAAGAACTAGATGTCTGGCCGACCCGATATGGATCACTCTTCAGGTCATGTTTGAAGGCCTGTATACCTCCCGTGACTTGTACGAGCATTTCTCTGTCGATGCTCCCCTTGGTGTGACCATCCGCGGTCATGTCGCGGGTGTCGCACCACTGAATGCTGCGCACGATTCCACACGCCATCATCTGTCGTATCCAACTGATGTGTTCTACAAGGATACACTCTGTCGGTTTCTTCAAGTCTTTGCTTGACAAGGACTAAACAACATACTCAGCATCTATGGTCAAAGTGACCACGATGCTCAGGCCACCCAACTCAAGTATACCGTTCAACTGAGCGGGCGTGAGCGGCCCTGCGTGAAGCTCGTACAGGGTAAATCGTGGGATAACAGTCCTCTAACTTATGGCCTCCTGCTAGTGCCTCCGCTGAATAGCTTGAGCGGACCTGCAAGCGGTGAGACTTGCAGTGCGCATCGATCAAGTGAACGGCAGGTATACCGGATGACGTGTTTCCACGTCGTAGCAGGTTTGTCCCGCGAATACCATAGCCTTGGACGTCGTCATCGGCGTCTCCACTCAGGCGTCGGCATCCTGTGTCGCTGTGCCGGTCAACCTCCCTCGTAGGGGTCATCGCCTGGTAGACGATCTTCTTTGGGCAGGCCTGCCGCTTCCTGGTGATCGCGTTCAGTCGTCGCACTTGGACGTTGGTCGGTTCTTGGACACGTTGTAGAGATACAACATGCACCATCAACCACACCTGGGTGATTAATGCATACGCCAGCGCGCCCCTGAGGCTGACGAAAATGTTGGATGCCTGAGCGTCAGCGTCGGCGCCGGTAAGTTCAGGATGTTGCATAGGACGGAGCTGCTTGATGTACCCATATTGCTCCAAAGCGACATTGTCGTCCTCATCCTCGGTATATATCGAAGCACAGTTGGCGCATGTGTGCTTGTTGAGTTTGTACTTACCAACAGTGTCCCCTCTGCTTTTGACACATTTGTCAACGGTGTCCTCAGTGCTGGCCACGACGATATCATCAACATGTTTGGCCGTGAGCAGGTTGTTGCTCGTCTCGACCTCCTCGTCGTAGGACGCGGGTCGGAGGCCAGAACCTCGGGTGGTCCTTCTGAGTTTTAATGAGAAAGCTCGTGGTGCGTCTTTGGTGCCAGCGCCTGGTTTCAAGCATTACAAGCAATGCTTTGACTCGCCGTAGCGTTCAGATCCCGGGGGGGTTCGAAGCGCCGTGGCCGACCCTGGCAGCAGAGTAAAACACACCACGCGTATCATTTCACCAGTAGACTCAGCGAGTTCCTGATGGGCTGACCCCTCCAGAAAGCCATGTTGATGTCGAGGGAAGCATTGATCCATTGCTTCTTGCACGCTGCCGTGCTAGCGAGTAGCCTCTGGCTCGGACGTCGCGCTGTCCCCGACAAGGTCGGAGTACCAGGCGCAATCTGATGGTGCGTTCCATCTCGCCCTTCTCGTTCTTCACAAACTTCCATGCGCGCGCGCACCTCGACGTCATAACGTTCGACGCTTTAGCTATATATTGCATATTGAAACGCTTGTTGTCGAATTATGTCTTGAGTTAAGTGTAGAGGGCCTTCGATACTTCATCGGGATCCGCCTGGACGTCGCCTCTTGCGACGAGGTCGTCTCCCTTGACGACCGCAGCTTGCTTCGCAGCGGCGGTAACGCACACTCGCATAGTGGTCGCACGGTCGGCATCTAGTATCCTGTGTTGTTGTCCGGACAGGACTACCATTGACATTTCTGCCGCGAAGCAGAATTCGATATATCTACAATTTTCGTCTGAGTCCAATCCGTAGCTGTCGTCTTCGACCATGGTGCACATTGGGACGTAGTACGCCTCCTCGGTGTCGGAGTCGCGAGTGCGCCCCCACTTCGGCAGGTGCCCCCGCTGTTCATCGGCTACAGTGGTCAGCGCACTTTGTTATGGAACCATCTGCGTAGGTATGGTGAAGAGCTCCTCTGGTGGAGTTGCCTCCAGCCGCCCCCTTTCCTCTTGTAGTTGTGCATACCACATTTCCATAACAGGTGACTCGAGATCAGCCTCTGATTCCTCGTAGATCGTGGAAATCTGCCCATCATCATGAGGTGGTTCGGCTTCTGTTTCTGAGGCTTCTCTTGTGGTTCCAGCCGGCGTCGGTGCATCCGAAAATTCCTCAAATCTGGTCATGTCCTGATTAAAACCTGCGTGAGGTTTAGTTGACTCCAAGCATTGGAAGATTCTTGAATGTGCTGATCCAGCTATATCGCATACATTCAGTGCAGCGCCTTCTGCCCCATAATAGTGAGATCCTGGATTCACATCGTTGTCATAGTGGACCAATGTGCAGCTGTCAGCATAACTAACCAGAGGTAGCTTATGAATATGCTTAGCTGACCTGACTGAAACTACCTTCTCAACGCGGAAGAAAAGTTCTGCTAAGGTACTGTAAAACTAGATGTACCTTAGGAGATAGACGGCTTGCACTCGTCATCTGAAGCGCCCCCTTCTTGGTCGGCACATAGCCAAAGGTCAGAGCAGGTCCCCCCGCTGACAACCTGGCCACGAACGTCAACATTGCACGTAGTGCAATGTTGTCGGAGCCAATCTCTCGGGCCATCAGTGCTTCAATATAAAGCGAATGTCGTGCACCACCATATTGTACTTGAACGTCTCGATTGCCCACTCGGATGACGACTTGACCCCTTTTCCGGGGTCATTCTTTACAACTGGGAATGGGCCGTTCCAGCCCCCCCAGTCATCCCGCGCGGTTGTGGGGCGATGATGATCGACCAAATCTCCGTCATCGCAATAATGCTGACCAGTGATAGTTGTCTTAGTGCGTAAGGCACGATTGGTCTCAGCTACTACTGTGGCCTGTGTGATAGCTTCAATACATACCCTGCGTATTGTCTGTTCACGAGAATGGTCCGACGTTTCCGTCGGCTGCTCGTGGTCCAAGACAGGCCAGTCAGGAAGCATTCCTGCTTGCCGTCCAAGCAGAGCTTTATACGGAGACATCTCGCTGTAGAAGGTGAACGCGCTGGCGGCGAACAAAGCCTCGTGCAATAGACGTGTGAACACAAGAGATATGTCCAGCCTGTTGAGTTCAGCATCCATGACATGAAGTAGATGGCGCAAGATGCCATTTCTGGCTTCGATCGTCGTAGCGCGCTGTCCACGCGCGCGCATAGTAACTTCCGTGCCTTTGCCTTCAAGATTGGTTTCGCAGTGTCGTTGTTAAGGGCACCCTCTCCGTCGGAATAGAATGCCTTTGCAGGTCCAAACTGCATCCAGCACTAATGATATGCATCCGGGATACTTGTCATAGTCTTGTCTTGTATCTCCATCCCAGTAGCATATCATATACAACGATGGATGGTCTGGAAGATTTTGTGTTCTTGTTTGTAGAACATCAGATCACATTCACCTTCTTCATCAAAGTTGGCAGGCAGTGTAGTGGAGGGCATAACAGTATGCCCAGGCTTGTCCCAAGCTCTGCACTCCCGACATGTGTCGCAGACACTTTTAATCAGGTTGAGTCTGACGCTGCCCAGACCCATCTAAGAGTCTCATCTCAAGCTCTTGCGCTTGGATACAGCGCAAGTGTAACTTCCGCAACTCGCGTGATACCACGCTTGGGTCAAGGCTTCGTAAATTTTGTAGACTGATTTGTACGTCGACCCGTGACCAGTCTGGAAGTCGTGGTCGCGCAGCAGGGTTACCCGCCGGTGGCGGAGGAAATGCCTTTCCACCTTGCTGTCGGCCACGTCTAACTCTAACCTGTGGCAGTCGGAGATGGCCATCCAGACTACCAGCTCCACTCGATGAAGGTTGCCCTGCAGCAGGTTAAGCAGCATGTCCACCTACGGTAATATCGCGTCTGCTCGCGCAAGCTGTAGGTCCAGCTCTTGAGCCGGGTCTTGGCGCTCAGCCGCGTAAGTGGCGATGCGGCTGGCGCCTCGGGTGGTGGTGCTGCTGGTTCAGCAGGGGCCGGCGGTGCAGGTCCTGCCGCCGTTTCGGCGGGAACCAATGGTACCTGTCAATGATTCCCGGGCAGCTTCCAGGGCTTGGCAAACTTACATGTGCCAGGTGTTCGTACGCGCCCAGGCTTGTTCTTACCGTAGTTCTTCTTACAGCTCGGACATTCCCGATGGTAGTCGCCCTTATCGTACCACCTGCAATGTCTAGGATTTCTGTCATGTGAGGGAGAATGCACGTTAACAGTTTCCGCGCATGCGGGACACCCGAGCCCTCCCGAGGGTGGTTTCGCGATCGAGCCATCGGGTTGCCGAGGGAGACTCGGACCGTCCAAGTCATGTCCCCTCGCGCTGGTGGCCAGCACGGTGGGCGAATAAGGGTAACCATGGATAGGAGCACGATTTACCTGGAAGAGATCGTGTGCGATCTGAACAGCATCGCCAAAAAGCGACAGCATCTTTGGAGTGTATTGCACCGCCATGGACAGTTCTCTGTTACATACCTACGCATGTTGACGATGGCCAGTACATCGCTTTCGTTCAAAAGGGGTGAGTAAAGGGCGATGGTTGGCCATGATCTCAGTCGGCGTTCTTATCAGTACCCCATGGGAATCACGTGAACCAGTAGTGCATTGGCCCATGTTCACCTTGCAAGTGCCCTTGCTTTTGGCTAATGTAGTCCATGACGGTATCTGATCCACCCAGGTGCCCACTGGTTGTTCTCGTAAGAAGAATCGTCGACGATCGTTTTGACGTATGGCCACCTGCCCACCGAACTTGATATGCGGCAGATCCTCTGTACGATGTTCATGCCAAGTATCGTAGTTAACCTGAGCATTGAAATAGGAAGGTAGCCCAGTTGTTCTGGAGTTAGGTTGTACTATAACAGTTTTGACGAAACGAACGTCCAGATAGTGCATCACTGCATCCTGAACATCCTTGTTTCCGTCAACATAGGAACGTTTGCCGAGGCTTCCCCCTGTGGACAAACCTCGGCTGAATGCTAGCTGCGAGATGCCTCCACCTCCTCCGCGCAATTCCAGCAGATCCACCTGGTTATGACGCCCATAGCACAAGGTGGGGATTATGGAGAATACATATGCAAAAGATCCAGCCGGTTGCCCCGCAAGTAATGCGATGACAATTTCCTCTTCATCGTCACCTTCCGTGCCGGAGACTTGAGGTACGTCGGTGCACAGGTCATCTCCGCAGCCATCGTTGCCTTCTTCGACTACTTGGATATTTTGCGTGGTTTGATGACTGCTTCTTTGTCTGCTTTCTGTTCTTCTTTTCGTTTGATTCGGGCATCGGTCGGTAGTGCTGTCTGGCGCTTAATCTCAAGTGAACTGAGCGTCGGAAATTCGGGAATAGAGGGGGGCACGCGGTCGCGCTCAATCGAAGGGGGAGGGAGACGATCGCCATCGATGATCGCCACTCGCCTTGGGCGTGGACGTGAGCTCCCGCGTCCGAGGAGAGCTGGTTCAGGCTGCTCCCAATACAGTCGGGTACGGAAGTTGGTGACACCATTTGGTAACGGCGCATTGTAGTTGTACCCGATGGGCTGAGCCTGGATCTTGATGTCTGGCACGGTCGCGTTGTCGTCCAGGTTCATTGTTACCCGTCGGGCAACGTAGTCCCACTCAGGGCAATTCTTCGGAGACTGAACGTAAGTTCGAACTCCGTTATCCACTCGAGCGCGGATACTAAGATGCACAGCACGTGTGTGATTTCTCTGCGTCTTGAGTAAATCCATCTGATCAATCAACCTTGCGGTCACGATCGCTAGCGTCTTGTCGCGCCATTCGGCCTTCTGAGCTCCCTGTACATACCAATCCAGGAGATGCTCAGTAGGCTGTGCAGGTGCGCCTGCTGTTTTGCACGTGCATCGTCACAAATCAATCGGGATGCGCGCGCACGTAGTTGCCACTTGCAGATATGATCCGCTGGGCAACGTATTGGAACGGTCGCACTTGAGGCCGCAGTGGCAGAATCGCACGCGCATGACCTGTACGTCAAGATCTTCGATAGCGTCTCGTATAGGACCTTGTGTCCAGAAATATCCGTGTGGCCCCACAAGCACAATAGTCACACGTAGAGCCCGAGCCTTGGTCATCAAATTTTGCAAGCGTTGATAACGTGGCCCTGCCCGCTTGCAAGGCAGTCTCACATACCAATCGGCAGGTGTAGCCACCCATAACAGTTGGTAGTCACCCGAGAGTGAAGCACCCAAATAGTGTGTACCAGTGGAGATCATGACCTCTGCATGTGCAATACGGTCACACATGTAGAAACGGACTCGGAGTTCAGCGCAAGCTGTCCGCATGTCCTCAATAACAAATGCACGAGCGTGGTAATGATACGATAAGCTCTCTTTTTTCTGCAGCGGCCACACAGCCAGGACCACTGCTATCCGCGGCAGCCGCGCAGCCGGGCTGGCCACTGTCCCTGGCGCGCACAGCTGGCGCCTAGGAAAAGAATACAAGCTTCCCCGTGATTGACGGCAGCACCTGAATGTTCGGCCTGTCTGAGCAAGCGCGGGCGGCCGTGGCGCGCGCCTGCCCGCGTCGCTCGTTTGGCGATGGGGGCGTCTAAATGTCTGCGCCATGCTGCGCTGCAGAGCCGATGTTCGAAGTAAAAATATCAAACTTCTCAGCGGCATCATCTCCTTCCGCAGGTGTCCCTGCCTGTGCACCGGGCGGCGTCCACTTCGCGCCCTCCTCGTAGATGGCCTGATATACCTTCGCCTGCAAATTGCGCAAGGCAGAGTCCTTGTCGGCCGAGGTCGGATTGGTCCCGAAGCAAGTACCCCTGCGATGCCAAGTCTTCAAGGTGTTATTCACCAAAGACTGGATCGTGAACGTGCACGTCTCCTCGTTGATGGACGAGCCGATGCCCTTGGTATCCTGCGACACCATATATGTATGAGCGTCACTCATGGCAGGCGTCACCACGGCTGGCTCTGGACCAGACGCTTCTTTGACGAGCAACGGATCATCTTCGCACTGAGGATTGTCCGCAATAGTAAACGACATCGACCCTGTATCCTCAGTGGTGGCCCCGTACTCGTCGACCTTGAGTGCCACATGTCCAGAAGAAGTTTTCATCTGACCAAGCACTCCGGCACCCTTTCCAAGTAGAAGCTTGCGCATCTCAGAGCCAGGCATGTTCAGATTCGCGTGCCCCTGCTCCAGGATCAGGATAGTCATCATGGTAGACATGCTCCTCATCCCCAGGACAGCAGGTTCTCCCTAGAACCCTCAGCTACATTTGCTGAGTAGGTACCAAGTTTCGGCACAGCAGGTGCCCCCGCCGGATTCCCCCTTTCTTTGCGCGCAATCTTGCAGTGTAGGGATGTATCACAGATCGCGGCGCCATGTCCCACTCCGGACACGCAGAGCCCCTTCGTCAGGATCAGCCTCATGATGGCGTGTTCGTGGGAACGCGATACCTGTTCGAAGGTCTGCGCCGTCTTCAAACCAATAATAGTGATACGACTGCCAATCTCCAAAAGAATAATCAACATACCATTTACGATAGATAGTTCCACTGTTTGCTGACAAAGTCAATTCGTGGCGTTCACCAGATAGTTCCGGCACTTCAGACAGCGTCGTACCGTGCATGCCCCTGCGGCGCCTCTGATCCAACACCCAGTCGTTTCGTGACAAAGATGTAGAGACGTTCATATCCACGAGCCTCTTCTTCAGTGATGGGAGTATTCTCACATATCCAGGCCGTAGGATATTCGCCATGTGAATATGGGCGCGATGCAGAGGCAGTAGGCAGGTTCAGAAACGCATCCTCGTCCGCGCGCATGCCCTTTTGACCATCTGTGTTTACCAACCATGACCACAGTATGCAGCATGTCGCGTTCGGATATCGCACTGGCGCCACACTGCGCGCGCTCACTGGGCTCTCTGCCCCACACTGATTGCGCGGACGAATGTCTCGCCCATATGGCATGTACGTATGGAGACTGAAGCCGCTGAGCGCTTCTACCAGTTGCCCTCTCCATACGCCTCAACCGCGCGTCGCTGGCCGGCACGGCAGGAGGTGCTGAAGCAGCAGGTGCCCCTGCATAGTTAGCGGTCTCTGCTATCAGTGGCATCGGAGAGTCCACAGCAGGTGCCCCTGCAGGTGTGGTGACCTCCGTCACTAGCCCCGCGTTGCCCGATGATGCAGGTTGCCCCGCTGGCGTCGTTGCTGGGGCTGCCGCGTTGCTCGCCATCATCGCCGTGACGCGGTTGACCTCTTTACGGAGGTCCCTGAGTTCGTTCGCCCCTCGGAGTATATCTCCATGGCGATCTAGCGACTCCTGATCTCCAGCGAGGGCGCAGTGGAACTCAGCTGCGATTAAGCCAACGCCCCTGCATATGGCGCAGGGCGCCTCAGCTGCGGAAACTTCCATGTTCCCAGCCAACTGTCTATCCACATGAGCATGTGCAACTCGGCCCCAGCATGGTGCGTGAAATATGTGGCCACACTGGAGCCTCCAGACTTTGTCGCGGTGCATGAAATGGTCCAGGCATTGTTGAAGTCGCCGTCGCTGATGACGGCCGGCGTTGCCGATGGCCTGATACGCGTCTGGCGCTCCAGAGTGGTCTCACCAGCTTCATATCGAATCGGTGAAACCGTCGGTAGCTGCATTACTGCAAGCGCTGCTGGACTGATCGCAGGCGCCCCTGCTGCATTGGAAGTAGCAGATTGCCCCGCGCGGCCCAGCACCCTGTTGGCCTGACGCTCCTGGTTGCGACGCTGGCGGGCTGACTGCATCGCCACGTTGGCCTGCTGCGCCTCGTGGATGGCCAGGATCTCAGGGCGCAGCCCCCCCATGGACGACGGTACTACTAGGCCTGGGGCCTGTTGCTGCACATCTGGGCCCACGGGGGCGGCCAGAAATCCGCGGCGGGGAATCTGGCCTGGCACACCTGATGCGTAACCCGAGCCGCGCGTCAGCTGAGACTAGTAGAAGTCGTCGGCCGTCGCCTGCACATACGGGATTTCGGGCTGCGCCCCCACTTCAGGAGAACCACTTACCTGAGCGCGATAGTCAGGATATACTGGGTAGTCCATTGGTGCTGCTGTGGGGCGTTCTGCAGCCGTTGGATCGCATGTCGGATGACTGAAAAATGCTGGCACGTATCCAAACGATTGGGGTTGTCCGGTGATGGATTTGAATCTGGAACTTTTTCCCAAGGCGGCGTCCAGCTGGCGTTGGGGAGGTCGATGCCGCCCTTACGCATGCTCCCTGCAGCTGCGCGCATCTGCCGGTGCATCCATCCTTGCTGACCAACCAAACTCTCGGTTGTCTGTACAGCATGGTGATCAGGAAAAGCAATATGCCCCGCATGTGAACACAACGATGCAAATGGCGATGTCGCTTGTAAAGCATAGTAAAGCTGTGGGTCCATTCGAATGCTTTGGAGCCTCGCCTGTAGGCTGTTGGTGCCCCCAGCACTCTGTGAGGTACCAAATGGAGTTGTGGCTCTGCTCATCGGTGCAAATGAAGCAGGTTACCCTGCGGGTGCTGGCAGCTGCTACACCTGAGCACGCCACGGATCGTTGGCGCATAAGGTGTCAGTGGGCGTGATGCGACTTGAAGTCATACCTGTCGCGTCCGCACTTCGAGCCTGCATCCAAGATCCATCGAATCCCCCTGCAGGTGCCCCCACTTGATACGCGTCCTGCATCATGAGCACCGTTGAGAACTCGACTTCCTGAATGGGAGCTGGTTCGGGGCACTTCCACTTGTAGGGGGTCTTTGGGATGAACCAATCTCTCAAAGATGATGCGTCATTCCGATATTCGTACATCTCTTCTATAAAGTATTACCACCCGGATACAGCTGATTGCTATCTCGCAGATACAAGGGATTGACCCACACATGTCCCACACGGTCGTGCCCGCAATATTCGCTGGGCAGAATACCTGTGAGCTGAGCGATATGGGTCGGAGGAATTCTGCCGCCACGGCCTGCTGACATTATGATGACATGTGCCAACTCGGCATGTTGTCCCGAAGCAAGTTCTTCACGCTAGCCAAGACCAACATCTCGGAATCAACACGCGGGCCGGAGTGGATTCTATGGTCACCCGGAAGGCATGGGCAACCATGTACCAACTGTCTGCCCCTCTTCTTGCTGGTGTCGTCGGCGCGGCATGACAGTCCGACGCTACGTGCATTGGGGATACGTACCGACAGAGTACCATGAATAAAATTATCCCAGTGCGACCTTACCTAGGAAAGGAGCCCCTAGGAAAGCAGCATAAGCTAACCTAAGCTAAGCTAAGCTGGCTAAGCTAAGCTAAGCTAAGCTAAGCTAAGCTAAGATCGCTAAGCTAAGCTAAGCTAAGCTAAGCTAAGCTAAGATGAGATAGGCTAAGCTAAGCTAAGCTAAACTAAGCTGATATGAGCTAAGCTAAGCTAGGCTAGACTAAACTAAAGCTAAGCTAAACTAAGATGCGATAAGCTAAGCTAAGATGATATAAGCAAAGATAAGCTAAACTATGCTGAGGTAAGCTAAGCTAAGATGAGATAAGCAAAGCAAAGCTGAGCTAAGCTAAGCCAAGCGAAGCGAAGCTAAGCTAAGCGAAGCTAAGCTAAGCTAAGCTCGCCCAGGGGGCGCGGGGGGACCCTGGGGGAACCGCGGAGCGGATGCTAGGGGAACCGCCTGGGGCGAGTTGCACTGGCCGGCCCTTTCCGTTTACCGAGTAAGAACCCTTCTAGGCAGAACCTAAGTGAGGAATATAACAAGGTGTACCTATAACATTCAAATCCGTAAGTCTCATTTACTTTGATTCAGGGCACTTTATCCCCGGGCTGCTGCGTCCGTTACTTGGACAGACGAAGTCCGTCTCGTGCGACTCGGAGGCGTACTTGCACTTCTTGAGCTGCAGCCTGTTTTTCTGCATTCCAGTTTGGTCGACCATGCCAATCAGGTCAAGCGCAGCTACAGCCCGGCATGCCCAGCGGTGTTTCGTGAGTTTCTGGCGCGCAGCCCCCAGGTGCTTACGATGATAATTCCCACGTCCTTCAGGTGGCCAATGGTCGAGCAGCCCTGACAGATCCGCCCATCCATCAAACTCATCAGAGGACGGTACTTACCGCATCCAACTGTCAGAGAGATGGCCTCAATGAGAAAGTTCGTGGCGGAAGACAGTCGTAAGCCACTCTGAGCATTGACGCTGCCCCTCAAAACTGAACCTTGGCCTCCTGATATTTTCTGCTTTGAAGATTCCAATCAAATCGTCCTGCTCCGAATCGCATGCGAGCGCTGGGCGCTCGCGCAATGCGTTGCGCACCATCTGGCGCGCACGCGCGCCCTTGTCGCGATGGGCGGCGGTGTCCACGAGGTCGCACGTCACCGCCATGCATCGATCAGACCCGTCGTCAACCTGAGGATGCTATGCTGGGTTGATCTTCATGCGATTCGACGTGCGTAACTTGCCCCAGCACTCTTGGCATTCCACTGGCATCTCCAAAATATGGGCAGGCTGCCCTGCGGAATTCTGAGCAGGTTGCCCCGCTGGACACTGAGCAGGTCGCCACGCTGGACGCTGGACTGCCGCTGACGCGGCAGGTGCCGGAGCGCTAGCCGCCAATATGGCAGCGCCACCGTCTCCCCTGGGCGTCCGAGGAGATCCTGGCGGGGTGCCGACGTCAAAGTCCTGGCGTTTCTTCTCCCCGATGTTGTAGGACTTGACTGCCTTATCTGTGGGGGCCATTCCTGATGCCTTCGATGAGGTCGCCAGTAACCTCTTCTCGGTACCACTCCTTGTTGAAGAAGCGCCCCTTGTTGATCCTGCCAGCGACGGCGCCCGGCCTGTCCTGCGCGCCCGACCCGGTGCAAGGCCGCGACGTGGCACGGGGCCCTTTGGAGTAGGAGTACTAGCGCCTTGAAATGCAGCTGCAGCAGCAGCCGCTGCCGGCCCTCTGGGTCGACGTCGGCCAGCAGGTTTCCTCGCATATCTTTGCTGATTACTGTCTCCAGGGTTGGGATCATCTGGGCCCTTCCTCTTCTTCTGCGCGGGTTCGAGCTGATCGGGGCCAAGCGACGGACTCGATGAATCCGAAGATGTAGAAATATCGATAGGCGTCTCCGGCCCCGGCTCGGGAGGTGCCTTAGCCGCGGCCCCTGCTGGCACCCGTGGCCCATATCGCGCGGGGCCCCCGTCAGGGCCCAAGTCGATACCATCCGGCGTCCTGAGAGCCACGTTCTCGATTGCGGTCTTTTGCTCCCCGGTCAGCAGGCACCCGGTAGAACTGAGATTTTTTTCTATGCTGGTCTTTAACCAACCTACACCTTCAGCACGGCACGCAATCCGCCTTCCAGGAGAAAGATCCACCGCCTCAGTGACGACATACCCTGGATCAATAGGAGCGCCCGTCTCGCACGTGACGCCCGCAGCAATGGAGTCGTCCGACGCGTACCCTGCAGGGGCCGCGTCCGCGGGGTCTACTTCTTCGGCCATAGCGCCCGCCTCATCTCCATCAGATTATTGTTGATCGCCCTCTTCTGATTTGGGATCAGCGGGTTTCCCCGCGCGCCCATGGCGATTGAAATGCGCCAAAGGATGAAGAGGTGAAAAGTTCTTCCATCTGAGGCTTGGTCGGGCTATTTCATCAGCTGTGGCGTGGTCGTAGTCGCTCTCCGTCAACTGCTCCTCATATGGCGTTGCATTAAGATCGGCACAGTTAACCCGACCATCACCATGAGTCCAGACCCACGGTGTTCCCTTGAAGTCAGGGCTTCTTGATGAGCGTCTCACGGGACAACCAATCAAGTAGTCGGCAGATTCGGGGGAAGTGCAACACACGTTTCTGTAGAGCTTCCGCTCCTCGATGATAGCTCTCTTGATGCTGCGCGTGACCATATTCTCCTCTGTATTAACAGGTCATGTCCTTCTCGAGCGCACGATACTGCCTTCGTCATTTCGTCGAACATTGCGAAGAGAGCGCCAATGGCGGATCCGATACTCAGTCCAACCCTGACCCCGCCAATATTGCATTTTATCTGGGGCGTGCACTGACGAGCCAATCCAGCTTCCGCGTCCGCGCAACCAACAAGGCGCTGCATTCCGCCCTCTGGATATTCTTCTCGCGGTTGATCTCCTGGAGGCGGGTGCCCCCGCAGGCGTTCCCTCCTCGGAGGAGCGGCAGGTCTATTAGCCTGCCATGGCGGGGCCTTTGGAGCCCCCGCATCAGGAGGACGAGGACGCTGAAGACCGCTAGAGCGAGCGCCACTGGAGCGGGCACGCGCACGATCAAGAGAGCGACTGGGGATCCGACCGCGACGTATCATGCGATCGCTTTCTTCCCACTCGTCGTCCTCATCGTCGGCGCGATACTTCCCCCTCCAGACCTGGCGGCTTGCCGATCGCTTCTGGCGGCTCATGGACCGATCTGAAGCAACGAAAGTATATTGAAATTCTTCGTCATGGCCAAACTCATATTGAATTCGCCCAGATAGATCACTAGCGCCTCGCGGGTTCCCCCGCGAAGGATCATCATCACTCAATTCCATGCCCGTCGGATTTCCAACCACCCGAGGATAAAGCATCAACTGTATTTCCTCATCTGCCACAGGAATGGTAACTTCTGCATCCGCGGGCGCCCCCGCCAAGTCAGCATCTCCTTCGGCGGGCGCTCGAAAGTTCTCGACGAACTCGGCATCTGCAGGTTGCCCCGCGATGGGTATGCCCAGCCATTCTGCCAGATCGATGTCGCCGTGGCAAGTGAACACCTTCTCGAACAGGTCGCCGGCGCAATTCTCGAGGGCCATACTGGCGCTCAGATATCTGGCAGCCGTGAAATTGACGACTGCAGCTGAGCCATCGGCAGGGCCAGCTACAAGAGACCCCCAGTCACCATACTGCATGTCGGAGTCCGTTCGAAACAGATGCATTGACGGACCCCTGCATCTCCCACCACCTCGAGGGCGTTCGCGGCGGAAGTGCTGTGTACAGTGGCATATGTCGCACTCCATAGTCTTACCGTTGGCATCCTTTGGTCTTCCCCGGCGCCCATTGCCTTTTCCCGATGCATGCCTGCGGTTTCTGCCTGTGCCTAAAAACATTTCTTCATACTGTGGCCCAGTGAAGGACGCTAAGAATGCTAATATACCTCTACCATGCTTTCGCCGACGCTTACCTTTACATTTACTTCGACCTTTGCCTTTTCCTCTGGACTGGTTTCTGCATGAACCTCCGCCATCGACGCTTGTGTTTTGATATCCAAAAAGTAACCATTGCGCTTCTGACTCTTCCGTAGGGTATGTAAGCACGTCCGAGTAGTCAAGAGCTGTGACTTCATCGTCTGAAGACGCATCGGTGGAGTCGAAGTCGGACTCGGCGGGTTGCCCCGCTGAACCACCCACTAGGGCCATGGCTTGTATGGGGGATACCGCGTCAGGCGGCCCCCGGAGCCTGGCCCAGGAGTCTTGCGACCCCGAGGCCGTTCCACCATTCTGAGCCAGCAGTGTAGTGGTCTCAGTCAGTTGGTTGTGGATCATCATTCCAGACGTTGTGAGCAGGCTGCCCTGCGTTAGCCTCCACTTGAAAGGTCTCGGTTCGGCGACCGTGACTGAAGATACCACCAATATTGCCAGGGGTTATCTCGGCAATGCGAGCATATGACCTCATACGTTCGAGTAGGACGCCAATTTGGGTCTCTCGGCATGTGGTGGTGTAGAGGCTGCAGGAGCTGTTGTGCACGCGATGTCCCCACTCCAAGAGCTCTGAATAAAATCACTGCTGAAATTTGGAAGTTGGGGATATTGATGCCGGCTGTTTCAGCTTCATAGCGGGCTATCTCAAAACGTGCAAACGTATGATCGATGCGTCCTCCCGCATGGATTCAGAGTTGAGTTGGCGCTCCTCTTCTAAATTCTCGAACTTCGTGCTTAAGAGGAACATGATGTAGGTAACGCCGTCAGTATGGCGGCCACCTGTGTTGACGCTAAAGTTGATAACTGCTAGAAGGGACTATCATGGCTATGGTCCGTGCGAGACCTCCCAAACCTCGCTGCAAGCTGCAGCCTGCTGGGAGGGCGTCATATTGCCTGTGGTCACGTTGATCCAGGCATGTACTTCGCGGACGAATTCGCGAAAAGGTACTTGACTGGCCGGGACCCAATGAGGGCCGTTTTTCTTGTGTCGTCTCCGCCACGCATATGTCCTACCGCACACCCGATAGCGACCCATGCACGCCCAAATATAGCAACACCAATCCAATGACCCAGTAGGTCGTGGTCGGATGTAGTCGGTTGGGACTTCCGTTGGGTAGTCGTAAATCTGCGCGGGGCTGGAAGCGGCAATCTGTCGTATCGCATGTTTCCATACATGATATCGTCGAAGAAGTTTCCAATTGGAGTAAATGGGTGGACTCCAGGAGTGTAGAAGCGCAGGGATGTAGGATGCAACGAAGAGACCTCCGTTTGAGCAGAGGTATCGTTGCAAGTGTCCTTGCGATATTACGTCGCTATATAGATTCTTCCGCGCAAACCCACTGCTGAGGAGTAGAGCGAGAGCTGACCGCCATAGGCCAGCTCCACTACCAAGTTTGAAAGGGGGCTGGGAGGCCCAGCCAACAACTTCGCCTTAGGCGAAACCAACCTCCAGCTCTGTTGTACCATAGTAACGATAGTCCCAATAGGAAAGGATGTGTCATCTTAAGCAATAGGAAGATCCTTCTGGTCTCGGTAACGATTGTGTGCCTCGCGATGAGGCGCAGTCATATTTGGGCGGCCGGTCGCTTGAGCCGACGCGGCCTCGGGCGCACGCTCGCTTCTGCTCTTTACCTCCCTCAGCTCGCTTTAGAGCTGGGAGGCTGTTGGGCCAGCATGGCTCCAAGATGGACCAGAAAGTCCAAGATGGCCTCCAATATGGCTCAAGATGGAGAGGCCCCGAGATCCCCAAAAACGGCCCCGAGTGACCACGGAACCTCTCGAGATGCCCATAGGAAGACAAGTTCCATTCAAAACCGGGTGGAGGCTTTAGATAACGTCAAGAGGGTACCAGGAGGCCCCAAGATGACTCGCAGATCGTCTCAAGATGGTTCCAATATGGCCCCAGAGAACCACAAGAGAAGCCCAAGAGGGCCCAAAAACGGCCCCCGAGGCATCCAACAGGCTCCCCAGAGCGCACGGAGATGGCCTCGAGGTGTGATTGTTGGGCCTCCGGGGGAGGACGGGGGGGTGGAATGGAGAACCTCCCCCCTTTTGAGCCATGGGGCCCAAGATCGCCCTAAGAGGGCCCAGAGACTCCTCCGACAGGCCCCAGGAGAGCTCCACAAGGGCTCAACGTGAAGGCGAAATACCACCAAGAATGCCCCAAGATGGCGCCAAAACAATTCCATGAGGCTCCAACGGCAGCAAGATATGCGAAGGCGTTCCTTTTCTGCTCTGACTCGTTTGTTCCTCCCTCCCCGCCCTTTTCATCCTCTTCTTCCAACTCACTCCTCCTCTGCCTCCTCCTCTGCCTCCTCCTGCTGATATTCCTAAGCATCAGTTTCCTTATGATCATCATCATCACCATCACCGGCATCATCATCATCATCATCATCATCATCATCATCATCATCATCATCATCATCATCAGCATCAGCATCGTCATCATCATCATCATAATCAACAACATCATCATCAATAGCACCACAATCACCACCATAATCATCATCATCACCATCATCATCAGAATCATCATCATCGCCACCACCATCATCATCAGCACCATTATCAGCATCACCACCACCATCATCATCGTCGCCGTCGTCAGCAATCATCCTTCATCAGCATCATCAGCATCAGCACCATCATCACCGTCATCAGCATCAGCGTCATCATCATCACCAGCAGCATCGTCGTCGTCATCGTCATGAGAATCATGATCATCAGCAGCATCATCACCATTATCAGAATCGAAATCGTCATTAGCATCATCCTCATCATCATCGTCAGCAACTTCATCAACAACATCAGCTTCGACATCGTCATCCGCATCAGCATCATCCGCATCCTGATCATCAAAAACATCAGTAGCATCATCGGAATCATCATCAGCAGCATCACCATCATCCTCCGCGCCATCATACGCCGCACCATCATCATCAGCAGGACAATCATCATCATCGAGATAATCATCAGCATCATCGTCAGCGTCATCAGGCTCAGCATCAGCATCACCATCATCACCAGCATCCTCATCATAATCCGTATCATCATTGTAAACAAATTCATCAACAAAACCAGCAACATCGTCATCATCAGCATCACCATCATCACCATCATCACATTCATAATAAGTATCATCATTGTATCCAGCATCATCGACAGCATCATCATTACCATTATCATCATAGTTACCATAAGCATCGTCATCATCAGCATTATCGTCAGCATCGTCATCATCATCCGCAACATCATCAGCATCACCAGTAGACCCAGCATCATTAAGAGCATCATACGCATCATCATCACCATCATCATCATACTCATTATAATCATCGTCAGCATTATCATCATCGTCATCATCATCCTCATCATCATTATCGGCTGGAGGGCCAGTGTCCGCGTCACCGCCGACTCTGGCCATTAATGCCGTGGCCAGTTCGCCCCCGGAACCGAGCGCTTCGAAGATGGCGTGGAGTGCGAGCCCAGCCATGGCCGCCGTTGCGGCCCTAGGATCGCCGCTGCCTTCGGGGTGGGTGGGCCACCAGCTGGAAGCGCCCGCCACAGGGGGCGCCCGAGCGGGTGGCGCGTCGGCGAAGCCGCCGAAGTCCATGGCCGCAGTCGCAAGTCGAGAAAGGCCCCCGGTGGACCGACAGAGACACAGCGAGGGCCACGCGTGCACGCTAGAGCCAAAATGACCGCGGACGGTGCAGCGCGTGTCTGTGCCCGCCGCATGGTGCCAAAAGTGCCCCTCGCATTAAACATACAGCCCATAACACGCGTGGGCATCGTCTGTGGACGAGCTGGTGGGGATTTCTGGTCGCGGCCGCAAGCGAAAGCGCAGGCGACGTCCGAAGTCAGCCCGGGCTACGAGCGAAACCTAATTACCTAGCGCGCGCACTCACGACCACCAGAGCTGCCGCCGAGGGACGCCGGGCGACTGAAGGCACAGCTGCAAGAGCTGCCAGCTGGTGGGGATGCGCGAAGCGTCAAGAAACCCTCCCCTATGAACGCTGTCAGCGTGGTGCATGACAAACGCAATGCTCAATCACAGGAGCCGCTCTGAAGTGCACGCAGCGGCAAACGAATCCTTCGCCTAGCCAACCTCACGCGCGTGCCACAGGAACATTCGCAGATGCTGGCAGCACTGGATGGCAGTCGCAGCATCTCTGAATGACTGCGCGGTATCTAGGCATCTTCAGATCCACTCGCCAACTCGCGATGCATCAAGCAACCCTCTCAATTGAAAGACTGTGACGCTGCCAAGCTAATGAAAGGCACTCTATAAGCGTGATGCATTACGAACGCAATGGTTAATCACAGGCAGCAGATGCTGACAGCATGAGATGACAGTCCCAACATATCACAATGACTGAGTGGTCTCTAGTCATCTTCAGATCCACTCGCCAAACTTAACTCCAGATACAGAGCTGAAGGCTAGTGAACCAAGCAACCCCTCAGTTGAAAGATGGTGATGCTGCTCAGTTCATCACTCAGGCACGCTGTCAGTGTGGTGCATGACGAACGCAATGCTTAATCACAGGAGCCGCTCTGAAGTGCACGCAGCGGCAAACGAATCCTTCACCTAGAAAGCCTCAGGCGCGTGACCCCTCAGGAACATCAGCAGATGCTGACAGCATGAGATGGCAGTCCCAGCATATCTCAATAACTGAGTGGTCTCTAGTCATCTTCAGATCCACTCGCCAAACTTAACTCCAGATACAGAGCTGAAGGCTAATGAATCAAGCAACCCCTCAGTTGAAAGATGGTGATGTTGCTCAGTTCATCAGCCAGGCACGCTGTCAGCGTGGTGCATGACGAACGCAATGCTCAATCACAGGAGCCACTCTGAAGTGCACGCAGCGGCAAACGAAACCACCACCTGGGCAGCCCCAGGCGTGTGAAACCACAGGGGCATCAGCAGATGCTGACAGCACCAGGTGGCAGCCGCAGCATCTCTCAATGACTGAGCGGTATATATCTGGCCACCGTAAGATCAACTCGCCAACTTAACTCCAGGTACGGAGCTGAAGCTGGAGTGAATCAAGCAACCCCTCACTTGAAAGATTGTGATGTTGCCCAGCTCCTCACCCAGGCACGCTGACAGCGTGATGAATGGCAAACGCAATGTGTAATGACAGGAGCCGCTCGCAAGCATGCGTATCATAAAACAAAACTTGCATCAACAAAAACAGTGTCGTGAAACATTTGGAGCATTAGCAGATGCGGACAGCACCTGATCCCAGCCGCCGCATATCCCAGTGATTTTGTGGTATGCAGACAGATTCGGATCCACTCGCCAACTGAACTCCAGATACAGAGCTGAACGTCAGAGTGAATCAAATAACCATCATTACGAATATCGCTACGTTGCTTAGATCCGCCAGACCTGTAGGGCGTAGGTGATCTCAGCCGGTTCCTCGTCCAATCCCATGTCTTCCCTTCGGGGAGGGACTTGACTCCCCCCCCCTACCCCCTACCCCCGGGCCTGGACGGGGCGCCCCGCGAGCGGTCAGAGCGTTCAACACGGCCCAAGATGTCTCCACGAGGGCCCAAGACAGCCCAAGATGGACTCCACGATGGTCAGATACAGCAAGCTCGCTTAAGATGACTTACGACATACCCCAAAAGGGTATGAGACCACTCCGAGACGGGCCCGAGTGGCCACGGAGCCTCCCAAGGAGGCCCCCGAGAGGCCCAAACCCTTCCAATCACACATGAAAGCACATGAATTGTACATTCTCGCCCTCTCGCTCATGATGCGCTAACGAACCCACACGATGGCTTAAAGATGGCAAGAGCCGCAAGAGAGACCCAACCGAAGGCTCCAAGGTGGCACCAGGAGCGCCCAAGAGCGCCCTCAGAGCGCTCCAAAAGCACCATAAGAGGCGAGCGTTGGGGCTCCAGGGGAGCAGCAGTTTGTAAGGACCCGCCGTTCGCTCAAAGATCACATCATTCAAGACAACAAGCAAATGTTAACCAGCATGGGCCCAAAACACTAGTACGTGTTTGCACTGGAGGCGACAGCTACGCGGTGCAGCTTATGCAGTGTAAGCTATGCCGAATAAGCTATGTGGCGCGAGCTATGGAGGTGAGAGCTATGCAGTGTAAGCTACACTGCTCAAATGTTTGCCAATTCGTGAGTTGCCAACTCCACTGTTCGTGCAATCACCGCACACTCCCACCCGCAACCTGCCTTGCCAAATCCATGCGGAGGCGATAGCGACGACTGCTTGGCCATGGCTAGCGCATCTCTGCGGCAATGCTGGCGCGCGCAGGCTCGCGCACAGAGCGGCCAGCTGGTTTGGCACAACCGACGCTGCTGCGATGGCGCTTACCGACGGCAACAACTCAGCCCGTCTCCGAGACCGCGCTGGCGCGCGGACACGTCTGCCACGCGGGTCGGTGGCTCGACCACGATGACGACAACGGCGGCAACGACGATGATCGTAGCGATGGTGGTGTCGATGGTGACGATGCCGACGGCAAGACCAATGACGGCGCCGATGCGAATCACGACGATGACGATGATGATGTCGATGTGTCAATGGAGAAGGTGCGTGAGTGATGGTGGCGGTAATGGCAGCGAATGTCGATGGCGATGACGTGATGCGGAGGCAGTGACGAAGGTGCTGATGAGGAAGTGCGTCAAGCGGGCCCAAGTGGCCTTCGAAGGCGTCAGACGGGCTAAGAGAAGCCGAAGACGGCCGAAGAGGCCCCCGGATGGCACCCGAGGGGCCTCCAAGAGGCACCTCAGAGGCCTCCGTGGGCACCCAGAAGGCCCCAGTCCGCCTCCGCCTCCTCGTCGCCGTCGCCGTCGCATCATCATCATCATCATCATCATCATCATCATCATCATCATCATCATCATCATCATCATCATCATCATCAGCATCATCAGCATCATCATCATCATCATCATCATCATCATCATCATCATCATCACCATCATCATCATCATGGTCAGCAGCATCATCATCAGCAGCACCATAATCATCATCATCATCCTCATCATCACCAGCATCATCATAATCATCAGCATCTGCATCATCATAACATCATCATCATCAGCATCATCATCGTCATCACCAGCATCAGTATGAGCATCAACAGCATCAGTATCATCATCATCAGTATCATCATCAGCATCAGCACCAGCATCGTCATCAGCAACATCATCAGCATCATCATCATCGTCATCAGCGTCATCAAAATCACCACAACCACCACGACCACGACATCAACCACCACAATCATCATCAGCATCAGCATCATCAGCATCAGCATCGTCATCAACATCATCTTCAGTCTCGTCATCATCATCATCATCAGCAGCAGCATCATCATCATCATCATCATCATCCTCAGCATCATCATTCTCAGCAGCATCAGCATCGTAGTTATCATTTGCATCAGCAAAAGCGCAGCATCAGCATCAGCTGCATCAGCATCATCAGCATCAGCATCAGCATCAGCATCATCATCATCATCATCATCATCATCATCATCATCCTCAGCATCAACATCACCACCACCACCACCAACACCACCACCAGCATCATCGTCATAAGCATCATCATCATCAGCATCAGCGTCAGCATCATCATCAGCAACATCATCAGTATCATCGTCATCATCATCATCATCAGCATCGCCAGCATCATCAGCAGCAGCATCATCATCACCATCAACATCACCATCGTCATCACCATCAACATCACCATCGTCATCACCATCATCATCATCAGCAGCAGCATCATCGTCTTCGTCGTCGGCATCATCATCATCATCATCAGCAGCATCGTCATCAGCGTCTGCATCGCCATGATAATCAGCAGAATCATCAGCAGCGACATTCGAATCCTCACATTATCATCAGTGTCGTCGACGGCATCATCATCAGTATCGTAAGCACCATCATCATTAGAAGCATCAGCATCAGCATCAGGATCAGCATCAGCATCAGCATCATCATCATCATCATAATCTTCATCAGCAGCAGCAGCAGCATCACCATCATCATCATCGTAGTCGTCATCATCATCCTCATGATCGTCATCCTCAGCCTCATCATCATCATCAGCAGCAGCAGCATCGTCATCAGCGTCTGCATCGCCATCATAATCAGACGAATCATCAGCAGCATCATTCGAATCCTCACATTATCATCAGTGTCGTCGACGGCATCATCGTCACTATCGAAAGCACCATCTTCATTAGAAGCATCAGTATCAGCATCAGAATCAGCATCAGCATCATCATCATCATAATCTTCATCAGCAGCAGCATCACCATCATCATTATCGTAGTCGTCGTCATCATCATCCTCATGATCGTCATCCTCAGCCTCATCATCATCATCATCATCATCATCATCATCAGCATCATCATCATCATAAAAAGCATCGTCCACCTGCTCCTAATCATCATCACCATCGTAGTCGTCGTCAGCAGCAGCAGCCTCAGAATCCTCATCATCATCGTCCTCGCCGTGATTTTCAGCATCAGCATGATCATCATCATCATCATCATCATCATCACCATCATCATCATCATCATCATCATCATCATCATCATCATCATCATCATCATCATCATCATCATCCGCAGCCGCATCATCATTATAAGACGCATCCTCCTCCTCATCATCACCAGCATCAGCATCATCATCATCATCGTCATCATCATCAGCAGCAGCATCATCATCATCAGCATCAGCATCATCATCATCATCATCATCATCATCATCATCCTCACATCACCTTCTCCTCCTTCCTCCTCCGCATCTCTCTTCCTTACCCGAATGTCCCCCGAAGGGTTTCCCCAACGGATAGGGGAACAGATAGTCGAGCTGCTTGGCTTGACTCTGGCCCGACGTTCGTCCACGTAGGCGTTCCTGGAAAGACCGGGGCGGCGGGGATTCGTCGTTGGCGTCTTCGGCAAACATGGGAACCATGCCGAATCGCAAAAACACTAAACAAGTCATCGTATCAGGCAAATCTGCCAAGCGTAACCTCGGAAATAAAGCATGTACTGACAACACCAGACGGCAACGCTCTATGTCTCAACGACTGAGGTATCCAGGCATATCCTGTTCCACTCGTTCAGTGGACTCTGGACGAAGCTGTAACTGTCTGAATGATCGAGTCAAGTATCCGCCCATGGGAAGACGGTGGAGAAGCGTTGTTCCTCGCCCGTGAACTCTGCCAGAATGGGGCATTACAAACATAATGCTTAATCATGGGATCCCCTCTGAAGCGCACGCATCAGCAAACGAAACCTTCACGTGGAAAACCTGGGGCGCGTGAAACATCGAGAGCAAAGTAGTGAGTCTGTCAGCACCGAATCAAGTCAGCCGCGGCATCCCTCATCGAGGGTGTGGTATCCAGGCATGGCTGGATCCACTCACAGCCTAAGCCCCGCAACATTCACGCACAAACTTTTTGGGCGTCGCGGCGCCGCGCACGGCGACGGGGCGGAGAAAGTCGAATGCAGGCAGTGAAGCGCTCGCGTCTTCGCGCGGCCGAGCACTCAGAGACCGCTTAGGGTCTCGCAGCCGGCGGCAGCCACAAACATCCAGGCATGGATGGCGGGGAGAGCGGTGAGTAGACGAAACTACGACGAGGATGGAAGGTGAAAGAAGCCATCCGCCAGGCGGGACTGGAAGGCGGGGAGGCCGAGTCAGCAAGAGTGGACCGACGAGGGAGAGCGCCAAGGAGAGACTGGTAGATCGAGCAGCAGACAGCGGAGCCGCGAAAAGCCACAGGCCGCGGGAGCCGCGAACACCGGCGGAGCTGGGCGGCGCGCAGGTACGGCGGCGGCCGAGCGGGCAGCCCCTGAGGGAGCGGCCCGAGCCGGCCCCCCAGGAGGAGAGTGCCCGACAGGGAGCGGGCAGTGGAAAGCGAAGACGAACACGAACACACACACACACACCTACACACTTACACACACTTATACACACACACACTCACACACACACACACACACACACACACACGCGCGCGCGCGCACAGGAAATGATGAATCCGCGAGGAAACCACACAAGCGAGGATCAGATGTACAAACTTCTCGACCATAGAACCTGCTGTGGTTGATAGAAAAAAAGGAGCGTGGTCATCCCCGACAGACTCATATCGAACTACGAGGTCATGTCCAATCGCACGGGGCTGGGATGTCAAGAGTCAAAAACTTCGCTCGCACATGCGTGAGACTGGGCTGGCGTCAGAAGCCTGGATTGGATCAAAGACCCTGGAGAAAACGGAATTGGGCAACACACTTGGACCACAAAATGAAAGTGCTCTGTCGGTACAACGGGCTCACCTGAACCCGAACAGTTGTCTGCTAAATCCAGAGAGAAAACTTGCGTGCAGAAACGATGGCACTGCACTGCCCCTGGTCACCGATGGGACCTGTGATAATCGAATCAATGCGTGATCACGACAAATGCACAAGAAGAAACTTCAACCCATAACGACGAGACCTCCGCGTCCCACGCCACGTGAGGGGAGCCGAGGGGGGAGGACTGGCCCAGGGGGGGGAACCATGCCTAGCATCGGCAGTACCTTGCCGACAGATCGGCTATAGACCCTAGACGATGAACCTCCACGTTCCTGGGCAGATAGGGGCACCCAAGCCCAGATCGGCAAGAATCGAGCGCCCCTGACTACGGCGTCAATGAAGCCGATCACGCCAACCTGGCACGATCCAAGCCGGGTGCCCAAACTCTTTCCACCACCGCGCCTCGAGCACGCTCGGGAACGAATTGAAGCGCCCGTGACTTGCCCGGCAGGGCTTCTGGTGGTTTCCGCTCCCCTCAGTTAGACGAAAGCAAGATGACGATGAATCTGGATGAGGATCATCGGGAATCTCTAAGAACTGGCGGGTCTGGAGCCTTCCAGAACGCTCTGGAGCGGCTCATCATCATCCCATGCCTGCTGGACAAGCGTCTGAACTGCATACAGCCGGCAGGCGACCCCCAAACGGTTTGACCAGAGGCCTCCCAGATGAGGTCGAAGTAGATGGGGTCGGAGGATCGCGCCGCAACGCCGATGTATCGTCGATACATCGCCGATACATCGGCGATGCACCGGCGCTGCACCGACGACGTCGGCAATGCATCGGCGACGCTGGCGGGGAGAAAATCGGGCTCCACATCGAGCCACATCGCCGATGCATTGGCCATGCGGCGCGATCCTCCGATCGCATCTACTGGGACCCCATCTGAGAGGTCCAGACTGACGATGCCCCGCGACGGGGCAACGACCCCTCAGGGCGGCCCCAAGACTCCAACAGGCGCCCCAGGACAGTCCGAGAGAAAGCATCAGCAACCCTCAAGAAGGCCCCATGGAGATCCCAAGGACAGACCTTCTCAAAAGGGCGCAAGATGCTTCCATGGGGCTCTCTCAGGCAGCCGTGAAGGCAGAACACTCCAAACAAAAACGTCCCTTGTTCCACGCCCTCTGACTGACAACCACCCGTTCCCTCTTCAATACACTTCAGAAACCACGAGGCGCAACTAAGAAACCCCGCGCGGCCAAGGGCCCAGGAGAGGTCCCAATATCCCCCGAGACAATAGTGAGAGCGCCCGAGCAGGACCAGGAGCACGACCAGGAGCAGCAACAGCAGGAAGAGGGAGGACCAGCGGAAAGGGGACTACGACGACGACGACGACGACGACGACGACGATGACGACACAGACGACGACGGCAGCAGCAACGATAGCAACGACAACAACGACAGCGGCAACCTCCCTCCTCTCCCCCCTCCCCTCTTCTACCCCTCGCCTCCTCGCGACCCCCCTCGCCCTCTCCCATCCACCTCCCCCTCCCCTCGCCAACCCCCCCACTCTCGACGGCGGCAGCGATGGCGACGGCAGCGGCAGCGGCGGCGGCGGCAGATGTCTTCGGCGACCACGGCGGCGATCCTTCACCTCGCAGCTGGGCAGGCCTGCGCAAGCGCGCGACTCCGCTAGCGCCTCGCCACAGCCGGCGCCTGCTAGCGTGCGCACGGGGCGACACCGCGGCCGCCGGGCGCGAGGGGGGAGGGCGAGCGGGAGAGCCCAGGGGAGGGCGAGGGGAAGGGCGAGGGGGTGACGGCAAGCTAGGTGCGCTCGCGCCTCATCTGACATCCAATCCCTCCCTCCCATCCCTTCCCATGGCGCTGATATTTCTCTATCCGCGGACGCGTGTCATAGCCGACCTGCGACTCCCACAGAAAGACCACTGCGTATTATGCGCAATCGGAAAAAGGAGAGCTGCGTGCACAGGAGGAGGAGGTGGCGGGTGAGTAACGGGAGGAAAAAGGACGAGAACGAAGAGCAGCAGCAGGAACTAAAGCGGAAGGATCGGGAGGAAAAGGGTGACCAGGGGAAGGCGGAGGAGGGGAAATGAGGGTGGCGACAACGTAGAGAAAGACTCGGATTCAAAAGTGGCCCGCTCTGGGGCGAGACGAACAGCAGCAGCAGGAACTGGAGTGGAAGGAGCGGGAGTAACAGGAGGACCAGGGGAAGGCAGAGGAAAGGAAATGAGCAATGAAGCAATGAAGGGCAAGAGCGCCAATCTGAATAACGGAAGCAAAGCGCCAATCCGAAAATGAGGCCCACGCTGCAGCAGGAACACCATGTTGAAACAACGAAAACAACGGGGGGAAAATACCCCAAAACAAAAAAACAAAAGAACATAAATCAAATCACTGTTTGAAACCCTGTGTAGAAACAAGGCACCCGGAGGGGACGGGAGATCTTCTGTACACCTTCAGGGGAGGAGGGAGAGTAGTACTCAAATTGCTGAATTGCGGAAGGCGACGGGGAGAGGGGGAGGGAGAAAGGAGGGCGAGGGAGAGGAGGGGGGAGAGGGGGAGGGAGAGGGGGGAGGGAGAGAGGGAGGGAGGGGTGACGGGGATGGGGGGGAAGTGGGAAACGCAAGCTAGGTGCGCTCGCGCCATGTCTGACATCCTACCCCTCCCACCCATCCAGTCCCATTGCGCCGTGTTGTCTCTCCATCCGCCGATGCGCCCCACAGCGGACCTGGAACTCCCAAAGAGGATCCCTATCGTGCTATGCGCAATCCGAAGAGAAGGGAGATGCGCACACTGGAGGAGGAGGTGGCGGAGGAGCAGGAGGAGCAGGAGGAGGGCGAGGAAGGAGGAGACGAGGACGAACAGTAGCAGCAGGAGCTTGAGTGAGAGGAGCGGGAGGAGGAGGACCAGGGGAAGGCAGTGGGGAAAAGGAGGGGAACGACAACGATCAAAAAAAAAAATACTCGGATCGAGACAAGCGGCCCGCGCTGGTGCGAGAGCGCCGTGCTGTAACGACGGGAGCAGAGCGCCGATCCGAGAATGAGGCCCATGCTGCCGCGGGAGCACCAGTACACCGAAAACAATCGGACTGCACCAAAAAACACGACGAACTTGTTGAAGGGGCCCTGGGACACACAAATAAATAGACACAAATAGCAGGATTCCCTATATTTTCCCATATGTTCTGGGTTTCTGTCTTCCCCCCACTTCCCATAGTTTCCCATATGTTCTGGGGTATCGACGATGAATTGTGGCTGTGTGTGTTTTCCCCTACTTGAAGACAAGAAAAAAAACAAAACTGTTAAAGTTCTGTTGCTGGAAGCAACATAGGGGGCGAGGGCCGAACATCTCCTGGGCAAAAACCGGGGAGATGCGGAGGGCAACTCTTCACGGCAGGGAAACATGCAGAGGGATCCGAGGACAGAGGGGAGGATCGGGAAGCTGGGCGCGCTCGCGCCATATCTGGCACACGACCCCTGCCGCCCACAGCCTTCCCTGCGAGGCGGGGATTTATCCATATCCACCGCCTGGGAACCGACGTCCTGGCGCCCCAGCGGGCGGCGGATATGGACATATTTCGGCCCCAGGGGGCCCGAATATGTCCATATCCACCGCCTGCCGAGGCTCCAAAAACTGACCCTCCAGGCGGTGGATATGGATAAATTCCCGCCTCGGATTCCCGCTGCGCTGAAGTATGTTCCGTCCGCCGGCCGGGGTGTCCTGAATGGATGAGGCTGAACAGGATAATGAGGCAGAGCAGGATGGTGAAGAAGGAGGAACGAGGGCAGAAAATCCACCCCGAAAAGAACCGATCCGACACGCAAAGCCGTTTGCTAAACGCTCCCACCGAAGGAATCGAACAGGGCAGGGCTGTTTAGCAAACGCCCAAGGCTGTTTAGTAAACGCCCATTGCCCGGTCCTGGTGCTTTTTCCTTCCTTGAGTGAGGTAGAGCAGGATGGCGAAGAAGGAGGAGGAATACCAGCAGGAGCTGGGAGGAGCAGGGCCAGGGAGAGGCGGAGGGGGAAAGGAGGGCGACCACAACGACGATGAACGAACGGGATCCGAAAGTGTGGCACGCGCTGCGGCGAGAGCGCGAATCTGAACAAAGCGAGCAAAATGTCGATCCTGAATTGCGGCTAACGCTGCAGGATGTGCACCACTCTTGAAGAACCGAGAAAGGGGACCGCCTCATGGGGGGAGGGAACACCATGGAACGCGTGACACCAGGAGCCCCCCCGCCAGCTGGCCGGGTGGCAGCAAGGAGGGAGACCCTCGCCCGCCGTCCGCCCTGACGCGAGACGAAGGGACACACTCTGATCGATATACATCTGGAATATCTCAGGGCTGGTGGTCTGAACGATGGTAGGATCAAGCACGATAGCGAGATCTGGCCGGATGAATCTGGACCAGGAAAGAAGAAGACGGCCTTCGACCACGGATATACCAGCGCCGATGCGGGATGCAAATTCCTTGGAGTTGCAACCGAAAGGATGTGTCGGGCGCCGCAGCCGTTCCAGAGCGGCCCAGATCGTTCTAAGAGCGTTCTGGGCCGCCGTTGAGCGATCCATCGTCGTCCAAGACCTGCCTGCGCTTCGCAAGCGCGCTACGGCAGGCTCGTGTCATGACGAGCCCCCGTGTTGGTTTGCGACGCCGCGTGGATCGTTCAACCTTGAACGATCGGCGGCTTTTCGATCGCCGGATCGTACCATCTTGGCCGAGTCTGGGCCACTGGCGGCGTTCAACCTTGAACGCCCGCGGGTCGCCGCTGCGTCGATATGGGACGAACCTGCCGTACGCACGACCTTGGACGCCCGATTTAGGTACGTTCGAAAACAGTGGGTACGATGCCCAACAACAACACATGTTGTCCAAAACCGAAAGCAAGCGCTGCTGGGCAGGCGGCCTTCCGTCTCAAATGAACAACGCCAGCGGCGACACCGACAGCGAATCCTGCTCAAAATGAACGGGACATGCAGTCCGTCCTCGCGTCCACGCTTTCCGTCTCCATCTCGATCGTACCACGCGACGCGAGCACGAATCCTTCGCACGAGCACGGACTCGTGACATTCGGCTCCTCACTGCCATCATCACCCTCACCATCCTCCCACGGGCGGTCACCGGTCGAGTGCGTAACGCCCCGCTCGCGAACTATATCTGCCGCCGCCGGCCGCCGCCGCCGCCGTCACCGTCAACGTCGCCGCTGCCGACGCCGCCGCTGGCCCCTGCCAAGGTGGGTCGGGCGGCGCCTCCGAGGCTCCGGAGGCGCGAGACCGTCCTCGAGCGGTTCTGGAAACCAGCGCCTCGGTTGGGCTGGGGCGGCTCGCGGGCCTGTGAGCCGCCACGCCCCCGCCGCCGATCAGACCCGAAGATCGCTCTGCATTGCACGGTTTCCCACGGGGCCGCAGGCGACCCGAAGAGGAGGAGGAGGAGGAGGAGGAGGAGGAGGAGGAGGAGGAGGAGGAGGAGGAGGAGGGGAGGGGGAGGAGGAGGAGGAGGGTTGAGGAGGAGGAGGAGGAGGAGGAGGAGGAGGGAGGAGGAGGAGGGGAGAAGGAGGAAGAGAAGGAGGAGGAGGAGCACGAGGAGGAGGACGAGGAGGAGGAGGAGGAAAAGGAGGAGGAGGAGGAGGAGGAGGAGGGGGAGGAGGAGGCGGAGGAAAAGGAGGAGGAGGAGGAAGAGGAGGAGGAGGAGGACGAGGAGGAGGAGGATGAGGAGGAGGAGGAAGAGGAGCAGGAGGGAGCAGGAGGAGGAGGAGGAGGACGACGGATCGCCTAAGCCCTTCGGAGAAACCCTCCACTCTGCATAGCTGACGCATCGCCGATGCATCGGAAACGGCGAGGATCGGGATGGGAAACACTGGGCTCCACATCGCACAGAAGCAAATCGGGGACGCGGCGCGGTCCTCCGACCGGCCTCGGTCCGGGAGGCCATCCACCCAAGCCTCCAAACGCCACGGGCAAATCGCGGTCGACGCTTGTTTTGTTGTTTGCTGACTGGGGTCCCCAAGGACCGGTTGGAGCTCCGAGACAGCCCCCAAGCGAACCGCGGCGAGAAGCTGGTCCGAGGGCCCGGGGCGGGATCTCCAGGGGCTCACGTCGTTGAAAAAATCGCGCCACCAGGGGTATCAGGAGGAACCCGCCGCAGGTCAAACAGTCTTTTTCTGCCGAATACGACTACACGTATGAATTTAATATACACGCACGCGCACACAACACGCACACACGCATGCACACGCACGCACACACGCACGCGCACACAAACACACACACCTACACACAACAACAACAACAACAACAACAACAACAACAACAACAACAACAACAACACCAACAACACCAACACCAACAACAACAACAACAACAACAACAACAACAACAACAACAACAACAACAACAACAACAACAACAACAACACACGCACACGCACGCTGATAATTACACGCGCGCAGACGATTCGGTCAAGGCGGACGGGCGGCCCGCCGCGAACTCAGACGCGGCCACGCGGAGGGAGGCAAGTCAGCGGCCAGGTCGGCCCGAGTTGGGACGACAAGCGGCCAGCAAGGCAAGAGGAAGGGGGACCAAGCAGAGACAGGAATTGGCGCGGAGCCAGGAGCGACGGCGGACAGCCGAGGTGGGAGACAGACGGACGCGAGAGACAAGGGCTGACCGACGGGGGAAGGGAAGCCGAGGAGAAGGAAGGAGACACACCACACACACACACACACACACACACACTTGACAAGATCACGAGACCTTCCTGATTGCAAGGCTTTGCAGAAGCGCAATACTAGGTATGTAGCAGCCGAAGGTGTACTCGAAGTTGGCGAACCAGGATGCGGTCGATGGTCTACGGAGGCAAGGCACGAAGAGGGGCAGGAGCCCGCCGAGGCAGGAGGCGAGAGGGAAGGAGGAGGCACAGCACAAAGGCAGGGGGGGAGAAAGGAGGGGCCGCAACGCGGCAACATGCCTGCCAGGCAGGCAGCACACGCAGAGGCCGTGCCTCGGGAGGGGGGGCGGGGAGGAGGGGAGAGGACGACGATGACGGGAGGTAAAAGGGACGAGGAGGACAAGGGGAACCAGGCACGCGGATTGTGCACCAAAGGCCGTGCCTCAGAGGGGGGGGGCGGCAGGGAGAGGGGGGGACGACGACGACGGGAGAAGAAAGGGACGAGGAGGACAAGGGCAACCGGGCACGCGAATCGTGGCCCAGAAGGCCCCGCCTCGAGCGAACGTGCGGATGACCGCCTGCACGGGGAGTGGACCCCCCCCCCCGCACACACATACGCTCACACACACGCGCGCACACAACATACGCACACACACACGCCACACACACACACACACACACACACACACACACACACGCGCGCGCGCACACACACGCACACACTCACACACGCGCACATACTCGCACACACACACACACACACACACACACACACACGCACGCACGCACGCACGCACGCACGCACGCACGCACGCACACGCTCACACGCGTACGCACACGCACACGCACACGCTCACACACGCACGCACACGCGCACGCACACGCATACAAAAAAAAATGATAGCCTGGGTGCCGCGGATCGGCCGCAGCGGGGGGCAGCAACCAGCAACATCAGCATCATCATCATCAGCATCATCATCATCATCATCATCATCATCATCATCAACACCATCATCATCAGCAGCATCAGCATCAGCATCAGCATCAGCATCATCATCATCATCATCAGCATCATCATCATCATATCGTCATCGTTATGGTCATCGTCATCGTCATCGTCATCAGCATCAGCAGCAGCATAGTCATTACCAGATTCATACTCCTCCTCATCATCAGCATCACCATCAGCATCCGCATCAGCATAAGCATCATCATCATCATAATCCCCATCATCAGCAGCATCATCCACAGGATCATTAACAACATCATCACCATCATCATCAGCAACATCATCAGCATCTGTATGATCATCATCATCATCGTCAGCAGCAGCATCGTCATCATCATCAGCAGCAGCATCAGCATGATCACCATGGTCAGCGTCACCCTCAGCAGCAGCATCATCATCGTCGTCATCAACCTCAGCATCATCATCAACCAAATCAGCATCATCAGCGTCACAATCAGGAGCAGCATTATCATCTTCATCATCATCATCAGCAGCATCAGCATCAGCATCCTCATCATCGTGAACGTAATCATCACCTTCATCATCCACAGCACAACATCATCATCAGAAACAGCATTGTCATCACCATCATGCTCACACAATAATCATCATCACCACCATCAACGCCGTCGTCATCATCAGTATCAGCCTCAACATCAACAGCATCAACATCAGCATCAACATCAGCACCATTATCAGCAGCAGCAACTTCATCATCACCATTATCAACGACGACAGCAATAGCATCAGTATGAGCATCAACTGCAGCAGCCACATCATCTTCATCATCGTCATCATCATCAGCAGCATCATCAACAGCAGCCACATGGGCATCAGCATCAGCCTCATCATCATCAGCATCATCATCACTATCAGCATGATCATCATGATCATCATCATAATCCGAATCCTAATCATAATCCTGATCCTCCCCCACTTCCTCCTCCCCCATCATCCTCGATGGCATATCCCCCACCTCCTCGTCCTCCTCCTCCTCCTCCTCGTCCTCCTCCTCCTCCTCCTCCTCCTCCTCCTCCTTCTGCATCCTCTATGTCAGGATCTATTGCTTTGATGCCTTCTTGCGAATAACATCGCTGCACTCGGCCGTCTATTTCGATTTCTATTTGGACGACCTGTCCATCACCTGTCACGGCACCACGGTCAGAGTGCTCAAGCGTATAGTCAGTGCCGCCAAGGAGCTAGCCCGTCTCATCGAGATAGACTTAGAGGCCAGGATAGCTGTTCATAAAGGAGCTGTCGTCGCGTCGTCGGTGTCGTTAGCCAGGCTGCTCACGTCTGCTCTCGGGACCACAGGGGGCAAGCTCCAAGCGGTCGCCACTAACTTAGGTTGCGATTTTACGGCTGGCAAATCCTTCGGTTGTAACGGCGCAGCCGCCAAGCGCAAGGTCAGGCTCAGAACCGCTACGGTCAGGGGGCAACGCCTGCGTAAGCTCACCGCTAC
>CAUYUJ010020354.1:0-40000 GCA_963575745.1 Prorocentrum cordatum
GGAGCGGTAAACGCCGTCCTCCTCCTTCTCCTCATCGTCGTAGTTGTAGCAGTAGCGGTAGTAGTAGTAGTAGTAGTAGTAGTAGTAGTAGTAGTAGTAGTAGTAGTAGTAGTAGTAGTAGTAGTAGTAGTAGTAGTAGTAGTAGTAGTAGTAGTAGTAGTAGTAGTAGTAGTAGTAGTAGTTATAGTAGTAGTAGTAGTAGTAGTAGTAGTAGTAGTAGTAGTAGTAGTAGTGGTGGGAGTAGTAGTAGCAGCAGTAGCAGTAGTCGTAGTAGTAGTAGTAGTAGTAGCAGCAGTAGTAGTAGTAGCAGCAGTAGCAGTAGTAGTATTGTTAGTAGTAGCAGTAGTAGTAGTAGTATTGTTAGTAGTAGTAGTAGTAGTAGTAGTAGTAGTAGTAGTAGTAGTAGTAGTAGTAGTGGTAGTAGTAGAGGCTATGCTGGGCTAGGCTATGCTGGGCAATGCTATGCTGGGCTAGGCTAGGCTATGCTATGCTATGCTGCGCTATGCTATGCTGCGCTATGCCATGCTATGCTATGCTATGCTTTTGCTTTGTCTTCGCTTTTGCCTGCACTTTTGCCTTTGCTTTTGCTTTTGTTTGGCACCCAGGGGGCGCAACTGGGGGAACCGCGTGTTTGCTTTTACCTTTGCTGTTGCTTTTGCTTGGCTCCCAGGGGACAGGGGGAACCGCCCGAGGCGGTTTCCACTGCCCGGCCCCTTTAAGCCAAGAGAGTAAGAACTCTTCTAGGCAGAGCCTAGGTAGGGAACAAATGAATAGGTCGAGTGAGTGAGGCTTGCGATTTTATGAATGGCACCCTGTCTAAGACCTTCCTCCCAAGTTTTCAAGCTGGGGTGTGGAAGAGTGTGGTGTTGAGGATTCTTCCCAGTGGGATGCTCACGCGTCTGTTTCTAAATCAAAGCGGTGAGTGTCTACGCGGTGGGGACAGTTTCGCTTATTCAGGCAGTTGGAGACTCCGTGTCGACACCAGCAAGGCGATTCGGGAAGATCATGAAGGCACCGACAAGTGCTGTCCTTGATCCGCTGGATTGAGCTATGCGTGTCAATAGCTCCACGTCGCACTGATCGATTCGAGCACGCGCAACAGTGGGCGACCCTCCTCATCTCATGATCGGGATTGGCGGTCAATCTGCCGTTCGGTTCGACAAGGTGCACGCTGGATCGGCGGGAGCTTCCCAGGACCAAATTTACAAGCTATGTGCCTCGAGTTGTTCTCGGAGGTTTTCCGGTGGGGCAGAAGGTTTAAGCAACGACCCGCCCAATCGCCCGCTAGGCAGTGGCCGTAGCCCCGACCCAACCCCGACGTCGACAAGCCCACCCATCCACAATCCACTCCGCCCACACCACTACCTCTTCGAGGCGGGAGTTTGTACGGCTGGTTCGCGTCGTTCAAACTTGAACGATCCGGCCTTTTTGAACGGGCCGATCGTTCAAGTTTGAACGATCCCCGCGGTGTCAGGAACCAACGCCAGTATCGACACGACGCAGACCTGCCGTATCTAACCAGTGTTGCGGGAGCCGATTGCCCAGGACCCGAGGAGGCAATGGATATAGGCGGCCTCGGGCCCTGGATGGGGCGCTGACGTATATGCATGCCCGCCGCCGAGACGGGGGCCCTGGCACATCGGATTTTCCAGGCGGTGGATGCGTGCGTGTACAGTTAGGTCGGGCATGCCCCCCCCCCTACAGGCGGATTTTCGACGAAAAGTAAGCATTGCCAAACATAGCAGGAAAAATCATCCATGTATCATTTTTTGTCCGATAAATCATCCCCATCTTATTGTTGTTGCTATGTTTGAAGACTCCTCCTGTAGAGGGACACGCCCGACTTCAGTGTACAAGTCTCCGCCTCGTAACCCAGCCGCCACCCCTCATCCAGGTGCACGCCATCGCGGGTCTCTTCAGAAAGAGCGGGTGGGTCTGCTTTGAGCTGTCTTGGAAGGTCTCGGAGGGTCTTGGCAGAATGCCGCCTTCGCACGGCTGGTCTTGGGGGGGCGGGGTCTAAAGTTACCCGTCTGCGAGGGCTGTGACCCCCTCCCTTTGGGGTCGATGTCCGTCCGTATAGGCTCTTCCTGTTCCGTTCCCCCTCTTCCGCTCTTTTGGTTCCCGTCTGCCAGGTGGATAAGAGCTACACGAGGTTTCTTGTCCCTTGTTGTTGCATGTGCTGGGTTGGTATAAGAGTGCCGCGCTCGAACCTGGCCTGTTTGCTAACTGCCAAAACATGTTCCTTTCCCCCCTCCTGGTTCGCCTCGTCTCCCGCGCGGAGGGGCGACGCCAGGCCACATCCGGGGCCCCAGCTGTGCTCCGCATTTGGGGTCCAGATCGGACCGCGCCGGGGGCCACGCGGCCCCCTCGGGTTGATGGACAAAATCCTGCATCGCCCGCGCAACCGGGGCGACGGCGCAATCTTTCCCGCGCCCCCGTTGGCCCCCGATTCGATGTTGGTGGGCTGCGCCCGCGGGGTGCAGGATTCAGGTCAGTCGGCCGGTCGACAAATCGCGCCACAGCCTGCCAATATGAAATTGCGGTCGCGGGGGCCAGAAGCAAACATCGGAACAACAGTTGCAGGATTTTGTCCATCAGCCGTCTCCCTCTCATTATGTCATTCGGAGTGCACGCCGTCGTGTCGTCGTCGCCGCCGCCATCGTCCGCGCCGCCGTGCCCCTCGGCGCGCGCTGCGCGAGGCTTCGGGGGGCCCTCGAAGACCCGCGGGCGCCGTCGAAGGCCCCGTTGGGGGCCTCGGAGGCCTTCGAAGGTCCGGGCCTGGAGGGCAGCAGACAACGTCGGAGGTCTCGGTCGCAGATCCTGGGATGTCCCCGCGATTCCGCTTTCAGAGTGCGTGAGCGTGCGCTGGCGTCCGGTGGTCGGAGAGAGCGACGATTTCGCATCGACCCGCGTCGCGCTTTGGGGAGCGTCGACTGGCGCCGGTCAGCGTCGACATCGGCCAGCAAGATGGCACAGGGAGGCTCCCCTGGAGCTGCCACGGAACGTCGGAGGTTTGGGGGTGATGAGGTCTTCCTCTTTTGCTTTCGGTGTTTTGGCTTTGCTGCTGTTGTGGTTTGGCCCTGTCGCCCGGTGGGGAGTGATGGTAGCTCGGGCTCGTGCAGGAGTTGCGATTCGCTCGAATCGCGATGGTCCGACTTTGATGGGGGCACGCGCTCACCAGGGACAACGGACTCCTCGTGCATAGTACCCGCCGCTGGTCCTCTTTGCTTCTCTTGCTTCTCGTTGTGCATGCAGCGCATGGCCTGCAGTTGACGATTGACCATTGCGAGTGTGCGCAGCGGTGGAAACACATGTATGGTCCCGGGTTCCGGGCCCACGGGCCCCCCCCCCTCCCCCCCAGATGGTATGGTTCCAGGATTCCTCGGGCCCCCCCCCCCCGATGGTATGGTCCCGGAGACGACGACGACGACGACGACGACGACGACGACGGCGACGACTACGACGACGGCGACGACGACGACGACGACCACGACGACGACGACGGCTGCCGCGGCGACGACGCCGGCGGCGGCGGCGACGACGACGATGACGACGATGACGACGGCGACGACGATGACGACGACGACGACGAGGACGACGACGACGACGACGACGACGGACGACGAAGGCGACGACTACGACGACCGGCGACGGAGCGACGACGACGACCACGACGACGACGACGGCTGCGCGGCGACGACGCTGGCGGCGGACGGCGATGACGACGACGACGACGACGACGACGACGACGAGGACGACGAGGACGACGAGGACGACGAGGACGACGACGACGACGACGACGACCTCTGAACCACGACAGCACCACACCACATCCACAGGGGGGGGGGATGGGGGCACCGCAGCGCAGCACCACGCCACGCCCACCTCTGAACCACCACAGCACCACACCACATCCACAGGGGGGGGGAGGGGGGCACCGCAGCGCAGCACCACGCCACGCCCACAGGGGGGGGCGGGGGGGACCATCGCGCGGGGTGTGGGGGGGCCCAATGGCATCAGCATTGGGGGGGAGGGGGGGGGGCCCAAGCCCTGGACCATATCGCCGATAGATCGGCGATAGGCCTCCGATCGTGAATCCGCACGTTCCTGGGCAGGTTGGGGCTATCGAGCCCCTATCGGCGATCAATGGGCGATTGGGGGTCGATGCGTCCCCCCCCTTATGCCCATCCCCCCCCCCGATCGTTGCCCCTGCCAGCCGAGGAGATCTGGGCGGGCGCCGCCCAGTCCTCGCACTGCAGCTGCGAGAGCTGGTCCTCCTCGAGCGCCTGCCGCAGCGCCGCCTCGGCGGAGGCCTTCGCCTGGACGGCCAGCGACGCCTCGTGGCTGCTGGCGGCCTGCACCGCCGCCTCGGCGACCTGCGCTGGCCATCGTCGTCGTCGTCGTCCTCGTCGTCGTCGAACTCATCGCCGTCGACCTCGTCGTGCTTCTCGCCCCTCCTGCACATTCCCCCCCCTCTCCTCCCGCTCCATTCTCCAGGTTGTCCAGCGGCACACAGACGCACATCGGTAAACAGTTTCGCCCCGCGGGACCACCTCCTGGGCGATCCACACCTTCCAAGTCCCGCTCGAGACGCTCCTATCACATGCTGCCCCATGCGATACACCCCGAGTGCTGATTGAACACCTTGGAATACCCTCCTCTGTCCTCCCTTCCGTAAGACCTGCAGGAACCCTCGAGATGCGTGGATCCCCCCTGAACATTTCTCCTCCTCCTCCTCCTCCTCTTCCTCCTCCCCGTCGTCCTCCGCATTCGGGGTCGGACGGGCCCTCCGTCAACTACCCTTGACTAAAAATGGCCCAGAACAAGACCCGGCGAACGCAGACGAAAAATAATCGTGGGCGCAGCGCCCTTTCAAGAACCGAAACATCTAACTCGCCAACCGAATTTGCAGGGAGGGGGGTCCTATCAACCACCGACTCCTTCGCCACTCCTCACTTCGCACTCCTTGCTCCTCCTGTCCTCCTGCTGCTCCTGCTGCTCCTCCTCCTCTCTTCCGTAGCCGTTTTGGCTCAAAATGTTGAGTTCCCCTGGGGGCAAAGTGGATACCACCTGCCCGCGGCTTGTTCCAACGAGTTACACCCCTGTCGGGGACTCTGTGATGTCCTGGCCCACGCCTTCCTGGTGGCCTGGTTGCTCGCCGCTTTCCTCCGGCAGGGGCAATGGCGCCTGGGCTGCGAGACGGGGCGAAGCCAGACTGGTACAGTCATCGGCCTGACCTGAGGAACGATAAATAAAGAACGAAGCCCCTCTTGAAAAGCAAGTAGTGCAAGTACGATCGAGGTCCACAGCTGGGCATGCCGTGCATCACGATCGGATCCAAGAAGGTGTTGCCACTTCTGACAGGTTCGAGTGCTTCCTGGGTCACGTCCAAGGTAGAATTAGGGGGGCACATGCGAACCCTACCCCTACCCCCCCACTATTTCTGAGGGGGAGGGTGGGGTTCACACGCGGCCCCCTAGAGGGAACCCCACACTCCCCCTCAGAAATCGTGGGGGGGGTAGGGGTAGGGTTCGCAAGTGCCCCCCTGGAGGGAGTGCGCCGGCGTCAGCCAACCAACATGGTGCCTGCCCCTGGGCCACGAAGCACAGGTGGCTGGCCAGAGACTGCCGGGAAGCACACGGGCATGCAGAACGAGTTGGCTCGCCTTCGTGAGGTCAAGGTTCTGCGCGCGCCTACTACCGCGAAAGGAGGCCCTCTCGCTGCAGCTGCAGCGGTGGCAGCGGAGGGGGATGACGACGGTGATGAGGAGCAGCTGGAGTTTCTAGAAGAGCAGCTTCGAGGTCTCAAGTCCATCAAGTGCCTAAAGGCCTACATACAGTGGCTGTACCAATCACACTGAGGAGCAGAAGCGCCAGTTGGTCGACGCGACCAGGTCGAAGAAGCCTCCTGCTGCAGAACCTCAAATCCAAGCAAGAAACCATCGCGAATCAGGAGCTCGCGGTGGCGAAGGCTACGGAGGCGGCGGCCACGGCTGAGGAGAAGCTGGAGGAGCAGCAGAAGCGGGTCGCGGCGCTGCGGGTCAAGGCTACGGAGCTGGAGCAGAAGATGCGGGGGATCAATGATGTGGCCCGAAGCTTTCTGAGGCGATGGGGGGGGGCGTCTGCGCGCACGACCTTGACCTCTGTCTGGGCCCTGGGCGAGCTGCTCGCGGAGCTGGGTGCCACGGGGGAGATCGCCGAGAGAATCGTGCCCCACCCGGCGCTGGCGGAGCGGGTGCTGCGCAGGCCTCCTGCGGCCCGTCCCCGTCCTGGTGCTGCGCCTGGCGAAGACGGCGCAGGGGGCAACGAGGGGCGCCTGCCTAGGCGCCAGGAGGTTCAAGGGGGCGGCGGACGGTGCGCCGATCGAGGTGCCGCGGGCCAGCTCGGAGAAGGCAGGGGCCGAGGTGCCTCCCGACGATGCTCAGGTTCGCAGCGCAGGACCAGTGCAAGATCGCACTCCTCAGGCGCAGCCTCCGAAAGCTGCAGCTCGAGGGAACTGGGACCAGTCTTTCCCGTCCCAGGCCCACCCATCACCACCCCCCGCTCCACCCCAGAGGAGGAGGCAGCAGCAGCAGCGGGGGCAGAGATGACTGACTGAGACCGCACGGCCTCCAGGCCTAAGTTATGTTCGTCAAAGGCCGGCCTGTCAAAGCACTCCACAAACGAGCCAAGGTCGACAGTCACACCATTCTTACCCCTAGAATAGTGTGGGTGCTTGCCACGGCATAAATCGGTCCACCCAAGACGACCAGCACGAGAGAGGGGACGTCATTTATCGGTCAAACCTCTGAACTGGCGCACAGTCGAGTGGCACTTACACCTCATACATATGAAGAGCACAAGGTGGCCCGAACAATCGAAAGCAATCGTTCTATGGCCTAGACGGTCCTGATGATCAGCGTGTAGCTTGCTGTCACGGGGGCAGCGACCTCCAGGGGGGATGCAACTGGCGCATCTCCAAACTCCAGCCCAACGTTCCCAGCGATGGCAAGAAGTACTAGTCGCCTGAGGGGGCTGGGGGACACGCTCAACATGAGTTATATCGATATTCGGCAATAGGTGAAGAACTGCACAAGCTGCCTTGAGGAGTGGCCTGATCGAACCGAACCTGCTCGTCAGCGTCTTGAAGTACCCCCGCACCAGCAGGGTGAATCATGAGAGCATGTTTAGCGCCCACATCAGCAAAGTTATTGCCAAGTCGACGCCATTTCTCGGCAGCGTCGATCGAAGCATCATCGATGTCGTTATGGGCGTCAACTTTGGTACACCCCGAGACATCCGAAAACTGCCCATGGCACTGCAGGAACGCTCCCAAATGCATCTTCTTGTGCGAGAGCTGCTTGGGCTTCGATCTGCCAGCCAATTCTACCACGCTGGAGCAGTCCGAATAAACATGGCAATCGGCAGGGCTCGTCGCCGAAACAGTGGCCCACGTGTGGGCACTGAACTCGGCGCTCTGAGGGGGCTCGGGGGTAAGGGGGCCCCAGACGGGGAGCTCGAAGCTCAGCCACCGTGCAGACCCGAGCTGGCAGCCCTGGAGAGCCCCCGAACAGGGTGGCGGGCACGCGAGCAGTCCACGAAGAGCGAGCCCCACAATCTAGTCGTGATGGGCCCTCCGTCAGGAGCCGAGTCAGGTTGAACGTGCCACTTAAGGACAGGACCATCATCGGCCTCAGTGAGGGACCTCGGGTAGGTGTCGGCGGGGTGCCGAAAGGCTCCAGCTACAACAACAAAGTAGGCATCGAGGTCGCCCGACGCCTTAGCAGCCAGAGCAGCATCTAGGATCTATTTGCTCACAGCTTCTGAAATCAGGAGGAGGACCAGGAGGAGGAGGAGTTCCACGACCCTGGTGCGTCTCCCCAGGGAAGGGGGATGTTGCAGGCTGATTGCGCTGGTCAACTCGTTTCTTCGCCTTTGGGCTAAAGCGAGGTCCACTGGCGCGTAGCTGGCCGGCGTAAGTGGATGCCCCCCTCTTGCGGGGGACAGGTGGCGTCGTTCCACCGCGACCTGATGGCAGAGGTCGAGAGGCTCAACGTAGGCCACGGTGCCACGGTGCTCCTGGATGCCTGCAAGGCGTTCGACAGCCTCATCGCGAAGCAGCTTCTGGTGGAGGCGAAGGCGATGGGCCTTCCAGTCAGGATCATGTGGGCGAGCCTCAAGTACCACCACTTACCCAGGAGGCTGAAGGCGTCGGCTCGCTCTCGCGGAGCTGCGCGGCGCACCGGGGCATCCTCGCGGGCTGCGCAGATCCTGTGGCTGCGTTGGTGGCGAGCACTGCGAGGGCGCTCAGGAGCCTGGCTTGCTATGACGTGATCCCGAGGAACCTCGCGGACGACGCGTCGGTGCTGTAGGTCGGCCAGGACTTTCGAAGAGCTCGAGCGTTGCGGGAAGCCGCCATTAGTTACGAGCACGACGCGGAGGACGTAGACCCGAAGATGCAGGAGCTGTAGTCCGGCTACCTGGCGTCCTCGAGGCAGAGCCAGGCAGCAGCGGAGCCCTTCGCAACGCGGTTCAAGACTGGAGGCCGCACGCGCGCGAGGCACCTCGGCCACGACCTCGACGGCACGAAGGCGAGAAGGGCTGTGGCCAGGGGCAGGCTCGGCAAGCTGAGGCGCCGCATGAGTCGGGAGCGGCCAAGAGGGGGGTGTCCAAGAGGGAGGGGTGCAAATCATGGCCGGCGGCATGTGCGCGGCACAGCGGGGGGGCCGGGACCGCATTGAATTACGAAGAGGCGCCATGAAATCTGGGGAAATATCATGCCCCCCGCCATGATATCCCCCCCCCTAGTCATCACCCCCCTCTTTTCCGCCCCCGAAAGAGACGGGCGACGAGGCTGAAGCGCGCGGCTGGCGCCGGGGTGGGCCGCCCATGGCAGACAGGCCTGCTTCCTGCCACGGCGCGCGTCTCTGCAGTTTGCGGGGGGCGTCGCCCTCTGAGCTGGCGGCGATGCGCTCGGAGGCGGCCGGGCTTGGAGGTGCGAGAGGGCGCAGCATCAGCATCGCTTTCCATTTGGCCAACCAGGCCAATCCGTACTACGACCCGGTCTTCGCGGCGACCGTCGAGCCGCTGACGCAGCGTGCGCGAGCCGTCCGGGAGCGCCAGATGCGCCTGGGCGAGCATGAGCGGGCGCGGCGGCAGATGTTGCGCAAGGTCGAGGAGGGCGAGAACAAGCTGACCCGGGCGTCGGCTCGGGGGACCCTTGAAGGTGGTGGCCCTCTCACTCAAGCGGGTTGGCTTGGCGATGAACTCTTCGACCCCCTGGGCGCCCGATGAGGGGCCCGTTAGTCTCGCCGCTGGCCACGCCGCGCAAGTTTTTTCGTGACCTCCTCTGACAAGGGGCCTAGTGGCAGCAGATGCGACGCGCTGCTGGTCACTTTTTTGAGCCGCCCGGTCGGCCGCTCTGGGCCCGCGGGCTTCGCGCCAGCGCGCGCGCGCGGGGCGCGGGGGGTGCATGGGCGGCTTCGGTGACTGGGGCGAGGGGGGGGTGGGGGCGGGTGCCCCGCGCAGCCGTTGGTCGGATTCGCTGTGGCCGAAAGGCAGATGATCAGAGCTGCCGAGCATTGCCTTGGTGCGGCGTCCTGCCCTCGCCGAGCGACTGTAGGAGGAGGACTGTGGCCTTGACCCCGAGCTGGCCGCAGCTCGCGACGCGATGTTGATGCATGGGCCGATCGGGGATGGTCGCCAGGATGTTGATTCGTGTGCGCTGACCTCCGTATGTGCGGTACGTCGGGAACAGTTGGGCGGATCACTTCGCTTAGCTAGGGGCCCTGCCTGCGAGGCTTCCAGAATGGCACGCCAGGTTCTTTGAAGATATCCCCACTGGGGCCCGACAATTTGCTAAGTACCAAGCTTGGGCTGTCTAGCGGAATTGCAAGTTGGAGTTAGTCTGGCGTCGCATGGGCATGATCTTGCTGAGTCGCCTGGGAGAGTTATGTGCCGCAGGTGTCGCAGAGCTGCGTGCACTGCCGAGTCGACAGGGCAGCTTGTGGTGGGACGGACAGGCTGTGCCGTCCTTCGGTGATCTCTGAACTGCAGGCTCAGACTCTCGAGGCTGACGCCGACCCCCCCGACGAGGCCCCCCGAAGGCTCGGAGCGAGGGGCACGGTGGGGACTCTGTGGGTACCTCGTTGGGCGAGGAGGAGGAGGATGATGAGGAGGAGGAGGAGGAGGAGGAGGAGGAAGAGGAGGGAGGAGGAGGGAGGAGGGGGGAGGAGGGCTGCGGCGGTTGCTCGGCCGGGGCCCGGGGGGAGGGGCGCGCGCCTGCCCCCCAGGGCAAGGCGGCGGCACCCTGCTCTGCGGCGGGGGTGTCAGGGCCGGCGCCCGCTGGGCCTGCAGGCGAAGGCTCTGGCCCTGCCCGCGAGGGAAAGCGCGGGCTCGGGGCTCCCGCGTGGGGGTCCTCTGGCCCGCGGGGGGCCTGCCGCGAGGCCGTCTTCCAAGGCTGTGGCGCCCGAGGGCCACGACGTTTCCTCCCAAGGGTGCGGGCGCCTGGCGCCGGCAGCGCGGGGCCGGGCTGCGGGTGCGTCAGGGTGGGCGGGGCCTTTCTGGCCCCCCGGCCTGTCCCTCTGGAGCTGCCTCCCCCTCGGAGACAGGTCCTGGCCCGGTGGGAAGCTGGCCGCCATCCCAGGACTCGGAAGCCACGCTCGACGAGGACCGTCTTGCAGGCAGAGTATCCTGCTGATTTCCTGGCTTCCTCCCCAAAGGATCTCTGGTAGAGCTGTGTCTGACAGCAGACGCAGACTTCCGACTGCATTTCCTGCAGTTTCTCCTCATCCTCCTCCTCTTCCTCGTCCTCGCCCTCGCCCTCGTCCTCCTTCTCCCGTTTCCTTGTAAATAACTTCTCCCTGTCGCACCCCGAGGCCAGTTGTTAGGGCGGTCCGGGCGTTTCGCATGAGACTTCCTAACCATGTATGACCCTGAAGCTTTAAACATGACAACAGTTTCACTGATTGAGGGCGGGTGGTTTTCAAAATGTGGCTCTCGCCATAGCGCCGCGCACATTCGTTCCAAACATTTGCGAGAGATTGACGGGCTGAGGGCTGGTCGTTTTCAAAATGTGGCTCTCGCATTAGCGCCACGCACATTCGATCTAAACATTTGCAAGTGTTTCACGGGTTGAGGGCGGGTGGTTTTGAACATGTCGCTCTCGCCTTAGCGCAACGCACATCCGGTTTAAAAGTTACAGGAGTTTCGCGGATTGAGGGCAGTTCCTTTTCAACATGTGGCTCTCGCCTCAGCGCCGCGCATTTTCCTTTTGAACTTTTGTAAGAGCTTCACGGATTCCCATGAACAGCATACCAAAAATTGCATTTGTTTGTAAGAATTCAGGATGATGAGGGTGAATCAATAGGTTGATTCGCTGTGCTGAAGTCTCAAGAATTTCTGGCACGACTGAAGATCGCCAAGACGCAACAGCCAAGTTGCTCCGTGACGTTGGGATCTCGAGAACATTGTTTTGGCATCCTCCAGGGTCTTCAAACGATTGTCTTCCAACGAGGCAGTTCCCTCAGTGGACATGAGCCGTTGTAGGGACTTGTGGAGAGGAAGCTTGGAGGGAGGGTTGATTCCAACATCGTTGAGGGCGCTTGGATTTCCACTGGTCCTCCTCCTCCTCCTCCTCCTCCTCCTCCTCCCTCTCCAGAAGCGACCTCCGCTCTGGAGAGCCGGTCCTGCAGCGACTCGTTGAAGGCTGCGGCATCCCCGAGCCGGGCCTCCAGCTCCCTGGGGCAGGAGCGGAAGCAGAGAAAGGAGCAGCATCGGGAGAAGGGCGGGGAGGAGGAAGGCGAAGTGGAGGAGGGGGAGGGAGGAAGGGAGGAAGGAGGAAGGAAGGGAGGAGGAAGGAAGGAGGAGTCATAAGGACAGAGGGGGGAGGGAGGAGAAGCAGGATGGCCATACGACACCGAGCTGGGCGCCTCGGCGCGGTAGGCACCCCTCGCCCCCTGCGAAGGCGAAGCCCGACTGGGTGGTGGCTCGACGGAGCGCGTGTGCTGCCTCGCTCGAGTGAAGCACGTATCGGGCCTCGGCCCGGGGGGGGGGAGGAACAGCCCTGTCTTGGTGTTGTGCCCGCTGGCGAACCCCAAGAAAGAGCCCCTGACCTTTTGGGAAGTAACCTAAGCTAGGAGGGCCAAGAACATTAGGGGCAGCGGATCTTTTTGCTGCAGATGTATCAGACCAGGCCCCCTAGAATCATTACCACAGATGCGAAGACGGGGACCTCAGCGAGGCCACGCCTTCATCGTGTCCTCAGGGGTAGGCGCTTCCTTGTGCTCGATGACTCGTCTCCTGCCCTGAGCCGCGCAAGTGACCCTCGCGGCCACCACTCTACGCGAGGCCTGCGACCGACGAGCGGAACGCCCTGGACAGGGCAGGGGCACGGCCCTCCAGGCTTCGAGCGGGCGCCGCCGGCACGGCAGGCGACGCCGTCGGGCGACGTGAGGATACCCCGGCCGCAGATGCGGTGACCAGAGCAGCTCCGAGCGCCGGGCCCGAAAACGCAGCCGCAGCTGACGGCGCCATGCGGTGACCTTTGCAGGCCCGCCCGGGGGATGGCCGTCACGCCGCCGTGCGTGACTGCTCGCGCTGCACCGAGCTGAGCGCGCGCGCTCGTCCTTCCGCGGCCGCTGTTCTCGCCTGCTTGCGCCTGCGCCGCTCATTCATTGCCAGGCTCTCCGCGCAGGCTCTGCGCCGTGCCTGCCGCGCTGACGAAGCCAGCTCCGTCGCGCGGCTCGTGCTCTCCGGCGCCGCCCGCGGCGTCGTGGCGCCAATGTCTTACTTGCGCCCAGTGTGGGCGGGCGCCCAGGACCTCTGCCCCCTCGTTGCAGGAGAATGGGGAAGGGGGTGGGGGGGAAGGTGAGGAGGAAGCGGCGAAGAAGGGCAGTGGGTGGGCAGAGTAGGCGAGGAGTGGCAGCGGGCTTAGGGGCAGACAGTGGCAGCGGGGTCGACGCCGTGACGCCAGGGCCGTCAGGGCGCGTGCGCCGTAGGCACCTGGGCGCGGCGAGTGTGCAGTGAGGCGCGCCGGGCTGAGGCACCACTTAGTTCACAAACGAACGAACGAACAGGGTCAAGAGGAAGGAGACGGAGGAGGTACAGGGTCAAGCGGAGGGAGAGGATGAGCAGCGGCAGCGGCAGAAGCCGCGGCGGGCAGGGCGCGGGAAGAAGCGCCCAGGCGCATGGGAGACTTGGAGTAGCCATCGTATCCACCAGCACTCAGCTAAAATGTTGAGCTGACTGAGAAAGCACCGCGGGAAGCTCACTCTGAAACAGCAGCGCGAGAGTAAGGAGGGGATGGGAGGGAGAGGCGGGGGGGATGGGAGGAGAAAAGGGGGAGGAGAAGAGGGAGATGAGGAGGAAGAGGAGGAGGAGGAGGAGGAGGAGGAAACGCTCCGAGGGGGACCGCGGGTGTCCTGCCCGCCCACCTGCTGCAGGAGGGCGCAACGGGCGGCGTCCGTCTTCGCCACTGCCTTGCACCTGGCCTCCATGAGAGACAAGGTGAGTGGGGCCGAAATCCGATCGCGATCGCGCCAGGTATTAAAGGTGGACGCGAGGAGGTCGGAGGAGAGCCCAAGAGAATGCGACTGCTGACGCCTACCGAAACAGACCTTGCGGAGCAGCATTCGATGCAGAGTGGGGACTTCAGAAAACTAGGCTGGCAGGCTAGGGACAAGCTTAGTTAGGGTGCGTAAAAAGGGAAGGAGGAGGAGGAGGAGGAGGAGGAGGAGGAGGAGGAGAGGAGGAGAATGAGTAGGAGGAGCAGGAGAAGAGAGAGTGAGGGCGATGAGGAGCGAGGGGCATCGAGCAGCGAGAGGGACGTTATAGATTGTGGCCTGGCGTCGGCGTGGTGGCCATCGGCCAGTTCCCGCAGTTCTCTCAGCTCCTCCGAGAGGGCCGCGTCTCTGTCCTCTCTCCGCCGCAGCTCCTCGCGAGACGGATCGGTCGTCGGTCGTCGGTCGTCTGCCTCTGTCACCGCTGATGGGGGGTGGGGCTGGCCCTGGGGGGAACGCATCGAGCTGGAACCGGCGTCACATCGTCGACGGATCGGCGATAGGCTCTCGATGGCGAAGCCGCACGCTCCCGCGCGCGGCGGAGTCATCGGGCCCTTATCGGTACGACCGAAATGGGTACTCCAGATTTCGTAATAAAAGGGAGGGGGTCTCAACCCTCCCAGACGAGAAGTTTTAGACCCCGCCCGTGGGAGAACCCTCCAAAACATCGTCCCCAGACCCCCCCAGGCCCTCCAAGATAGCCTGGAAGAGACCCCCCCCCGAAATGAGACCACCCTCCCTTTATTACGAAATCTGGAGTACGTATCAACAACTCCTGCCGGCATTGTCACGGACATTGTCTATTTGAGACAACAGGGTCGCCTGCCCAACAGGGATCGCTGTCGGCTTGAGCAGCATTTGCCGTTGGCCATCGCACACCGTTGTTCGTACCCATTTAGGGCGTGCTGAAGGAAGGGGTAAGAGATAATGACACTAATTTGCTGGCCCGCACATCATGGATCTTCAGAGGCGCCCAAACTAGCCCTTCAAGGTGGCAAGCGGGAGCCTCAATTCGGGGGTCCCGTCACGCACTTCGTGCCACATGGCCCCAAGAAGCCCTCGGCTGGCCACCCAAAACGGTTCCTGGGAGCATCACTTCGGCACACTCCTCACGCACTTCGCGCTACATGGACCCCAAGAGATACCCAGCTAGCAAATATTAAGACGCCTCGAGGAGGCGTCAATTCGGCGGACCCCCTCGCGAACTTCGTGCCTCATGGATGCTCGATGGACCACTGTTAGCTCCAAAGACGGCCCGACTCCCCGAAGGACACCATTACCACCCCAATCGAAACATCGTAATGATTCCTACCGACCCTCGTCAAAGCCCTACCCCCATACACGCACATTCGCACGCACATTCTGACACACACAGACAAGGCACTGGTTGTGATGCGCATGTATGTGTTCGCTTCCTCTTGGAAGGCCGCCATGACTCCCGCGATGTGGGCTCAATAACATAGGCTGCCAGGGTAAGAGAGACTGGAAGGAAGGGGAGGAGGAGCAGGAAGAGGATGAGCAACAGGAGAGTCACAAGGAGCTGAAGCATGAGGGCTGGGGAGCAGCAATAACATAATGTTTTGATGAACCGCCACAGCGGCAGGAGCCGCAGGATGAGCAGCAGGACGAGACGGAGCGGGAGGACCCAGGACGATCAGCAAGATGAGCGGCAGCGTGATGCGTTGAAGGATCGGGAGGACGGGGCAAGACAGGAGAGCTGGAGGGCGAGGAGGAAGGCAAGAAGCAGCAGTACTAACATCAGCATCAGCACGAGGAGGACGATCAGGTGCGGGGAGCAGGGGCAGCGAAGGAGCAGGCGGAGGAGAGGAGCGGCAGCTCCTCTAGCAGCGCCGCGCGCGCGTCGGCTGCGCGCTCTGCGTCCTCCTCGAGCTCGCTTTGCCTGCTCTCGAGGGACTGGTGGAGCTGCGCGCGGCTGGACAGGGAGGCCTGCGTGGCCCTCCTTGTCCTCTCATCATGGTCGCCCTCTTCCCCCTCCTCCTCCTGCTCCTCGTCCTCCTCCTTCCATCTCTTCCCCCCTGCCTCCTCCTCCACCTCCTCCACCTCCTCCACCACCTCCTCCTCCTCCTCCTTCTCCTTTCCTCATTATATTCGACACCAGTATCACCACCATCATCATCAGCAGCATTACCAGCATCAACATCACCACCACCACCATCATCACCATCGTCATCAACATCATCCGCACCAACACCATCACTATCACAACCAACTCTGTCGTCGCCAGCATCACCATCCTTATCATCAGCCGCATCAGCATCAGTATCATCAGCATCAGCATCATCATCGTTACACTCACCATCATCATCATCATCATCATCATCATCATCATCATCATCATCAGCAGCAGCAGCAGCAGCAGCAGCATCAACATCACCACCACCATCATCACCATGGTCATCAACATCATCACCACCATCACCATCACTATCAAAACCAACATCGTCGTCGCCAGTTTCACCATCCTTATCATCAGCCGCATCAGCATCAGTATCATCAGCATCAGCAGTATCATCGTTAGCATCACCATCATCATCATCATCAGCGGCAGCATCAGCAACATCACCATCATCATCATCATCATCATCATCAGCAGCAGCATCACCATCAGCAACATCAGCATCACCATCACGACCCCCGCCATCGCGCGGCGCCTCCTCCCTAGAGCTAGTCTGAAACAAAAATCGAGATACCGGGCGTGATCGGGGGGGAGTTCGCCCCCCCGGATCACATCACGGCGGGGAGCCGCCGTGAACACCGAAACTCCCCTGTGCGCACCGCCAGGGCCTGCGAGCACGACGGCGCGCCAGAGAGCACCACATTGACCACAAGACGGCGCACGCATGAGAGCAGCGCATCGTGCTTGCGAGGTGAACAGACTGCGCGAGTGCCATCGCGCACGCCGGGGTCTTCGTGTGAGCGTGGGGGGCCGTGGGCCCGGGAGGCTTTCGGACACCCGGGCGCGGACGACAGCGACGACGACGTCCTAGGAACCCTTGAGGATCGTGACGAAATCCTCGAAGTCCTTTGGAGATCTGTGCAGATGTGGGAAGACTGGATGGGGAGGAGGAGGAGGAGGAGGAGGAGGAGGAATGCTATGGGAATGCTACGATAGCGGACCTTTGTCCTACAAATCAAACAGGTCTACCCTCCTGTGGGGTTAGTCTGAAGTGTCTGAATCAATATTCACTCCTTCTCCCGCCGCCGCATGCATGGGCGGCTCCACACGTAGCGTTTCGGCAACTCGTCTCATTCCATGTGTCTCCTGCAGGGCGGGTTTAACCTCGCCCGCGGGAGCTGGCGGCGGGGGATCGTCGGAAACAAAAAACGATCCCTGTCCGCCTAGAGGCTGGCGGGGGACGGGCGGAGGAGAAGTCCCCTGGCGCCGAACCTTCAGCACTTGAACGACCGACCCGAGACGACACAACCCTCTCAAAATCGCGCGCCGCCATCGCTTCCACGACGGCCTTGGGGGTCCCCTTTCTCCTGGGATCAATACCCATAAGAATTCTGGTGACATTATCTGCCCCTTTGGGGGTCGTACCTTCGCACCTCTTCTTCACGTGTCTGTCATCTACTGTCGCGAAGTGGCCACACTTGCTGCAGGCATACTTAAACCTCTTGTCCACATATAACATTGCATGAGTTTCGTGAAACTCAAGTGCTCCCGAAACGAACCTACAAGGAGCCTGCTGCACATTTGGGGGCTTCAATCCCTCGGGGATGGTTTTGCCTGCACACGGTGTGGCCGCGAATTTGAACAGCTTGGAACCTGGCACCGCCTGATCGCACGCCGCACACTTCCAACCCGTACCCGGCTTCTTCATTTGGTGGGCCGACTCTCGGACAGCTTCGGCCTACATGTTGCAAGGTCGCCGCTTGCCGACAGCAGCACTCTCGCCTCTGGACTGGGCCTCGGCACTCGCCGAGTCTGCTACAATGTTTTCTCGCGCGCCGTCGCACAAGACAAACAATCGCAACGATGCGATATGTCTATGAGAAGCCTATCCAGCCGGCCCAAACTCCCAAGCCAGCTCCGCCCCGTCCCGCGCCCATATCTGCAGCGGCACTGCCCGCTGCAACCTCCAGCTGCCAGTCTGTCACCAGCAACTTTGGGGATTTATCAGTGTGAGAGGGAGTCCGCTGCACTTCGACAGTTGCGGTGTCTGGCCTGAGACGCCAGGCCTCACGGGCCCTGCACCACAAATCCTCATAAGCCCATGTCGGGCTTGGGTGCTTCATCTTACAGCGCCACTTACAAGCCACCGACAAGTGATCAATTATAAACAAGAGCAATTCTGGCACCTCTTCCAGGGCCAAACAGAAGGCCTGGATCTCGGAGCGGGGAGGAGAAGGAGGAGGAGGAGGAATAGGAGGACGCCCACAACCGTGAAAGGTACGACCGCATTCATCACGCACAGAAGAAGCAAGCGACTTAGGCGGGGCCGCAGGGGAGATCCTCGTACCAAGGTTCCTCTCGCGCGCCCGCCTGGCCTCCACCCCCCGACCCAGGGCCCTAGCGGGCGAGGCCGATCAGCGCGAGGCCCCTCAGCAGGTCCGCGGCTGGAGCCTCGCGCACGCGGCCGCTGGGCCCGGCGGCCCCCGAGCTTTCGGGGGCCCATGAAGGCCATGAGACCAAGCGGTGAAAAAAGGGGGCCACTCACTCCTGACCTCTAAAAAGGGGTGCCATGCATACGCCGTCGCGTGCCCCTGTGGATTCTGGCGGGCTGGATACCGTCAAGCGCGAAACTTTTCCAAGTAAAAGGTGCGGCCCCCAGAGGCCCGGGGCCGACGCCTCAAACGCAAGTTCCCCGTTTCGTGGTGGAGTGCGCCATGGCTCCGCATGCCGTGCAACAGAGCATCGCGTCATGAAACGCGTGCCCGTCCGACTCATAAACATCACCCTTCTCAAGAGCGCACCCCAGCTGGCACCGAGCTCCAGGGTCGAGAGGGGGCGGGATCTCCTGAGGCCGCTCGCGAGCAGGGTTCCCCTGGGCCCCAGGGGGCCATCAGCCTGGCCAGGGGCCCCTGGCCCTCCAGGCGCCCCCGACTCTGGCTCCGAAGCCCTGGGAAGGGGCGCCCCAGGAACAGCATCGAGCAGGACGTAGCTTATCCATTCCAACCCGACGTGATCATTCATGCGCATCTCCCTGCACTCAGCTTGCTGGCTGGCGCAAACAATTCCGACACGGCGCACAAATTCCACATAACCTCTTATCAGGAGACACTCGTTGAAGGAGGCGCCGAATGGCTCAGCTCCCTCCTTTGCGAAGCGATCTGCCTCCGAGTTCCCAAACCCTTGCAATTCCGTGATACGACCTTTCCTCGCATCAACCATCGAGGTGTGCGAGGGGATGTAAAAACTTTTAATGCCTTCCAGGCGGCCCCCGATCTCGACCCGCCAGTGGGCCCGCGCCGACGAGGCGCCAGCCGCGCCTGCGAGTTTTCGACGGCAGCCGACCGCGGCCGCACAGTCCACATAAGAGGGAAACATTCGGAGCCAGGACCACCCTACGAGACAGCATCAACACCGCAAAATCTTCCCCGCCCATTGCCAGCTGTTGTGGCGTTTCAAAAGAAGGCACGACACCGAACAGCGCAGCGAGGGTTCGACCTTGGCTGTCGAGCACCACAATCGCCCATCCCGCGGTCCTGAATGCTGGAAGCACCCCTTCAAATCCCGAGCCACCCGTGAAAACATGGGCCCCCTCCGGGCCAAAGAAGGGCCCGTCCTGGGGCGACTGCCAGCGTCGGTCGGGCGCACGGGCCCAACGGGGTCTCGGGGAGGGGACCTGGCCCAGGACGCGGGGCGGGGGAACAAACATAGGCCACAAAATCCCCCCACTGAGGTCGGAAGGTTTCCAGCTCGTCGAGCAGCCTTCGCAGCGATAGGACCCGGGTTCTCGCGGCGCCAGGGGGCGAAAGCCACGCGCTGAAACCTGGGGTGGTGCAGAGTGAATTTGCCGTCTCTGCGCAGCTGGCGCTGGTCGGGGGCCTCGGGGCTGTGCCCACGTACTCTGTGTTGGCACCAGTGCGCATTCGCCGCGAGCGCCGACAATGCCGCCTTGTGAGATTTAGTCCAAGCCTCCGAGCTGTTGCGCCCGACGAGCTGGTGAATGGCTGCCAGAAAACGGGGCCACTCCACTTGCAGAAATCGAATTGTTTCAGCTGCTCTCCCCGCTCAGTGGCCCGAACGACCGAGCCGCGCAAAAGAGGCATGCAGAACTTGGGCGGGAATCGATCAGTCGACCACTCTCTATTGAGGTCGTCTACCAGGGCCCTCTGCGAAACGTCGAACGCCCAGCGGACCCGAGAAAGCAGCAGGGAAAGCGCGGCAACAGGCTGGCGGACATGGCCCCAGGGGGCCCTGCTCCCCTGGACCGCCAGGGCGCCCTGAACACAGGACTCTAAAACTTGTTTCGTAACCGAGCGGGCCCACCGGACACTGACGAATTCCTGCGCAGCCGAAACCACCGTCACCAGAAACGGGCCCCTGGGCCAGAGGCGAGAGGCCGAGAGACACCTGAAGCCCAGGGAAGTACCTGGGAAGAGGGGGCCCCGGGGACCCAGGATCCCACCGCTTGGACCCGAAGCTTGTGGAGGGTGAACGGCGGAACCCCCAAAATATGGGATCCCCACGTGGCCTTAGCGAGAGCTCCTGCGCGATAGACACGACTATGTTTTTTCACTCTGCCCCAGCTGTCGCAGAGCCACTCCAGTGCTGCGAGCGGCCGCAATTCGCGACGCCTGCGCGCCAACTCGTCGAGCTCTGCCACCGAGTCGCCGGCGAGGTCGCGGCGGGCGATGACCAGCTTGTCGTCTGAAAGCATCCACCTGGGATCCTGTGACAACTCAGGTAGCTGGCTGTGATCAGATATCATGATCTTGGCCTTGCCCCAGTTAGTTGGCAACTTCCTCGACTCCAACTCCGATGTGACAATCTCAAAGCTGGCAATCGTGTTCGTGACTACTGTCCTGGGGCCTCTGGCGGCGTGCGCCGTCAAGTCGCCCACGGCATTATGGGCTCGGCACGGCGGAGTCTCCGCTGCCAAGCACTTGAGGAGGCATAACGCCATCAACTTCGATACTCCAGCTGCTGCACTAGGTCCTGCAACGATAGTTCCATTCGAATGGCTGGCTCTGCTGGCCCCCCCGTCCACCGTGCTTTGCGAGGCGCGCGGTAGACGCAACGAAGCGCCTTGAGTACGGCACCGTCGAAGCCGCAGTGCTCTGCTGCTTCCCTCAACTGTTGGTGACTGGCGTTCTCGTAAAACTTGCGGGTGTCGTAAAACACAGTTATCGCCGACAAACCTTTTCCTTCTGGCGCGGCGACCCAGCTTATTATGCAGGAGCGCCGCTTCGTCACAACTGATTGCCGCATCCTTTCCCCAGAAGAATTGGGCATCAACCGAAGCCTCCCAGCTCTTGACGCATCGCCTTCAGCAGCGGCTCCAACTACGCGCCCAACAACAAAGAAGGCCAATGGGCCTGGTTCCACCATCTGGCTTTGGAAAGAATACGTTGGTCGTTACCCGCTTCCGTTCACAATGAGGATTGCGCTCCCAGCTCGTGAGAATCTCCTGCAACCCCTGAACGGACGTTCCATCCAAGAATCGAACCAACCTCATGTGGAAGTTGCCCCAGCCCAGGCCAGTAGACGGACTGAACGAGCGACGCACCTGCTGATCTGGTCCTCAGAAATCAGGTCGAGCGTCCACGGGTAACTCCAGTCAGTCGGCGCAGCCTCCTGAACCCTGTTGTCGGATATCAACAGCTCTTCCAATCTCTCACGAACTGCAATGATGGCGGCCGCTCCAACCAGCCCGCGTGGCTGACCCTAGGCCAGAGTGGGCGCCTCCTGCAGCCTGTTGGGCCGAACAATCGCATGGGCCAGCTTCCCAGAGCCTTCAGCCGAAGATGCCCCCAACTCACGCCAAGCTTTACTTCTGGCATGAGAGCCCTGGCGCCTGCGTTCCCCACCTCCTCCGCTAACACTGTTCGAACCCAGGCTGACAGCTGTCCTCCGCTCTTGGCCAAGGCAGCCCACTTCTGGACATCCTTGGCCCTCAGGGGGGGGGGGCTCCGAGATGGCCTCGTGGAGCTCAAGGGCCAGCAGCTTTTTCTCGCATCTCTCAGCGTGCTCGGGTCTGCCTGCTTTCGAACCCGACCGAGCTGAGGGCGCCGCGCACAGAGCATCCCATTGCCCGAGCGCCCTCACCCACAACCTGGTGCCCGTCTCTCTGCCGACGTACAGCTGCCTGTCTGAGAGAGGGACCCCGAACGCCTGCACCAGGTACTTCCCGGCCGCCGTCAACCACTGCGCTGCTGCATCTTCCACGCAGTCGAAGGGGGCACCCAGCTGCCACTCTGCCACCACCTGAACCGAAGGGGGCGCACCCACAGTGGTGAGGTCGACGGCCCTGGCATTCCCGGCATTCCCCCAAGCTTTCCGCTTCGCCTCCTGCTCCGCCAGTGGGAAGGCTCTCGGCGAAGCCTCCACCCAGACAAAGGGCTCGTCTCTCAGGTCGTCAAGCGTGATCTCCACACAGCAGTGCGGCGGAATCGGCGCATCTACTCTCGCATCTACGTTCGTAGGGAACGCGTCCAGGGTCTGGGAGCCAATGAGGTAGTCGTGCTCCTTCCCGTTGCAGGTGGGCAACCCAGGAGCGAAGATTGTCGCCGTCGACAAATCCAGCCAGCCGAGATCCATTATCTCCTCCGGCCCCAGGTTCCAACCGCCACCCAGGAGGAAGGGGAAGCTCTGAGCGCCTAGGAAGGAAGGCACTGAGGAACTCTAGCAGCTCGAGATTCTCTCCCTTGGGACCGATCGAGTCGACTCCGTAGACCGAGCCGATGATGATCCAAGAATGGGCCCCCAGGGCCACGAGACTCATCACCACTCGATGCTGCCACTTCTCATGGATCTGCAACTTGGCCACTCCTATCCCGATGGCTGCAGATTATCCAACTCCAGCTAACAGTGCCCTGGCTGGCTCCCCCGTGCGCTCAGCCGTACCAAGAGCGAGCTTACGAGAGCATGTGCGAGGCCACTGGCGTGCACCTGCCTCAGCCGAGGGGTCCAGCACTGTCTCGTGAATACACAACGCATGGGGCATCTGGCACTGCTTCTCGACCCAGGGCACAGCGCTGCGTGCTCCGGGCCAGGTGTTCGGATTCAAGGCGCCAGCTCTGAAGGATCCTTCCGCTCCAGCTTCGTCAAGCGGAAGGCATTCCTGGAGGGAGATGACCTGCTTGGACGCGACAACTGCTCGAGACTTAGCCTGGGGCTGTTCGCAAATTACTCGTGATGGTGGCGGGCTCGAGGAGCACCCACCACCAGCGTTCTGACTTCCCGAAGCCATCGCCGATGCCAATGGCTTCTCCCAATTTACTCTGAGACGACCAGGCTCGAAGAGCACCCGGTCGTCGCGCCCTGACAAATCCACCGCGTTCGCGCCCGCAACAGGGCCCGAGGATCATGGCGCATTGTTTCTCCCCCTGCATGCGGCAAACGGTTTGGGCGAGAAGGCCGCCAAGCTTGAGCTCCTGACGGCCGAATTTTGACTTCCAGGCAGTGGCGCCGCCTCCTCACCATTTAACTCAGATGGGATCGGGCTCGAGGAGCACCCGACCCCCGATCCGACAGAACCGGTAGTTGCCGCAACTGACGCCGACGGCGGCACAGAAGGCTTCGTCGACATCGAAGCTGTCGGCGCCACCGAAATAGAGGGCCTCGACGATCCACCCGCGGCAATCGACGAAGCCGTTGGCGCCGCCTCCTCCAGCGGGGCAACCAGCCGAGGACTCGCACCTGCCGCGAGGCCGGTGGGTTCACGCAGACTGGGCCACCTCCCGACGAGGGGGGGCGCCTTCTCAAGAGGGCTGGCACCGAGTCAAGACCAGGTACATGGAGGTGCCGACGGCGATGGCGTCGCCCCAGGCATCGTCGAACATGCAATATCCGACTGGCTGAAGACCCGGCCCCCTGCCGCCAGCGCAGAGTCAGCAGCCGCACGAACACGAATATCCAACTTGGGAGTTGGCTTGTCTGCTGGCTGCGTCTCCGTCGGCCCAGCTGCCGAAGACTCGCCTTGGCCAGGGGTCGCGGCAGGAGATGGTTCAGCTGGCGCCCCGGAGCCTTCGCCTTCAGCAGCATTGACTCGCCGACGCTTCGCTTGCAGACGCTTGAGGTGCTCTTTGCGCTTGTCCTGACACTCGTTCGCTCTGTCCATCGTTTGCCGGAAGACCATGGTGAGCACCTCCTGCATCTGCTTGGCTGCGTCGCTTGTGCGCCCCATCCAGCTCCCGAAGGTCCTCTTCCGAGACTTTACAATTGCCCTTGACGGCCTCCACACCAATAAAGTCGCCCACAGAAATGACAGATGCATTGGTTCAAGTGGTGCTCAAGTGGGCTCTTTGTATTTGGGTAATTCCAGTGGTGCTCTTATGTTTGCCTGCGTGCACCCCCTTGCCCCGCATTCTTTTCTCGCATACCTTTTACGTCTTTCCCCATTACGCCGCCGAGCTCTCGACGGCCAGGCACCCCAGCGCGTGGAGTGCTGCAGGCGGCGCCAACGGGCGCAGCTGCATCTGCATCGCTTGCGCCGGCCACGCCGGCCCCTCAGGACAAGACGTCTCGGTTGTCCAGCCCGCTGCGCGAGGTGGGCGGCATCCCTGGCCACGTTGGAGCAGCGGCCGCGCCCGGATTTGAAACCTCTGATCTCTGACGCTCGTTCTTTGCAAGGGGATGTCGCTCGCATCGAAACGAATTTCGACAATTTCAATCCGAGGTTGACGCTCGCTTCGGCGCCGTGGAGTCGAAAATGCAGGCCCAGAAAATCCAAATGGAGGAGTTGCACGCCGCTCTATCGAAAGGCGCCTCGCGCGCAAGCTCGGCATCGGGAGCGGTGAAGCCTGGCAGCTACAGCGACATCGAGGCTGAGCCCATCGCAAAGGTTGCCAAGCTCGAAGCCCAGCTTGGGAAAATGAGCCACGCTTCATGCACAGCAATCTTCGGTGGCCTCGGTGGTCAATGGAGCGAGGCTGACGCACGCAAACGGCCATGCAACGCGCTCTCCGCGGATGGGGGGCCTCTCCCGGGTGCAGTGTGCGCAAAGGGCCCATTCGTGGATATATTGTTAGCGCAGTTCCCCACGGAGGCAGACAGGGGCAGGGCGATTCAGAATATACGGGACAGCAGCCACGAATGGAACGGCACTCGCATCTGGGCTAAAATTGACCGCCCCTTGGAGGAGCGCCTGCCGGAGTCTTCGCGCTCTCCGTCAAGAAGGTCCTCGTAGAGTGGGGGTGGTAGAGATCTGCTGTATATGTGGACCGCGACAGTGCCGTCCTCTACCTCGGCACGGACGAGGCGCTGGCGCCCCGCGTCTCTGGGGGCAAATTCGAGGTCGAATTCGGGGACAGGTGGGAGTGTATTTGCAGGCCCCGGATCTGGACGACGCTGTTACCAAGGCTCAGGAGAAGCTTCCAACAAAAAGGCCCAATTGAACGGGAAGGGCAATGGGCAGGAGAATGGCAAGAGCAAGTCCAAGGCATCCTCCGGGACAGCACCGATCGCGTGCAAGTAGAGACAGCACAGAATTCAGTGACATGAGGGGTGATGGTAACGAATTTGATAACAGTTGCATGTTTGAGCTGATATGTAAGAATGCTCGTGCGCATACTCATGACAGGCAAGCTGAGTTGTTAGCCGAATTGGACAATGCATCGCGGGACGTCGTGTGCATAACTGAAACGAGAGCGCAGACAGCCGACCAGGAGCTGGTCGGAGGACAGAGGTTTGTATCACACCTTGCTGAGTACAAGTACGCAGGTGTAGCCCTACTTGCTCATCGTAGACATGCTATGACTGTCGTGGATTGCCGGACCTTCGGGGGAAGGGCGCTTGCCGTGGACGTGAACATCGGGTTGCAGAAGCTGACAGTTCTGGGCGCGCACCTGCCGCGCGCTGGACACCCACGAGATATATTTTTGGATTGCTACCTTCAGATGGCTCCTGAAGCACGCAGGGCGAGACGGCGCCGTAGGACATTGATCGCGGCTGGAGACTTCAACGCGCAAGCTTTCATTGGACACAGGGGCGACTTGCTCAGCAACTCCTTGTTTGAACGCAACTTGATTGCTGGAAATGTTGACGATCCTGTGAACGAGTCGCGCGATGTGCAATGGACGTTTCGTTCCAGTCTTGGGCTGAAGCGGCGAATCGATGTTGTGCTACCGGCACTGACATGTTATATACATCGCGCCGTCCAGTAGACGATCTCAACCTTGGATCTGATCGCCGGGCTGCGAGACATCGCATGCTTCCCCGATCTGCCTCAAAAGCACCACGCCCGCAACTGCCAGAAGACACGGCGGGCTCCAGCACCTGGCCCAACAGGTGTTGATGTCAAGTTTTCGGGATCCGTGAACGAACATATGGCCACATATGCTTGCAATGCGCTTCGCGGCATCGAACAGGTTTAGACGGCAGCAGCAACAGCCTATACACAGGAAGAATCGTGCAAAGCGACAGCCAAACCTTGGAAAAGCGACGCGCTCGAGGAACTACGACAACAACGACGTAGATGTCAAGCCCCAGCCGAGCGTCGTAAGCTGTCAACATTCATCAGCCGGAGACATCGGAAATTACCCCGGCAACGCTGTGATTTGCGAGCTGCGAAGATATTGCGCGAGTTCAAGGATTTGAAAAGCTGCAAGATAACCACATGCACCCGGTCAGGCCGAAGGCGCGCTGCCCGATCGACGACGACGATTTCAAGAGCTCTTCGAGTCAAGTTTTGAACGCGGATCTGCCAGAGGAGAGAAGGGAATGGATCGACGAGATGTGCAACCGAGGCCCGCGTGACATCCCACGGTTCTCCATGAACGAGCTGCGTTTCGCACTCCGGAGAATGCGCCGAGGCAGATGCTCAGATTCAGCCAGGGTCACTTTGGACATGTTTCTCCACTGCGGGGGCGGCCTGCTTCAAGCGATGCTGGGATGTTTGAATTCCATGCTGCGCACTGGCGCCCTTCCTTCAGACTGGCAGGAGACCCTCTTCGCCATGCTTCCCCAGGGCGGCAGCAAACGTGAGGTCAATAACTGGCACCCCATAGCGATCCTGCGCATAACTTACCAAATGTTCGCGCGTCTGCTCTTCAAGCGTCTTCAGCCAAAGCTCGAGCAGTCGCAATGTTCAAACCAATGCGGGTTTCGCCCGGGAAAGTCAGTTGATGACGCCTTCATTGCTTTGGAGGAGCTCTGTTGCAAATCATGCGCGTGGGGGCAGTCCCTGTGGGTTGTCAGCCTCGACTTGACCAAGGCCTTCGGCCGCGTCGAGCATCCGCTGCTGTTCAACGCGTTGGTCGAGCAGGGTGCCCCAGCGGCACGCATCCGTCTCTTATCGGACATTTACCACAACCAGCGCGGGAGCGTCAACGGCAGTGGGCTTTTCGAGATCAGGGGCGTCAAGCAGGGAGACGCGCTGTCGTCGCCCTTGTTCAACAGTGGATTAGAGCAGGCCGTGGGGCGATTCAAGGACCGACTTCGTGGGAGTGGCATTGACGTTGGGGGGCCAGAACGTTTGACGAACATGCGGTACGCAGATGACCTGTTGCTGTATGCGACGATTGTTGGCGATGCAATGTTTATGCTGGAGATTCTACGCGAGCAGCTGTCAAGATGTGGGCTGGCACTGCACGCAAGCAAAACCAAAGTCTTCACAAACGACCCCAGGTACTCCATGGCCGCGGATGCCCTGACGGTGCCCTTCGGCGAGCAGACCCGTAATGCTTGACAGACATGCACAAATATTTGGGACGGAAGTTTTCTGGGAATATGCTGGATGGATCGAACATCAACGTCATCTATCGCATGGAGTGCTCGTGGGCCAAGTACCACGCCAGCCGGACAGTCCTGACCAACAAGAACATTTCTGACAAATTGCGGCTTCGTCCTTTCGACAGCGTGGTCTCGCTTACAGCCACGTACGAGTTAGCTACGTGCGCGCGCGCTGACACAGCAACAACGCACGCAGATTGCCGCCGCGAGAGCAGCCATGCTCCGCAAAATCGTCGGCTTCTGGAAGCGGCCAGATGAAGATTGGGAGGACGCCGGCAGACGCTGCAAACATCGTCTTCAGAACGCGCTGTCGCAGCACCCCGCTTCCGACTGGTAGCAGGTCGTTGACAGACTGCGGTGGCGCCTCGTCCACAAGACCTGTCAAGACGATTTATCGTGGCCGAAAGCGGTGATGAAATGGCTCCCTCTTTCAAGCAAGCGGCCCCGGGGACGCCCGAGGACAAGGTGGACAGATAACGTGAACAAGTATCTGAATAGCAAACACGCCACGTCGCTATCAAAAGTATTTCATGGCACGCGAGGTGTTCGATTAAGCACATTTCGAGGACGACTTCGTGGACTTCATGACCTCGCAGTAGCCTGCCTGCAATTTTCATGCATGTATTCGATTGATCAGAGGGGCGTGTCTCATTGCATTGTTCCATCGCCGTCTCCATTTGTGGGGCGCGTGCGGCCTCCGCGCGCGATCGGACCTGACCTGACCTGAATGGGCTTGCGGAAACTGATGAGCGGCTTGGCCTCCACACCCTCGGGCTGCACCTTGTGCTGGCTCTGGAATTCTGCGAGCGTGGCGGCGACCTCGGCATCTGCCCGTTGTAGTTCACTTCGCATCTCCTTGACCGTGAGCGCGAGCTCCTCTGTGGCAGCCTCCAGCGCTGCAGTTTCTCAAACTCGGCGTTGAGCTTCTTCTCCAACTTCTCCTGTTTCTGCCCTGCCTCGATGAGCCGCTGGCGTCCTGATGGCTTGGGCGGTGGGGCTGCACGCTCAACCAGCGCACCATAGCGCGCCGCCCCTTCCGAGTCGCCAGCCGCTTGAGCCATGCGCTGCAGCTCGAGCGCCTTGGACTGAGGTATCTCTGGGATGGGCCCTGGGGGAAGGGCCTGAGAGGAGCCCCCATGTCCTTTGCCCTTCCGTGGCTCACCTTTTCCACCCTTCCCTTTCTCCCCCGCTTTGCCAGCACCCTTGCCAGCCTCTCTTCCTCCCAGCGTAGGCTCGACTCAAACACCTCGGGCTGATGGGGACGGGTTCCGAGCTTCTGGCCGCAGTGCTTGCAGTGCTTAGCTCCCTTGGGGTTCTTATGGCAACCGCAGTGGTGACAAAGAATTTTGCCTTTGGGACTCGCCACAAGCTTCCAGTCATCACTGAACTTGTCATGCTTGCAGGGGAGGAGGAGGAGGAGGGAGAGGAGGAGGAGGAGGAGGAGGAGGAGGAGGAGGAGGAGGAGGAGGAGGAGGAGGAGGAGGAGGAGGGGGAAGAGAGAGAGAGAGAGAGCCGATCACGGCCGCTCACGCCCAGACCTTGCAAAAAGCGGGCGTTTACTTCTCGCCCGCATCATCCCCGACATCAAGTGGAGCAATCCAAGGACGAAAACCATGGCACAAGCATGAACATGAAACACATCAATGGCCATCACAGTGCCATTATGTTTGTTCCCCGAGCCTCTCACATCCGTTGTCCCCCCCAGAGGCCTCATAGATGGGGTTGGAGTAGATGGGGTCGGAGGATCGCGCCGCATGACCGATACATCGGCGATGCATCAGCGATGCATCGGCGATGCATCGGCAATGCATTGGCGATGCACCAGCGACGCTGGCGATGATCGGCGACGTCGGCGTGAAGCAAATCGGGCTCCGCATCGAGCCGCGTCGCCGCTGCATCGGCGATGCGGCGCTATCCTCCGACCACATGTACTCCGACCCCATCTAGGAGGCCTAGACATCGCCCCGAGCATCTCACATCCGTTGTTAGGGGAACAAAAATGACATTAACATAAAATCTCGGAGGTCCGCGCGGATTTCTCGGATCCACGACGGACTCCCCTCCATGTCGCGCGGAGCGCGCCAGGGGCGGCGCCGGAGGCGCCGCCAGGGGGCCCCAGCGCGGATTCGAGAAATCCGCGCGGACCTCCGAATTTTGAAGTTGACGTCATTGCTCGTTTCCCTACTTGTGCCCCCCCCAACTCGGGAGCGGCCAAGAGGGCGGTGTCCAAGAGGGGGAGGTGCAAATCATGACCGGCGGCATGTGCGCGGCCCAGCGGGGGGGCCAGGGACGTAATGAAACAAGAAGAGGCGCCATGAAATCTGGGGAAGTATCATGGCCCACGCCATGATATCCAACCCCCCCTAGTCATCACCCCCCTCTTTGCCGCCTCCGACCAACACCCAATCGCCCCTCCCTCCGACTCCTCTGGTCCCCCGCTGCCCTCCTCCCGCCTGCAGGCCCCGCAGCACCTCCTCGGCCTCGCTCGCGCCCTCCTGCTCGGCCCGCAGCCGGGCCCGCAGATCGTGGACCTCGCCCAGGCCCGCCGCCTGCGCAGCGGGGGCGGAGGGGCAGGAGGAGGGGGGATCGTTGAGCAGGGACCGACCGTCCCGGCATTCCTATAGTCCTACCACGAAATGTTTTTAGAACCCAAAAATGTTCTAAGAACAAAAACCATGTTCTTAGAACATAAGCCCGATGTGAGAATACAAAAACAGACTCCGCCCTGCCGCCTGCGCAGGGGGGGAGGAGGGGCAGGAGGAGGGCATTGGTAGAACTGGGTTTAATGGAACCTGGTTTAGTGATCTGTACCGGGGGCGCCCCCCCGTCCCATTTCCACAAACCGGAACTGCCGTCACCCGAAAAAACACAAGCTATGGCAAACCTGGTTTAGTGATTCTGGCCAAGTCAAAGGCTCCAGGGCCCTACCACTAACCGGGTCCCCTTATCCGGGGTCCTGGTCATACCCGACAGGAGGAGGGGGGATCGGGGAGGCGTAAGACTCGGGCACGGGGGACTCGGGCTGGCCTGACGGGGCCTTCATGAAAACAACGAGACCCAGTCTGAGCTGCGACCATCCCACGAAGGCTGGACCGTCAAAATCCAGGACGCACTCGTCAAAAACACGTCGGCAGACCCGAGTTCCGGCTTACTCGAGCGTTACGTTTCCCCGAAGGAAGGGCCTGAGAGCCGAGCGTCGCCATTGTGTTCACAGTGGGCGCCTTCGCAAGGATGCGGGCCCCAGGGCCGTCACAGACCGATCCAGCTCGAAAAGCGCGGCAGAAAGATTGGAACTAGGGCCTAGGGCTCAGGCAGTGATTTTTCGCGATGCGGCAACTTTGCACAACGTCGGATCTCAGGGGGTAAGGGGAAGAGGAGGGGGAGGAGAGGAAGGGCGGAGAACCAGGAGGACGGGGGCACCCGAAACGGCACCTGGAGTGGCCCCTGGGGGTCGGCAGGGGGGGATGGAGGGGGACAAACCTCCCTTTAGTACACATCCCCTTAGTGAATACGACCTGGGACCGAAACCGACGGACCTGGACCCGAAAAAATGACGGCCGCGACGCCCTCTTGCGAACCGAAAACGGCCAATTCCTCAATCGACGTGTCAGGGTAGGAGGTTTATCAATCTCTGAGGGGATGGAGGGGGAGGGCACCTGGAGGGACGAGGCCGGCGGCAGGAGGAAGAGGCACGGAGGAGAGGGCAGGGGGACGATGCCCGAAGGAAGAGGCATGCACACGGGGCCTCCGCCTCTTCGAGCGTCTGCCGCGCCGCCTCGAGCTCCTCTTGGCCGGGCCCAGAGCAAGAGAAGCGGCAACAGGGGGTAGAGTCGCAAAGCCAAAGCGGGATGCTGCAAAGAGAGCTCGGGGGGGAAACTCGAGAGAGCGGCCAACGGATCCGTATCCGCACGCTCGCGGTCTGGCTTCCGGGGCGCGCTCCCGCGGACGCGCGGTCGCACGGCTGCGTTCCGCGGGGGGTATCCGCGGAGCAGCGCCCCCTGACCGTGTGGTCGCGGCCCAGGGGCCCGGCTCGCGAGGCCGCGGGTGTGGTGGTTCGCCCAGGAAGCGGGGGGGGGAGAGGGCTGGCGGCGCGCAGAAGGCTGCTTCTTAGGAGGCCCGCGCCTTCCAAGAAGCAGCCTCTCTCTAAGAAGCCTTCCCCCCTCCCCCTACTAAAAATCCCTTATGAATCGTCCCCCGGGTTCGGTTTTTGGGGCGCCTTTCTTGTAACTGGGTGGGTCCGGTTTATTAGGGCGCTTTCTTTGGATTGGAGCTTAGGGGGTCTGGTTTATAAAGGCGCCCCGTCGAAGAGGGGGTCCGGAATATTAGGTCGCAGTTGGAGGGGGGTCCGGTTTTTTAGGGGGGGGGGGTCGATTAATAAGGTTTGGGCCTCCGAGGTTCGAATCTGTAGTGACCCCTGACTGCTCCCAACCCTGATGAGTCGGGAGGGCTGGACGCCCGGGATAACCGCGGTCTGGGGTAACTCCGGTGCGCGAATCTGTGGCTCTCCTCATGTCGGGCCTGTCCTCCGACAGGCAGATTTTGGAGGAAGAGTTCAAAATACTCTAGAAATGCCCCCAAATAGCCAGAAAATATTCAAAAATAGTCCCCCGACTAATTGTTTGAATATTTTTGAATATTCCCTCTGTAGAGGGGCAGGCCCAACTTAAGGCTATCCCTGAGCGCCCCCAGCCCCGAGGAGTCGGGGCTCTGACAGGAGGCGTCCCAGAGGCCTCCTTCCGTCCTCGGAGACCGCCTCTGAAGACGCTGGTCGAATAGAGGATCGACTGCAGAATAGGCTTACCCCAAAATGGATGTTCAGTCGACTCTACGAGAATACCTCTAATGTTCGTAGGTCTACGAACATCCTACTCCTTTCTCGCAGATTCTCGACGAAAGTTTCAAGTCTGGGGTAAGTCAATTCTGTAGTCGATCTCATTCCTACTCGAGTGAGGAGGGGGGGCAGAAGGAGGGGAGGGTCGGGGATCTACTGACCCGGGTCAATCCAGACCCGAGTCAGTCAGGCCTTGCAGAATCCTGCAAGATCCTGCGCCCAAACCCGGGTCAGTGCGAAGGATCCTGCAAGATCCTGCTGGATCCTGCACCCAAACCCGGGTCAATGCGACCCTGGCCCTGCAGGATCGGGCGCTCTGGCTGACCCCCGTTTGCATTGACCCCGTCTCAAGGCTCCCGAGAGGAGCGGGGGGGGGGGGGGGAGCCGGGGGAGATCCAGACCCGACGTCGTGAGTTTTCCCTACGGGTCCCTTGGAACTCCCACCCCTCTTTGCAGGGGCGGCGTCTTCCCTCCCAAGCCATTCCTTGGAAGGCTTGCAGGGCCTGGCGAGGGCACCCAGAGGCCGACAGGGGGCGGAAAACTCCCGCATCGAGCTCTTCCCCAATCAGTGCTTGCACTGAAAGGGGCCCTAGCGGAAATTGAAAGATGTAGCGGAAAAAATCCCGCCGATTTTGGTGGCCGTCTGGGTTCCTGGGTTCCAGGGTTCCCGAGTTCCTGGGTTCCTGGATAGTGGTTCCGGGCCGATTTCGGTGGGTTCTGGTTTTCCGGGTTGCCTGTCAATCTCCTGATCGACCAAACCATCTACTTATTGGGGTTTTTCCCTACCTAGGCTCTGCCTAGAAGGGTTCTTACTCGCTATGCTTAAAGGGCCGGGCAGTGCAAAACGCCCCGGGCGGTTCCCCCGGCATCCGCCCCGCGGTTCCCCCAGTGACGTTCCCTTAGCTTAGCGTTGCTTATCTCATCTTAGCTTAGCTTATTTCATCAGAGATTAGCTTAGCTCTATCTTAGCTCAGGTTTATCTTAGCTTAGCTTAGCTTACCTTCATCTTAGCTTCGCTGAGCTGTAGCATAGCAGAGCACAGCATAGCATAGCGTCGCCTAGCACAGCACAGCATAGCCCAGCATAGCAGAGCGCAGCATAGCATAGCACAGCACATCACAGCATAGCACAGCGCAGCATAGCATAGCATAGCATACTATAGCCAAACATAACATATAATATCATGGCATAGCATAGCATAGCATAGCATATCACAGCGCAGCTTAGCATAACATTTCATGACATAGCATAGCTTAGCATAGTACAGCGCAGCATGCTATAGCATAGCTTTGCATAGCATAGCATAGCGCAGCATAGCACAGCATAGCATAGCATAGCATAGTGCTGCATAGCATGGCATAGCATAGCATGGCAACTAATGCTGCTTTCCTAGGGGCTCCAACTTCTAGGTAGGGTCGCACTGGGGTAATTCTCTGGTATAAGCTAATGCGTGGGAGGCCTGGGAAGAGGCGGGAGGGGAGGGGGGGGACGTGGCAAAGGAGCAGGGTTTGCCGAGTCCCTGAGCCCGCGGTGCCCCCAGCTGTTCGCGCCAGTTTGGAGCCCCTCCAGGCCCAGGGGTGCTCCGTAAGCTGCTGTCAGAGGAACAACAGTCGGGGAGACGTGAGACTCGGGTTTGGGGACTCGGGTTGGCATGACGGGGCCACCATGAAAATGACTTGACCCAATCTGAAATTTGACGCGAGCTCCCGCTGCAGACATCCTACGAAAACTGCACCGCCAACATCCAAGGCACGCTCGTCAACAAGCGTCGGCAAACTCGAGTTGCTGCGTATTCGTTTCTCCGAAACAGAGGCCACCATCACCGAGAATGACTGGCCTCGATACAGTGGAGGCCCGACCAAGAAGCTCAACCCTGAGACCCCAGGACGTCCATGGATGTTTGGTGTGGGAACGCCACGCCTTTCCTTGCAGAACCATCGAAACCATCGAAACCCAGGGCACCCTGGAGGCAGGCAGGGTGTTTCTTGGCATGGGCCTCCACTGTAGATCTGCGACAGGCCCCCGATATCGAATCCGCAGGGTCCTGGGCGGGGATGGGCTATCGGGCCCTCAGCGGCGACCAATGGACGATTGGGGGTCCGTGCGCCCCCATCTGAGCCTGCGGTCGGGAACTTTTACATAGCGTGTCGCGGCGGCGGCCCCAGCGAAACGCTATGCCCTGCAAGCGGATAGCGTGACGCTCTGCTCTGCGGGGCGGGAGGCTCGGAAAAGCCTGGGACGTTACGGTCGGGGACCGGGACGCGGATGGCGTGTCGCGCCGCAGCGTGGACGGCCAGATCCGGTGGCGCGACACGCTATTATCAAGAGTTCCCGTCCGCATCCCCCCCAATGCAGTCGGACCTAGGCCAGAAGAAGACTCCTCAAGAACATGGGACCCTCCGGTGGCCAAAAGACACAGAACATCCAAGGGTACCGTACCCTCCCCAGGATGCTCAAGAGCAACCAACAAGCACGACAAAACATGATGGTACCCTCCCCGAAGGAACCTCGATCTCATACCTGGGTCCGACTGTAACGACTGCCCCTGGCTTTCGCGTGCCTCTCTTTTGGGGGAAACCCAAAGGCACCGATACCGCTACTCCCCAGACCTCTCCTGGGGTGCGTTCTGACAGGATTTCCAAGCGAACCCAGCGGTGGCGACGAGCGCCGCCCAGGAGGCCCAACAAAGGGAAAACGAGGCAAGGGTAGAGGTATGGGTTGAGCAGGGACCGACCGTCCCCGCATTCCTAGAGGCCTGCCACGACATGTTGTTAGAACCCAGAAATGTTCGTAAAACAAACACGATGTTCTTCGATCATGGACCTGACGTGTCAAAACAAGAAAGTCTCAGCCAGAAATGTTCTCAGAACATGTTGTGCAGATCACAAAAAGGCTCTTAGAGCATTCTCTTGTGAGCCTATAGGCGAGCCAAGACGCCCCGCCACTGCTTGGGTATTGGATACGTTTTCCTTCTCTGATCTTCTGGGGATCTTCTGACCCGGGTCAATCCAGACCCGGGTTTGTCAGGCCTTGCAGAATCAGGCAAGATCCTGCGCCCAAGCCCGGGTCAGTGCGACCTGCAGGTTCCTGCAAGATCCCGCGCCCAAGCCCGGGCCAATGCGACCCTAGCCCTGCAAGATCCTGCAAAATCTGGCGCTCTGGCTGACCCCCGCTTGCATGGACCCCCGTCTCTTGTTTGGACGCCCGAAATGGGTACGGAAAAAATGAGTACAATGCCCAACAACACGTTGTCCCAAAGCAGCAGCGGCCGCTGTTGGGCAGGCGGCCTTCTGCCTCGAATGGACTCAGGCCGCGGCGGCGTGGACAGCGAGCCCTGTTCGGAATGAGCAGGAACTGCTGTTGGGCATTGTACCCGTTCTCTCCCTACCCACTCCGTTCGTGCCGACCTTGAGCCCCGAATCTTTCGGGCGCCCGCGGCGCCGGTCCTCCTCCGCCGCCCCCAGCGCCTCCTGCCACGCCTCGCGCTGGCCAGCCGCCGCCTCCGCGGGGGGCGGCCGGGAGAGGGGGCGTCCGCCGAGAGGGGGGGGCGCAAAGCGTGGCCGGCGGCCTGAGCGCGGCCCAGGGAGGGGAGGGGGGACAGGGCGGCATAGAAGGGAGGAGAGGCGCCATGCAGCCTGGGGAGATCGCACGGCCCCCGCCACGAGGCCCACCCAGCCCCCAGTCTTGTGTCGGGCATGTCCTCCTACAGGCGGACTTTGGAAGAACAGTTCGGAACACTCCAGAGATCCGCAACACGAACCAGAGGTAGCCGGAATATCGCCCCCAGGCTATTTCTTGACTATCTTTGAATATCCCTCCTGTAGAGGGACATGCCCGACCGAACCCTACAGTGCGGGCGCGGCCGCAAGAAACCATCGCAAGAAACCCAACCCTGAAATCCCGGGCGCGAGGTGCACCTGAGGGGAGACCCGGAGCACCCTGAACGCAGCAGCTTCTTTAACGGCTGCGGGAAGTCACCGCGCAGCGCGCGGAGCGAAGAAACCAAGGATACCCTGACGAAAAGCATATGGTTTCTTGATGCGCGCCCCCACTGTAGTCATCTCCCCCCTCTTGGCCGCCCCCGAGCCTCCTCGGCCGCGCGGAGCTGCTCCTGCAGCTCCGGGACGGCCTCCGCGCCTCGGGCGGCCTCCGCCTCCGCGGCGGCGAGCCTGCGCGCGCTTCGGGGCGCAGCTGGGCCCAGACCTCCGACGTGATCGACGAACTCCCCGTCTCCTCCTCCTCCCCCTCCTCCTCCTCCTGCTCCTGCTCCCCCGGTCGACGTGATCGACCTCCTCCTCCTCCTCCTCCTGCTCCTCCGCCTCCTCCTCCCCTGCTCCTCCTGCTCCTCCTGCTCCTGCTCCTGCTCCTGCTCCTGCTCCTGCTCCCTCCTCCTCCTCCTCCTCCTCCTCCTCCGCCTCCTCTCCTCCTCCTCCTCCTCCTCCTTCCTCCTCCCTCCTCCCTCCTCCCCTGCTCCTCCTCCTTCCCTCCTCCCTCCTCCTCCTCCTCCTCCTCCTCCTCCTCTCCTCCTCCTCCTCCTCCTCCTCCTCCTCCTCCTCCTCCTCTCCTCCTCCTCCTCCTCCTCCTCCCTCCTCCCTCTCCTCCCTCCTCCTCCTCCTCCTCCTCCTCCTCCTACTATTCCTCCTCCTCCTCCACCTCCTCCTCCTCCTCCTTTCTCTCCTCCTCCTCCCCTCCTCCCCTGCTCCTCCTCCTCCTCCTTTCTCTCCTCCTCCTCCTGCTCGTCTTATTCTTTCCCCACATCCTCCTACTACTATTCCTCCTCATCCTTCTTCGGCTCCTCCTCCTCCTCAGGTCCCCAGGTCCCCCACAGTCCGGTAATTTTCCTTCGACTTCGGCCTCTGGATCCCGGGACCAGCATAGATGGACCCGGGGCGAAACCTTGACCCTGGGGAAGGGGTCGGGACCTTGGGGACCGAGCATGGAGAAGTCGTATCGGCGGCTGTGCGGGTCGGTGCAGGAGCTTTCCCCCCGTTTCGGCCTCCTAGGGCCCAGGCCGCGAAGGCTGTCAGAAGACAGCTCGGGGGCCCGGCAATGGAAGACGCACGACATCGGATGTCCGGGGAGGCTCGTGTTCCAAGGGGGGGGGGGGGGCCGCCCCCCGCTGACCGCCTCCCCCAGTTCTGGACGAGGAGGCGGCGCGAAGGGTCAGAGCGTCCAAGATGCGGCCGCATGGCGCCCTCCACCTCGCCTCCGCGGATCGACTATGACGGGAGACTAAGATTCCAAGGGTTAGGGATTTGATTTTGTCCGGGCCAGGCGTCCTACCCCGCCTCCTCCCCCTCCTGCTTGTTCTCCTCCCCTCCGCAGTTCATCGCCCTCCATCAGCAATCATCCTTCTTCCTCCTCCTCCTCATCCTCCTCTCCTCCTCATCCGCCTCCTTCGCCTTACCAATCCCATGCATCCTCATCCTGCTCGGAACTTCCCTCAGTCAAGCCACCAAACGTATCCGTAGGCTGGACTGGGCGTTTCGTTTGAGACATCCTCACAATACATCGTAGCACCCCGCAAGTGCGGTTAAAAGTGATGGGGCGGCGGGGACGTCGGCAGTCTGCGAGGCTGTGAGGAAGCTTACAGCAGGTGCCAAGTTTCAAATTATACGGTGAGCCCGCCGCAAGCGTCGATTGTTTCGATGCACCAGTGTGGGCGTGTCGCGGGTGGGCCGCGGGTAGGTCGCGGGCCGGATCGCGGGTGGGTCGCGGGTGGGTCGCGGGTGGGTCGCGGGTGGACCGCGGGTAGGTTGCGGGTGGGTCGCGGGGTGAGTCGCGGCGTGGGTCGCGGGTAGGTCGCTTGTGGGTCGCAGGTGGGTCACGAATGGGTCGCGGGGAAACCACGACAGCAAACAACATACAACAGACAAACATCAACAAAGGACAAGCAACAGCAGCAGCAGCAGCAACAACAACAACGACAACAGCAAACACACCAACACCAAAAACAACAATAACAACAACATCAACAACAACAGCAGGAACAACAACAACAATCATCTTGAGACGATTCGCTCTTATCTGCTCGCGGGCCATTCAACACGTATGTCCCGAACCCTCGATACCCGCCCTCTTCGTCTTCGATCGTACCCGCTTGGGGGTATAGATCTTACCTGCAACGTGTATTTCGTGCAGCCCCCAAGGCAGGGGAAAAGAGGATGGATGGAAGGAGTGGGCAAGATGGAGGGAGGAGGATGGAACACGGGATTGGCAGGAGAGGAGCAAGGAGGAGAAAACACGTGGCAAAACCAGGCGGGCAGATAGACCCTAACGGGCGGATCGGGAAGGCGGGTCCAATCGGCCAGGTCGAGCAGAAGGCTTTTAAGCATGATGACTGCACGAAGCGCGAGGAAGTCTCGAGCGATGGCGCGATTCCCAAATATATCGTGAGGAAATCCACAGAGAGAGCGTGATTCCTGAGTGTCGAGGGCGCGGCGCTTGAATACACTGCAGGGAAGTTCCACGCAAGAGCGACTTCTGCATACATTGTGAAGATGCTCCGCGCGAGAGCGCGATTTCGCAGTAGCTTATGCAGAAGTTTCAGGCGGGAGCTGCTGTTGTTGTTGTTGTTGTTGTTGTTGCAACTCGAGGGCCAGGTGCCTAGTTTCGTGACCCCCAATTTCCTTTTAAAAAACCAGGTGCAAACCCCGGGCAGGGCACCTCAATTGAAAAACACAGATGTGCCCCGGAGGGGAGTTCAACGATAATGAGTCGTTCAATGGTGATAACTCAGAAACAGCAAAAACAACAAGGAACAACTGCGCGTGAGTGCCCCATGGTCCCAGACCTCGTTCCCCGCGTTCCTCCCTAAGGCGGAACCGCGCGTCTGTGCCCCATTGGCCGGTTCGGACCCCCCCCCCAGCAACCAGCAACCAGCAACCAGGAGCTTCGTTCCCTGCTCCGCTGGCGAATTGCTCGCTTAAAGGTGTGGATTCATCCTCCATGCCATTTTGCCGTTTCTGCACCAGCGAAGCTCCGGAATCTACGGAGTCCTATCATATCCTGAGGGGTGGATCCAGCTCTAATAGAATCCTATTCCTGGTGGATCCAGCTCTAATAGAATCCTATTGCTGGTGGACCGAGCTCTACTACAATCCTATCAGTGGTGGATCCACCTCTACTACAATCCTATTAGTGGTGGATCCACCTCTGTTGGGCCATGGAGCTCCCTGTTGGGCCAAGGAGCTCCCTGTTGGGCCAGGGAGCTCCCTGTTGGGCCAGGGAGCTCCCTGTGTGGCCAAGGGTACGATCCTCAAGATGGGTGTGCCGAAATGAAGATTCGGTGGAGCTCATTGTGAGGCCAGGGCCACGATCCTCGAGAGGTGTCCGCCGAAATGAAGCTTCGGTGGAGCTCCCTGTGGGGCCAGGGCCACTATCCTCGAGAGGGGCGTGCCGAAATGAAGCTTCGGTGGAGCTCCTTGTGGGGCCAGGGCCACGATCCTCGAGAGGTGTCCGCCGAAATGAAGCTTCGGTGGAGCTCCCTGTGGGGCCAGGGCCACTATCCTCGAGAGGGGCGTTCCGAAATGAAGCTTCGGTGGAGCTCCTTGTGGGGCCAGGGCCACGATCCTCGAGAGGTGTCCGCCGAAATGAAGCTTCGGTGGAGCTCCCTGTGGGGCCAGGGCCACGATCCTCGAGAGGGGCGTGCCGAAATGAAGCTTCGGTGGAGCTCCTTGTGGGGGCTGCCAGCTGCGATGTATTTCTTTGGTCGAATGCTAAATGGTGGAGTGTTAGTGTGTGTTGCTGTTGTGAGGGCTGGTCGGGTTAC